>CM046044.1:10854866-11349866 GCA_025215565.1 Flaveria ramosissima | reverse complement strand
TTAGTGAATCCGAGTCGAGGCCAAAGAGTTTTACTGCTTGGTCCAATGTTCCTCTAGGCAGATCAAGGAATTGATCTCTAGTGAGGGAACATGATGAGCCATCAACATAGGTTAGCTTGACAGAATCCTCCTCACAAGAGATGTTGCTCAAGGTTGTACAGTTGATGAGCTTCATCTAGATCTCCTTAAACTCCTCTAAGGAGAGATGTTTGGAAGGCTGAGGGGATGGTTTGGGAGGTTGGTGGGTAGTAGGGGTTGTGTGGGGGGGGTGGGAAGTGTTTTGGGTTGAGGATGGGTAGTTTAGGTGTTGTGGTGAGAAAGTAGGTATGGAGAGGGTAGGTTCAGGGGTGTAAGGCTCAAAGGTTGGTTCAGTTTTAATGGGGAATGGGAAAGGGATTGGTTCAGGTTGTGGTTGGGTTTGCGGTTGAGGTTGAGGTGTTGGTTTGAAGATCATCCCCTGTCCCCTTCTATACGTCTCCTTCCTTTTCCCCGAGCGAATGTCAGCCTTGATGTCACTGACATGTCGCTGTAGGGTCTTCTCAGACATTGGACCCACCTGCCTACCAGAGAAGGCATGAGCCCGGAGATAGTCCTTCATCCAGGCTTTATCACCTATCTTCCTGGTAGCAGCGAGTCATGCCTCTTCTTCCTTCTTCTTCTTCCTTCTTCTTCTTCCTTCTTCTTTTTCGTCCTCAGTTTCTCCTTTGCAACTTTCTTTCTCTCCTTGTCATGTGGAGATAATTCTTCTTGAGAGAAACCCCTAGAGGTTAGAAAAGTTATCCTTTCTATTCTTAGCTGTTGATCAGCCTCTCTTTTCTTTTTCTCCCTCTCTTCCTCCAAGGCCAACCTTGTTGCTTCTTACTTTTGCTGAATCTACAGCAAAGTTGCCTTTTCTAATTCAACTAACTCCTCTAATGGTAGCAGGAGTACATCTTCATTAACAGCTCCCAGCTTGACAAGCCTACCAATGATTTCCACCATCTTCTTGTTATTGATAGCCTCCTGGTTGGCTGCAGCTGCTTTGTTACTTGCAGCTAGCAGCTTCCCAGTTGGGAGTCTACCTTTCCTCTAAAGCTTTTCTAACCTTGCTTCCTCCTAAAGCTCTTCCTCAGTCATCTTCCTCCTTCCTTTGACATCTTCGAAAGTGCTAGACTTTGGAGGTCCTCTAGTGGAGGTTTCAGGTTGAGTGGTGGTGATGGGAGCTGGATTTAGTGATGATGTTGAGCAAGGGGTTAGGTGAGAAAATCCTCCCTATTGACCTCAGATGCTAGTTCTAGGATTGTATCTGTGACAACTAGATCATAGGATAGAGAAAATAGTCCTTCCGCAACTTCAATCTCAGATTCGGAAGTTTGAAATGGTTCTTCTGAGTCTTTGATTTCTGCTTCGGAAGTCTGTGGCAATGCACTCTCTGTCCCAACTATTTCACTTGCTGGGCCATCAGTCCTTGTTCCCCCTTTGAATTCAATCTTAGGTTCCACTTAGACCTTAGGTTGACCAACTTCTTGGACAGTAGTAGAGGGTGCATCAACCTCTGAAGCTCTTGAGCTCCAAAGTATATCACAGACATATCAGGACTTGGCTGTTCAATGAAAGATTCCATCAGGAACTTGCTAAAGAACCTGTTGAGATCTTGGAGCATCCTTTGGTCCACTTGATTGACAACCAAAGGAGACTCAGGAAAAAATGAAGCTTGTTGAATAGGGTATCTTGAAGTTAAGGTAGCAAGAGATTGACTCTGTGTTTCCTCATGTCTTTGTCCCTGAACACTCTCTCACTTTTTGGTAGCATCATCCTGAGAGCTTGATGAGCTAGAGTAAGAGGTATAGGTACATGCCTAACAGACCTCTCAATCTGTTTCTTAGCTAGTTTGGCCTTGAGATTTTCAATCTCAAGTTGCTGAGTGGCAGACCTATCCTCTAAAGTCCTAACCTTAGATTCAAGGTTTGAGACTTTAGAAAGTAGGTCTTCAATGGTGAGTTGCAGTCTTCCCTCATCTTCTTTTGAAGAATCATCGGGAGATGAGGTAACATACATGGTATGTTCATCCTCACCACCAGATGTGGTTTCTTGGCACCCTGGTTTCCCTTGCCTAATGATGTCTCTTTCAGAGTCATCAAATGGCATGGTTGCCGTAGATTCAATCTCAATAATTTTACCACTGTCCTGCAGGTCCAATGAGGCTCCTTCAGTAGTGGCAGCTGAATCTACATTAGCCCCCTCCACATCAGTGGGACTCACCTCAGTTAAGGCTTGCTGATGGGGGCTAGAGATAAGAGGTCTCTCTAGGCTCTGTTGATCCTTGAGAGGGTGTTGTGGATCAATTTCATTGCCCTGAAGAGACATAATCTCCTTATCAATTCCTATCAATAGGTCAGTAAAGGATATAGAGGTCAAGCCTAATGACTCGGGACCTTGGTCAATGTCTATTAGCATTGATCCTATGATGGGGTTGTCCCTTTTTGGCTGCTTAGGAGAGTATAAAGACTCACCTTGAGGGTTTACAGCTTGGGTTTCGGGCTCATGGATTGAGACTGAGGAGACTCAATACCGATAATGAGGTCAATTGTGAAGGATGGTGAGACCTCAGACTGAGTGGGAGCCCATTTTTCCACTCTAGTCTTTTTGGATTGAACAAGAGGAGCTTGTTCAATAAGAGTAGATTGAACATGGGTTCATTTGGGGCGTCTCTGGTATGTGATTGTGATGGGGTGAGAAGGTAGATTTGGCAAAGTGAGGGTAGTTGCTGGTGTGGGTTCATCACCTGTGAGGTTAACAGGGATGTCACCAGGAGCCATTGGCTCAATCATATCTGGAAGCAACTCAGTGTGTCTTCTAGTGTAATTAGGGAACACTCTCTTCAAGACTTTGAAGATGGTCGGCCTCATTTGAGGAACTGGTTGAACACCTGCACAGACAAGCTGACTCTGGTCCAGCTTACAGTTGATAATATGCTGAATGAACCTAGGATACATATAGAATGTGTCCCTTTGGAGGTTCCCTATAAGGTTAAGAAACACAAATCTTGAGTAATTGAAGCGGAGGCTCTTTACCAACCCATGAACTAGGCACCTAGTTCATATGGGATGTGATCCCATCCCCCAGACTTATTAGACAAATAGTGGAGAACAACATGAAGTAGGAACTTCCAGTTGTATGAGAAATTGTACTTGTAAACAGTAGACGTGCTCACATCTCCACCATATCCCATTTGGGTATAGGTGTTTTCTAGGTTTGACTTGGGGAATTCAGTAGGAGTGCCTTCATCGTGAAGCTCCAGATGCTCCCTGATGAGTTGTTCGGAAATGATCATCTCCTGGCCACAAATGCTCGACGTTATTACCTTAACTCCATTTAGGGTTTCAATCTGACCGTTGCCCCATAATTTAGCCATATGGTTTTAGTAAACGGTGAGGTTAACAGTCAGAGCGGTGTAGTAGGTAGATTGGGTGAGAAAGGATATGATATCTGAGAAGTCATCATCCTTGGAAGAATCAAAGAGTGCGACTTGGTTGTGCTGAGGGTTAAGTGCCATTATGAGAAAGGTTGCAGAGACATGAGTTTAGATTTAGGTTAATTGGAGATGAAGGAAGCTTTTAGGGCAGTAAATTTGGTAAAAAGATGAAAGTGATAAGTCGGGGATATTAAATGCGTGAAATGGCAGTTTTGGGGGTTTTGACAAGGGCGGTAAGGTTAAGTTCATTTAAATAATCTGACATCATCAACAAATCTTTGCTTTTTACAGAGTGGGGCCCAAAAGATTTCCGTTACAAAGTAAAATCTTTCTTCCGAGTATAAAGCATTTCCGAAGGTAATCTTCTTCCGAAGGCAATTTTACTTCCGAAGGTAAATTTCTTACTTCCGAGAATTAATAATGCTTTCCGAATGGAGAATCTGATAAGCTTCGGAAGTAGATCTGATATGCAATTTATCTCTTCTTCCGAGATTAAAAACTCTTCCGAGAAGAAGATTTTCCTTGGAGGAATTTCGCTTCGGAAGATATATAAAACATCTTCCGAGGGTTAATTCCTCTTAAGAAGAATTTACACTTAGTGAAATTTCAGAGAAAGACCTTTTGTAACTGGGCTTAGATTGTTTTGACACAACACATTACACATTAAAAAGGTTTTTCAAGTGAGATAGACTAATCAATGTTTATCATCCCAATAGCTGTAATGAGATACTTAAATCTTTGTTCATCAAAGGCTTTGGTGAACAAATCAGCATATTGTTTATTTGAGTCAAATTTGATTAGTTTAGTCAGATTTTTCTTATGAATATCTCTAATGAAATGATACCTGATATCAATGTGCTTTGTCTTGGAGTGCTTCACCGGATTTTTCAGTAATGGAGATAGCACTATTGTTGTCAATGTGGATAGGAGTACTCATGAAGTTGAATCCGTAATCTATCATCTGGTTCTAAATCCATAATAGTTGAGCACAACAACTAGCAACGGCAATGTATTCAGCTTCAGTAGTAGATGTTGAAACACATGATTGCTTCTTGCATTGCCATGCGATGATCCTTCCACCAAGAAATTGACATCCACCTGATGTTGATTTCTTGTTGATATTGCAGCCATCATAATCACTATCAGAATAGCTATAAAGATTAAAATTGCTGTTCCTTGGATACCAAAGACCTAGTTTAGGTGCTCCTTTAAGGTATCTGAGGATTCCCTTGGCATCAACTAGGTGAGACACCTTTAGAGCATCCTGATATCTTGCACAGATGCAAGTTGCAAACATGATATCAAGTCTACTTGCTGTGAGATACATTAGAGAACCAATAATTACCCTATATTGATGTTGATCAGTATCCTCCCCCTCAGAGTCAAGACAAAGATTATGGTTTTTGGGTATAGGTGTTTTGGCTAGCTTACAATCCTTCATATCAAATCCTTCTAAAATGTCATTGACATATTTAGATTGATTGATGAAGAACCCTTCTTTCATCTGCTTCACCTGAATTCCAAGGAAAAAGTCCATTTTTCCCATGGAACTCATCTCAAACTTCATCTTCATGATGCCCTCATAGTCTTTACACATTTGGTCATTTGAGGAACCAAATATGATATCATCAACATAGACTTGAATGAGCAAGATGTCTTTTCCAGACTTCCTTATGAAAAGAGTGTTATCAATGGTACCTCTAATGTTGTGGGTTTTGTTACAAGATAATGAAAGCTAGTTTAACCATTTAAACTACAAAACGCAGCGGATATAAGGTGTTAAAAGTGGGTTTAACAATCTGAAAATATGAACCATTTTTACCCCAAAACAAAACCCAAGAACAAGGATCATATGTATGTACAATGAAATGCTATCAAAACGAAAAGAACAACCAAAGAGTGTTCTTGAAACTACCTTTCAAGAACAAGAGGATGTTGTATGGATGAGAAGAAGGTGATGATGCTTCTTGAATGCCTAGCCTCCAAAAGAGAAGTCCTCAAGCTTGTATACCCACAAGCTCTTGCAAACACCTAACTTGTTAGGGAGTGCAACACAAAAACCCTCTTCTTATGCCTCCCTCAAAAACGAAATTTCAGCAAGCTCTTGCCTTAGATCCGAAAATTTCAGCTTGAAAGAAGAGTGTTCTTGTAATTGTGTGTGTGTGAGAGAGTGTGAGTTTAGTTGAGTGCAAGAATAGATTAATGTC
Source organism: Flaveria ramosissima (assembly GCA_025215565.1). NCBI lineage: Eukaryota > Viridiplantae > Streptophyta > Magnoliopsida > Asterales > Asteraceae > Flaveria > Flaveria ramosissima. The sequence goes on along the minus strand of CM046044.1, from coordinate 11,344,205 downwards.
TTGCATTAAAACAAGACATGTAATCCCAAGGAAGGCAACCCATGGGGCGGCGGAAAATTGTTTGAAATGGGTTCCCCCCATTTCAATTTTTATAAAAAACTTACATTCTTTAACCCATAAGTTTATAAAATTAAAACCTCTTTTAATTTTATCACATTAACACACTATTATTTGTTATTATTTAACTTACTTAAATAATGATACAAATAATTTCTCATGAACAAATTATCCATATAATGTTGTTTTATTTCAAAAGCAATGATTTAGAAAACCCATTTTCTAAATTGGTGTCAATATTTATTTGTTTGATCTTATCAACAAATAAATATTTATTAGTGTTTGTTTAGCTTGTTATTGGGTATGACCCGACTTGGATCATAACGCACTAACCACATCAATCTTGTATGTGTCTTGAGCATACAAGATCCAACAATCTCCCACTTGCACAAGATTCATAGAAGATTGATGCAAGCAGTAAATACCGCCCAACAATGGTTTACTACCCTTAATATGTATGACTAAGTGCCATTCAATAACATCATCCCCTTCAAGTACCTTACTCGAATTGTTTTAGGTGAATCAATCATCTATCCTTTTGTCACAGATGTCATGTTAAATCCCAGAGACATAGAGTGATCATTCTCCATTGATTTAACTTTATCAGGCTTAGACATCTTACTCTCAACGAATAAGAGGGACAAATTCCATCTTGACTACATACGTCTCTCAAAATCACCTTGTATTAAGCCTGAACTCAGCCTTATGTACTGCCATGTTTCAGAACAACAAAGAACTAAGTCAAAGTATCAGCCCAATATTTGTATCCCTCAAATATCTATGAACCTTGGCAGCAATCCTTGCTCTATATTCATCCATATGACTATCTACCACTCAAAGTTCATAATAGTCTTACCCTCATACTTGTTCCCACACGTATGAACTACTACGAACGTTCTGAGTAAATGATTTACTCATGGATTTTAAACATGCGAAATAGGAATATTAGTTAAACCATTATAACCAAATAATTCATTCAAATAATAAAGGGTTACAATATCTAAATACAAAATTAAGAATCAATTCCAGTCACTAGAATATTGAAGTCCCATGGCACAAGTATGACTTTCATGCTTTGCCTTTTCAAGAAGCTTCGTGAGTGGATCCGTAATGTTTCGATCCGTGTGAACTTTGCAAATACATATCTTTCCTTTTTCAATTTCATCCCTTATGTAGTTCTATCTCCGTTCAATGTGCCTAGTCTTTTAATGTGCACAGGGTTCCTTGGCAATCACACCCTCGTTATCACAAAAAATATCTAGGGGATCCTGAATGGAAGGGACCACACCTAGATCGGCAATGAATTTCTTCAACCATGCAGCTTCTTGAGCTGCTAATGAAGCGGCGATGTATTATGACTCTGTAGTTGATAATGCCATCACATCTTGCTTAGAACTCTTCCAAGAGACTGCTCCTCCATTCAAGATGAAAATGTATCCCGATTGTGATCGTGAATCATCCCGATCAGTTTGGAAACTCGCATCCGTGTAACCTTTTACTACTAGTTCCTCCTCACCAGATCCATAGATTAGGAACATATCTTTAGTCCTCCTTAGGTACTTAAGTATGTTCTTAACAACCATCCAATGACTATTTCCAGGATTTTTTTGGTATCGGCTTGTCATGCTCAAAACGCATGACAAGTCCGGCCTAGTGCATATCATTGCATACATGATGGATCCTATAGCAGACGCATACGGGATTCCCTTCATCTTGTCTTGCTCATCCTTTGAGCTTGGACATTTAGTCGTACTCAATATCGTTCCTCTTTGAATAGGTACCGTTCCTTTCTTAGAGTTTTCCATCTTGAACCTTTTCAAGATCTTATCGATGTATGCACTTTGATTTAAACCTATCAACCTCCTTGATCTATCCCTATAGATCTTTATTCCCAAAATATAGGCGGCTTCACCAAGATCCTTAATGGAAAAACAGCTTCCAAGCCAGGCTTTTACACCCTCCAAGGTTGGAATGTCATTTGCAAATAGTAGAATGTCATCGACATACAATATTAGGAAAGTGATGATGCTCCCACTAGCTTTCTTATATACACAGGCTTCATCAGCATTTTTGACGAAACCAAATTTGATTATCCCTTCATCAAAACGATGATTCCAACTTCTTGATGCTTGCTTCAATCCATAGATTGATTTCTTTAACTTGCATACTTTGTCATGATATTTTGGATCGACAAAACCTTTAGGCTGAACCATATAGACATCTTCATCAAGATATCCATTTAGAAAAGCGGTTTTGAAATCCATTTGCCAAATCTTATAATCATAATGAGCAGCTATGGCAAATAATATCCTAATAGACTTTAGCATTGCAACTGGCGAGAAGGTCTCATCATAATCAACCCCTTGAGTTTGAGTGAAAACCTTTTGGTACAAAGTCTAGCTTTATAAGTATCCCAAGTTCCATGCATATCGGTTTTCTTCTTGAAAACCCACTTACTTCCAACTACCTTGGAGTTAAGAGGTGGTACGACCAAGTCCCACACTTGGTTGACATACATGGATTGCATCTCAACGTTCATGGCTTCAAGCCAATTGTCACAATCTATATTGGACATTGCATCACGATAAGTGGTTGGTTCATCGGAATCTACCACATAACATCCATCTACGAAAAATCCATATCTTTCAGGTAGATTACTAATTCTACCAGATCTACGAACGTTTTATGTGTATTGATCAACTATTTGATCATCCTCAACATCCTCATATTGAGTGCTAGTGTCAACCAAACGTGTATCGGTTTGTGGTTCTTGATCCTCCTCAAGATCCACTGTTCTACTGCTAGTTCCTTCCATAAGGAACTTAGCTTCTAAGAACTCAGCCTTCTTGGCAACAAACTCCTTTTGTTCTAACATAAAATAGAAATAATATCCCATAGAATCTCTACGATATCCAATGAACATACGCTTAGTGGAACGGGTTTCTAACTTGTTTGAGGTGGGAGTCTTAACATAAGCCTCACATCCCCATACCTTTAAAATGATAGTGATGGAACCCTTCCATGCCATATTTCAAAAGGTGTATTTTCCACTTTCTTGGTTGCGGCCATATACAAAACATGGGCCGCAGAGAGCAAAGCGAAACCCCAAAATGATAGAGGCAATGAGCTTCTAGCCATCATAGATCGAACCATATCCAATAGAGTTCAATTTCTCCTCTCGGATACACCATTGTGTTGTGGTGTTCGTGGTGGAGATAGTTGTGAGACAATCCCACAACTTCTAAGATGATTTCTAAAAGCATCACTAAGGTATTCACCTCCTCTATCGGTGCAGAGAATTTTTATTTTCTTGTTGAGTTGATTTTCTACTTCATTCTGGAAGATTTTGAATATTTCAAAAGCTTCATCTTTGTGTCTTAACAAGTACACATACCCATATCGACTATAGTCATCGGTAAAGGTAATGAAGTATCTTTCATTGTACCTAGTCATTGGCTTAAAAGGACCACATACATCCGAATGTATGATACCTAATAAATCTTTAGCCCTTTCGGATTTGCCTCTAAAAGGTGCCTTAGTCATTTACCTTGTAAATGAGATTTACATACATAAAATGAATCATATTTACTTGCCTTTAAAAGACCATTCTTTTGAAGTGTTTGTATGGATTTCTTGTTTATATCACCAAGATGGCAATGCCAAAGATAGGTGTTACTCAAATCCAATTTGAGCCTTTTGGTGGTTGTTTGGTACTGTAACACCCGGATATTTTCTTTAAAGCCGACGAAAGAAGAAAAAGAAATAAAGTCCAAAGTCGGGGGACCAAACTTGCCAAAACGGGAGAAAGATCGGATGAGTAGGGGAATAAGAGGGGGTGGGCAGCCCACACCCTCCCCACACTTGTAAAATTCTGCCTAAAGAGTGAAGAAAGGGAGAAAAAGGGAGAAAAAGGAGAGAAAGGCTTGATTCTTGTGGATTTGAGCGTGAAAGTTGAAGTGTAGCGGGTTGAATCGAAGCTCTACTCGACGGGGTTGTTTGTGTGAGTTCTAGGATCCCTCTTTTACATGTTTTCAACTGGTTTGGGGCTGGAACACATAGTGAAACCCGTTTTTGAAATGTGTGTGTTTGACCCGTGTGTATGTGTTTGTGTGTGATGCGAGTGGAGTTTGTTGTCGGGCTTGTGTGTGATTGAATAGTGTTGTGGTATGTTTTCCTAAGGTTTAGGATGGTTGATTTGGGCTTAGAATGAGTTTGGGAGAGCTTGGTGGTCGAAAATGGCAGATTGGGTTCGGGATGAACTGCATTCTGCACCGGTTAGGGCTATGCGACCGAATGGAATGCGGGAGGCCATACGGCCGAAAGGAATGGGACTGAGGTCCATACGTATGCCATTCGTGCGATTGAGGTTCATTCGCATGCGAGTCGTAAGACTGGAGCCCATACGCATGCCAGTCGTGCGACTGGGGGTCATTCGCATGGGGAGTCATGCGACAGAGGTCCATACGCCTAGTTCCATCCGCATTAGGTCCATTCGCACAAGTGTTCATCCGCATTAGGTCCATTTGCATGGGTGTTCATTCGCATATTATCCATTCGCAAGATGTTTAGTCGCCTAGGAGGCCATGCGACTGAAGGGTGCCCATACGCCCAAGTAGGGCTTGTGTACCCGAGGAAAACGTAGTTTATTTACTGACTTTCAGGGGAAAGTGCAGATGTAAGTTTTGATGTGGAAGGTTCCCGGGAGTTCATATAAGATGACTTTGGAGGCCATAGAGGTTATGTTGGGCATAGATGATGTTGAGGATGTATGATGTTGCATGATTATGCATGATGTATGTTATGTATGTATGATGATGCCCTGTATAATGATGTTGACTGTGTATGTTGATGTTCCTTATTATGATGTATGTTTATCTTTCCCGTGGCTTTACGTGTTATGTTAATGAATGAAATGAAACTAATATGTAACGTAAAGTGGAAGATAATGGAAAGAGGAACATGATGAATGAATGCATGCATTAATAAATGAATGAATGTAAGAAAGGCTTGCAAGCAAATGTATGGAGGTTCACACCCAATGAAGGGTGTTAGCTCAACGGTGTGCGGGTTAGCTACCACAGAAGGATGCACACTGGGTTCAAATCTTTGTGATTGACCATATGTATGGGATCCTTGCCGCTTGCCCTAGGTGTTGGAGTCAACTTCATGCACAATGTTCGAGGTCTATGAAAGACCTCAGGCCTAGTTACCCGCTTCGTGCATAATGTTCGGGGTATATCATATGGCATTGATCCAGAATGAAAGAGAAAGATAAATGGTGAATGTACTTGCCCTAGGTACTGGAGCCAGCTCAGTGCCTAATGTTCGAGGTCTATGAAAGACCTCAGGCCCAGTTACCCGCTTCGTGCACAATGTTCGGGGTAATGTACATGTCATCGAAAGAAAGGAACGTACGAACGAAAGAAAGAACGTATGTATGAATGTGAATGATAATGACGTACGATGAATGAACGAAAGTTAATGAACGATTAATGAAGATAATAATGATATTATCTATGTGTACGTATGATGTATGATCATGTGAAAGTAAAGAATGGTTTTAACGAAAGAAAAGTATGTTTTACTATAAAACTAGAACTCACTCAGCAACGCTGACTTTTATGTATTTCCAGTTGGCAGGTAATGGTTGCTGAGGATGGCACGAGGCAGCTACTCAGCTCTTTTGGATGACATCCATTTTTATAATGCTTTTGTGATGTAACGCAACATATATTTTTTGTAACTTGATAACGATGTATTGTTTTGTAAAAGCTTTTATAATGAAATGAGATGTCTATTTTAATGATTCTTTTGTGATGTTTTATGAAAGTCAAATGTATTTATATATTTTATGTGCGATGATTGGCCAGCTGTAAGCGTCCCGGGAACGGGACCTTACAAGTTGGTATCAGAGCCAAAGTTTAAGTGAAACGGGTAAATTTTCAAAAGAAACCTTAACTTAAACTGAAAATGGGACGGAAAGGGAAGGGATGCCAGTCTGAGTAGCTGCGTGCCATCAGGTATTTTCGTAATGTTAACCGGTATTATGTGCGCATGTTATGTGGTTATATGCTGTTTGTAGATTTAAATACTAATGTAGTCAGGACAGGTAATGCTTGGGGTATGAAGAGTAAAGTAAGTGGCTAATCACAACTAGCCACTGTAATTAGGGACTTACAATACTTGACATAAACTGAGTTGTTTCCTTGAATGATCGTGTTGGTGTTTGAATCTTTCAATGTGTGTGAGGATGGCTGGTGGTAGATCTTCAAAAGCTTCTCGTGGTGGTGGTCGTGGTGGGCTTGGTGCTGAATCGCGACCCAAGAGGGGAAGACCTAGAGTGGAAAAGGTGGTTCATGAGGGATCCGAGACCCCTCATCCGGAGGGTGGTGATGAAAGTGCAAACTTAAGGGCCTCGGTAAAGGAGGTTGTTGTTGAAGAGGCGCATCAAGTCATGCAGAAAATCTTACCGTCTGTGGTGACCGAAGTTATCAGGGTTGTACGGGAAGGGGAAAAAAAGGAGAGAAACAGGTCATCGGGAGGACGGGAACAGCCGGAGCCTGAAACGGTTCTTTCTGATGATGAAGAAGAGGAAGAAGAAGAGCCTGCGCGGAAGCGGCATGAGGCTGTAACTATGGGGCGTTTCAATGGTGCAAGCCCCCTACTTTTGATGGTAACGACACTGCTGCTGCGGCTCACTGGTGGGTGAGAGAAATGGAAGCTGTTTTAAATATCAGCGATTGCCGAGAGGATCAAAAGGTGAAGTTTGCTGCCCATTCTTTTGTGGACTCAGCTTTATGCTGGTGGGACAATATTGTCCAAGCTGAGGGTAGTCGGGCTATTGGGAGGATGAGATGGTCCGAACTAAAGAAGTTGGTGATCGAGGAGTTCTGTCCTCATAGAGAAACGGACAAAGTTGAGAGGGAGTTCCTGCAGTTAGAGGTCGGGACGATGACACATCAGCAATGCACCACTAAGTTTAACGAGATGGCACGGCTGGTGCCTGATCAGGTGACACCTTTGTCACGAAAGATTAAAAGGTATATTCAGGGCTTGCCGGCGAATATCCGCAGGCACATGATCGCCGCCCGACCGAGCACGTTTAGGTCAGCGGTGGATTTGGCAGGGAGATTGTATGATGAGAGGACTGTAGTGGTGGTGGCTGAGGGTAACAAGAAGGGTGGTGGTGATCGGAACTGGAATGGGAAGGGGTTTGGTCGGGGTGATGCCTCGACGGGTAACAAGAAGGCACGAATGGACGATCGTCTTGTAGTCACACCGGGTACGGGATCGAAGAAGTGTGGCAAATGTGGGAAGGACCACAGCGGTGAGTGTAGATAGGGGTTGAATGTCTGTTACAAGTGTGGGAAGCCTGGTCATATGGCTAGAGATTGCAGGGGTACGAGGTGTTTCAACTGTGGGGAAAGTGGTCACATGAGCAAGGACTGTAAGAAGCCGAGGGCTGAGGGTTCGGGGGTGAAGAAGACTGGAGGAGAAGGACAGAGGGCGAGCGCTAGAGCATTTACAATGACGCAGGAGGAGGCTAGGACGGACCCTGATGTTGTGTCCGGTACGTTTCTAGTAAACCAAACTTTAGCCTCTGTGCAGTAAAAGTTTTATTTCTGCTGCTTTCTGTGCTAAACTGCCTGTTAGTAATAGGAGTGTTGATGCGCCCTTTGATGTAGAAACTGCCATAGGTAAGTCTACCAGAATTTCCGAGATGATATAAGATTGTGATGTGGAATTTGAAGGTCACAAGTTTCATGTTAGACCATTCGTGATGACCTTAGGTGGTTTCGATTTGGTTCTTGGGCTGGATTGGTTAGCGGACTTCGAGGCGAACATTGTATGTTGCAAGAAGATGGTTTGTTTGACAGCGCCTGACGGGAGTTCGGTGACGGTTTATGGTGATCGGATCACCACAATTCCCAAAGTGATTACAATGGCGGTGGCGGGAAAGTGTATGAGGCGCGGATGTAGTGCCTTTTTGGCCAATGTAAAGGATGTGGATACGTTAACACCATAACTATCTGATGTACCGGTTGTGTGTGACTTTTTAGATGTATTTCCCGAAGACTTACCAGGAGTACCACCTGACAGAAAGGTCGAGTTTCAGATTGATCTGATACCGGGTGCCCAACCGGTTGCCAAGGCACCGTATCGGCTGGCTCCGACGAAGATGAAAGAGTTGATGGAGCAGTTGCAAGAGCTGCTTGATAAGGGGTTCATTAGACCAAGTATCTCTCCTTGGGGGTGCTCTGGTCCTGTTTGTGAAGAAGAAAGATGGTAGTATGAGGATGTGTATTGACTACCATGAGCTGAATAAGTTGACGATAAAGAACCGATACCCCTTACCCGAGAATTGATGATTTGTTCGATCAGCTTCAAGGTGCCAGTTGGTTTTCAAGGATAGACCTTCGATCGGGCTATCATCAGTTAAAGGTGAAAGAGCAGGATATCCCTAAAACAGCTTTTCATACGCGTTATGGTCACTACGAGTTTCTTGTCATGTCTTTTGGTTTGACCAATGTGCCAACTGCTTTTATGGATCTAATGAATCGAGTGTGTCGGCCGATGTTGGATAAATCAGTGATCGTGTTTATTGATGATATCTTGATTTATTCAAGAGTGAGATTGAGCATGTCGGTCACATTCGGGAGGTTCTGGAGACGTTGAGAAAGAAGAAGTTGTACGCCAAGTTCTCCAAGTGTGTGTGGTTGCGCGAAGTTCAATTCTTGGGTCATGTGGTGAATCCTGACGGGATTATGGTGGACCCGGCAAAAGTGGAGGCAGTGATACAATGCAAGTCTCCAAAGACGTCATCCGAGATTCGTAGTTTATTGGGTTTGGCGGGCTACTACAGGAGATTCATCCAAGACTTTCCAAAGATCGCTTCTCCACTAACTAAGTTAACCCGGAAAGATGTGAAGTTCGTATGGGGTCAAGGTCAAGATAAGGCGTTCGAGGAATTCAAGGCCAGATTGACTCAAGCTCCTGTTCTATTATTACCTGATGGAAGTGAAGAACTGGTGGTTTATTCTGATGCTTCCTACTCAGGGTTGGGGTGCGTGTTAATGTAGAGAGGAAAGGTTATAGCCTATGCATCCTGACACTTGAAGTTTCATGAGGTCAATTATCCTACTCATGACTTGGAGCTAGCAGTCGTGGTCTTTAGGTTAAAGATTTGGAGGCACTATCTTTACGAGACGAAGTACACCATCTTCACTGACCACAAGAGCTTGAAGTACTTCTTCGAGTAGAAGGACCTGAACATGAGGCAGAGACGATGGTTGGAGCTCATAAAGGACTATGATTGCGAGATCCATTACCATCCGGGCAAAGCCAACATGGTGGCGGATGCCCATAGCCGAAGGGAGAGACCCGAGCCGATTCGGGTGAAAGCATACCAGGTGATCATGACCTCGGATGTGATGAAGCAAGTCAAAGAGTTTCAAGATGAGGCAATGAAAGAAGATCATCTTAACTTTGAAAGAATGAGAGGTCTGGTCGCGGATTTGGGTGAAAACACACTTGGTGTTAGAACCCGGTTTGGACGAATGTGGATTCCTTGTTTTGGGGATCTACGTATGAAGATGTATCTATTCATCCCGGTGCAACGAAAATGTATCAAGATATGAAGAAAGACCATTGGTGGCCGGGTATGAAGCGCGATGTGGTGGAGTATGTGAGTAAGTGCCTAACTTGCTTACAAGTGAAGGCCAACCATCAGAAGCCGTAAGGGAAGATCCAACCTTTGGATATACCGGAAGATCTTCAAGAAAATTAAAGTAAATACAACACAAACAAGATACAACCAATAACATAAGATTTTTACTTAATCTAGGTCAAAGTCCTATATGAGCACAGGAAGATCTTCAAGTAGTAAACCTGAAACATGCTAAAAATAAAGGGTCAACTTTGAAAGTTGGTGAGTTCCCATGGCTTAAACACACGCATATATATATATAAATAAAAAGGTTTACAAGTAGCAATTCATGTCAATGGTTATGAGTTAGCAGGTTTATAGAACACATACAGTTACAACCAAACCTCGACTTGATTACAAGTTTATAAGATTGACTAAGTGTACTTGGTTCCCATGATAAACAAGCATACGACATCAGGAGCCGGCAATACATCGGCTTTAGCACCAAATAGGCTTGTCAGGCCCAAAGATCTAAGATGTCGCCAGGCTAGCAATAGTTAATGATTGTAAATGAAGTATGTATCTCATATAAGACTTACAATAATACAAATAACCATGACAAAAAGTAAAGATGAATTGCATGTGCATTTATAAGTATCAAGATGTTTACAAGTGGAAGTTTATAAAGTTAACATGTTTCACCCCAAAAGGTGTGAAATAAAGTAAAAAGGGGCATGGAGAACTCACATAGGAAACTCACATGCTATAAGTTGCACTTTAGATAATAATAAGAAGATAAGATGGTTCCAACGATTTCTTCACGAATCAACCTAACGGTTAATGTCTTAGAATTAGAATAAAGATAAAATTCAAGAGTAAACATGATTAGGGTTTCATTTGGAAATTTAGGGGTTATAATATTTAAGTCAAATAGGTAATAATAATGCAATCGGTTATGTTTTGGTTCAATAAGATTGGTATAAAAATCAATCAAGAATAAAAATGATAGTGAAAGATTTAATAATTTAATTTATTTAAACAACTGAGGATTAAATATGATGTGTGAAAAAAATAATTAATTTAGAAATTAATTATTTAAAATTGGTAAAGATGATTTATTGAATACTTAATTATATGACATGCAAAATAATATAACATTATTTAAAGTCATTTTATAAAGTTTTTATAATCTTTATAAAGGTTTTATAATATCAAAACCCTAAATAGAGAATAATAGAAATTATATTGTTCTATTAGTTTGAAGAGTTTAAATAAAAGTTAAGGAATAAATTTATTAACTAATTATAAAATAACACGGTTAAATGATTAGGTAAATAATTGGTTATTTAAATAATTATTTAAACAGCATGTGAATAATTAGCTAGTTAACATATAAATTTATAATATTTTGAAATACTCTGAACTTGAACCATAATAGATTTTTAGTATTTAAATTACATGAAAGAATTAATAATGTTCTATAACCTTTGTTATTCTAAAATAAATAATTTAATTTAAAATCGTAAGTTCTCAATACTTTTAAAATTAATTTAGAAATTTTTGAAAAGTTTTAATTAACTAAATAATTTTTACTTTGATTAAATAACATATTAGTATATTTTTTTTGAAATTTAAAATATATAAAAATGACCAAAAAAATAAATAAATAAAATAAATGTTGGAGGCCGGGTTCAAACCTGTGACCTCTTGCATTCAAGGGTGATATGGTAACCGGTTGGGCTAAAGCCCAGAACTTGTTTTAAATTACAAATCAATTAATAAAAACCATACTTCAAATAACCCCTGAATCCAAATGAACCCTAAATCAATTCGATCCAATTGAACACCGAATCGCGAATGTTAATGTAATCAAACTTAGGGCTTTTGATCCCTGAATGAAACTTCATGTTTTGGTGTGTGTAATTACCATGTTGATGATCGAATCGATGTTACAAGGTAAAGAAACGGTCGCGACCAAAGTTGAGTATGATTTGATATTCAAATGTTGTAGATACTCAAAGTAATCTTGTGTGAAGCTTCTATGGGTTATGATAATCGAAAGCCCTCAATCAATCGTGATCTATGATGCCCAGAAGATGTAGTTCGACTAGGTTGCAGGTGATGAAAAAAGATAATGATTGAACTTGATAAATATATGTTCTATAGTTGCAATTGAGGTTGGATTTGGTTCAAAGGCATCGATTCTAAGGTTCCAATATGATTATGTAATTCCGATTGCAAGTGTTTCATGCCAAATGGTTTAATGGTTTGAATCGTGTATTTCGGTTTTGATTTGTGAGAATTAACTAGCTTTAAATTGCAATTAAGGGCAGTTTGTAACTCCAAATGATTAATCGAGCAATTCAATCAAGGATCGAGTTGAAACCGCTCATGGTTTGATTGCAAGTCTTTGGTTTCAATTAACTTTACATAACGACATGGACATTCAATTGAAACGATGATTGGGTTCGAAACTGTCAAGAACACGATCCGTATGGGTTTAATTGGGTTTTAAACGGCCGATAATATTAGTTCTGGCTCGCCGGACTTCGGCCGGAGTACAGGGAGGGCGACGGAAAATGGGTTGGGTTGGGTTTAAACAAAGTTACACTTTTAGTCCTAGTATTTTTAATAGCTTATTATTTTGTGACCAAAACTTTTACAACAAAGTTTTAATAATTACATTCCCAACCCTATGCTTTATAAATCCAAATTTTAAATGATTATTTCATTTATTTATTTATTAAACATTATTAAGGTATTAAGGTGGTGAAATAATAATCTTGGTACATTTACTTATCTTTATAAATCTCATATTTAATACAAACTTATATAACTTTTGTAGAATTTTGGAATATAATTAGTATTTATATACATAATAATTAGAATTCCATAAATGTTATATAAAACCACATAAGTTTATAAACCTATTAAATAGAAGATTAAATGTAAATTTAAATCACCAATTTCCTAAAATTAGTTAAATAACACATTTATTGTTTTTAAAAATCACCAAAATGATAGAAATAGTTTGAATTAATGTGCTTGATTTATAAAACCAACAGAACGGGTTCGGGTCTACATTTTTAAATGGGCAGATATTACAGTCTCCCCTACTTTAAGAAATTTCGTCCCGAAATTTAATAACGAGAAATTAATTTCATGGTTATTTGAAAACTTAGATTTTATTTTGTGTTTGCAAGGGAACTCTTGGGAGTGTTTCAACTCAACAAGTTTAATTATGATGTTTTGCTATACTTAAATTTGCTAAGTTTCATAATTCATAATTTCATGTGTCTTGACAAGGTGAGCAAGATCATTAATTTAGAATTTTAGTTGATAAACTTTTGTATTTTAAATGGTTCAAGATGATTGGGAAGGTTTTGTCACGAGTACAACACCAAGTTCTAGATCAATAAAAGACTTAACATGACGACATGAAAAATATGGTCAAGAGACTTTTGGATAAGATATAGAATTCATAAGAGCTTCTCAAGAAGATAACTTTAACGGGATTCTTAGATAATTAATTCTTGCTTAATATTTCGTTGAGGTTTCAAAGTTTCATTAGTTTAACGTTGATACAAGTGTCGTGTTTGTTAAGATTAAAGATTTGATTTAGAATGAAGGCGTCGTTGTAATAGGTTTTCAGGATAAGAGCGTGTTGAGGGGAAGGCGTTTAGAAAGATTTTTAAGGGTCATTAAGAGAAATGGGATAATGAGTTTTAAGATTCAGGAGGACAAAATCAATGATGAAACAATTCAAAATAACAAGATGTTTCGAGTGTAACGTTCAGTTTACAAACCAAAACATTACGTTGACTTATCAAAGTATTAGGTCAACTACAACCTTAATGAATACATGCGTACCTATAAGAGGACACTCCCCCAAGGGTTCCCAGGTAAGGTAAACGGATCCATCGGTTGATTTGGATTTATATGAATACCTTGCCTAGACAAAACACCTCGAGATACAGGCATCCTACTCTTCCAGCATTACATGTTTCAAGTTATAGGACATAGACTTTGACGAGACTTGAAAACCACAAATACAATTCAAAGCTTATTTTGAAAATCATTCGTTTTAGGCACATAATAACTTAGAATATTATTTAAGGTTCGTGTGTGCATTGATAAGATTCAAAGTATAAGTAGAATCACATAAAGCATATAATCACATAATCAAGTATAAACATATAAGGCACATAAAATCCTATCTAAACATATAAAATACATGAGAGGACTCATGTGTAGGGGTACTTAGTTATAGTCTAGGTCATTCCATTTCTAATAACCTAATTCCATATAACCATGGCTCTGATACCAATCTGTCACACCCCGACCGACGGCGGAATCATCGGGGCGGACGAATGTGAAACGATTGTTCAGAGCACATGGAACTAAATAAGTTGTAATAATATTAAATATTATTTTTAATTGACATTACAAGAAAATTAAAGTAATTAAAACACAAAACAAGATACAACCAATAACATAAGACTTTTAATTAATCTAGGTCCAAGTCTTATATGAGCACATGAAGATCTTCAAGTAGTAAACCTGAAACATGTTAAAAATAAAGGGTCAACAATGAAAGTTGGTGAGTTCCCATGACTTAAACACACACATATATATATAAATAAAAAGGTTTACAAGTAGCAATTCATGTCAATGGTTATGAGTTAGCAAGTTTATAGAACACATACAGTTACAACCAAACCTCGACTTGATTAGAAGTTTATAAGATTGGCTAAGTGTACTTGGTTCCCATGATGAACAAGCATACGTCATCAGGAGCCGGTAATACATCGGCTTTAGGACCAAATAGGCTTGTCAGGCCCAAAGATCTAAGACGTCGCCAGACTAGCAATAGTTAATGATTGTAAACGAAGTATGTATCTCATATAAGACTTACAATAACACAGATAACCATGACAAAAAGTAAAGATGAATTGCATGTGCATTTACAAGTATCAAGGTGTTTACAAGTGTAAGTTTATAAAGTTAACATGTTTCACCCCAAAAGGTGTGAAATAATGTAAAAAGGGGCATGGAGAACTCACATGGGAAACTCACGTGCTATAAGTTGCACTTTAGATAATAATAAGAAGATAAGATGGTTCCAACGATTTCGTCACGAATCAACCTAACAGTTAATGTCTTAGAATTAGAATAAAGATAAGATTCAAGAGTAAACATGAATTAGAGTTTCATTTGGAAATTTGGGAGTTTTAATATTTAAGTCAAATAGGTTATAATAATACAATCGGTTATGTTTTGGTTCAATAAGGTTGGTATAAAAATCAATCAAGAATAAGAATGATAGTGAAAGATTTAATAATTTAATGTATTTAAACAAATGAGGATTAAATATTATGTGTGAAAAGAAATAATTAATTTAGAAATTAATTATTTAAAATTGGTAAAGATGATTTATTGAATACTTAATTATATGACTTACAAAATACTAAACTCATTTTATAAAGTTTTTATAATCTTTATAAAGGTTTTATAATATCAAAACCCTAAATAAAAAATAATAGAAATTATATTGTTCTATTAGTTTAAAGAGTTTAAATAAAAGTTAAGGAATAAACTATTAACTAATTATGAAATAACACGGTTAAATGATTAGATAAATAATTATTTAAACAACATCTGAATATTTAGCTACTTAACACTAAATTTATAATGTTTTGAAATACTCTAAACTTGAACCATAATAGATTTTTAGTATTTAAATTACATGAAAGAATTAATAATGTTCTATAACTTTTGTTATTCTAAAAAAACAAATTTAATTTAAAATCGTAAGTTCTTAATACTTTTAAAATTAATTTAGAAATTTCTGAAAAGTTTTAATTATCTAAATAATTTTTACTTTGATTAAATAACATATTAGTATATTTTTTTTGAAATTTAAAATATATAAAAATGACCAAAACAAAAATAAATAAATAATATAAATGCTGGAGGCCGGGTTCGAACCCGTGACCTCTTGGATTCAAGGGTGATATGGTAACCGGTTGGGCTAAAGCCCAAAACTTGTTTTAAATTACAAATCAATTAATAAAAACCATACTTCAAATAACCCCCAATCCATATGAACCCTAAAATCAATTCGATCCAATCGAACACCGAATCACGAATGTTAATGTAATCAAACTTAGGGCTTTTGATCCCTGAATGAAACCGAATGTTTTGGTGTGTGTAATTACCATGTTGATGATCGAATCGATGTTACAAGGTGAAGAAACGGTCGCGACCACGGTTGAGTATGATTCAATATTTGATAAGATCGGAGATCAATTAGATTTGAATTTTGCAGCGGAATATAACAGAAATAAGATCGAATTCAAGCAAGAAAAGTATGAATATGCAATCACACAATGACGATTATAGAGAGAGAGAACTTTTCTGTTTAAAGGAATGTTTTCATTCACGCGTAATGCTTCGGTTACAAAACAACTAGGTCAACATTCCTTTTATAGAGGAATGTGACGTCTGCTGATGTCACTTGATGTGACATCTAACAGAATTTATACAAACAACTTAAACTATGCAAACTACTGAGAATGTTCTGAACAACTGATCACATCTCAGAGAATGCTAAGTACAGGAATATAAAACTACTGACCTAAAACTATTGAAACAATAAACTACTGAAAGGAAAATTACAAATACTGAAAGGGAAAAACCATCACAACTACTGAAGTTAATAACTTCAGCTGTTGTGACAACTACTGATCACTCTAGTCTTCAGTCTTTGTCTTCAGTACTTTACTTTCAGACTTTGTCTTCAGTTCTTTACTTTCAGACTTTGTCTTCAGACCTTGTAATCAGCTGTTGTCTTCAGCTGTTGTGATCTTCTTCAGTAGTTGTAATGTCTGTGGGACTTAGAGGTTTTTCTGATCAGGCTCATTGGTTCTTTTGGTCCAACAAACTCCCCCTGAACCAATACAGCCAAAACCTCTAAGTTTATTGATGATCCCACTTATTCTTTGGCAGAAACACTCTCTTGATCAGCTTCAGAGGTAATCATGTAAGCATAGGCCATGAAAAGGTTTCTAATCTTTTGATTGGCTAAGTGTGGAAGGGAACTCTGTCTTGGGGAAACTGGACACAGAGTCTTGTCCCAACCATGAAACCTATTTCCCATTGATGAGTCTGTAAGACTCTCTTGCATAGGCCTCAAGGAGAACAACTTGTTCCTCCTTGGTGAGTTCTTCTGCTTCTCCCTCAAAGAAGAACTCAGGACCATAATATTCAGACATATATCTTACTGTCTTCCCATTCTTCAACTCGACAGTTGTGATCTCTCTGTATGCAAATTCATCTGGATGAGAGCCTTCTAGCAACAACTGGAGTTCACTCTTTTGAAGATCTTCAAGTCTCTTGTATAACAGCCCCTTCTTGATCATTTTGTTCTCAAGTATAGATAGAGGGGTTGATTTTGAGATGTGTGCTCTCTTGAATTCTTCTATAATCTCCTAGGGTGAGACTACCATGGCCAACATAATTGCAGCATTCAAAGTCTTTTTCACTTGGCCATGATATCTACTTGGTATGTTTTTCTTGTGTATTCTGGAACTTACCCTGGGGTCTGGCCAAATCCTCACTCTTTCTCTTTGATGTTGGAATGTATGCCAAAGAGTGTACAGCCTTAGAGCTTGTTTCTTCATTGCTTGAATGGTTGAGGACTGAGGGAAGTCCTTGTCAACCATTTTGAGAAATTGCTCATCATGCTGCTTCTGCTGTTCTTCTTCTTCTATCTTAACTTTAACCATTTGCCTTTGAGTTTCAGGAGTTATTATTTTTGATTGACTCCTAGGCTCAGGTTTCTTCATTTTGATCACAGCAGAGATTGGCAGACTATCCTCTTCATCATCATCTTCTTCTTCTTCCATCCTCAACACCCTTCTTTTTCTTTTAGGTGCATCACTGGTGGTAGATTGAGTGGGTTTCTTAGGTAAAGGGGTTGGTTTAGAGGGTTGTGAGGTTGGTTGTTTTGAGGATTGTGAGGTTAATTGTTTTGAGGATTGTGAGGTTGGTTTTGAGGATTGTTTTGGTAAGGGAGATTGTAAAGGCTGCTCTATCATTTTGTTTGTGAGGGTGGCTTTGGATAGCTTAGCCATGTCAGATCTTTTCCTAACACCAGCTTCATCCAGAGCTTCTATGATCAGACCTTTGTTGAAACTTTCAGAAGAGCATATTTTGGTGGTTATCTCCAAAATGCTATCTCTAGACCATGACTTGACTTCAATGATAGGTCTTCCCAAGTGTTTTGATAGAAATCTGATCATAGCCTCCAATCTTTCCCTTTCTTCTTCATTGCAGCCTGCCCATCAATTTTCAATCTCCTGAATCTCAAGCCTTCTGATCTCAGAATCAAATTTGGCAGTATCAAAGCCTTGCCTGAAGAGCTGATCAATAATCCTGTCCATGGATCTGCTGTGTTGCTCATCAGCTTCTTTGATCATCTCCTCCAACTTCTTCTCATCCTCAGTTTGTTCAGCAGCACTCTTCTTTCTTTTGTAAGTAATGATCTCTTTTCCTTTATTCTCCTTGGCTTCTTCCTCTTCAATTCTTTTTCTTTTATCATCTTTCACTGACTTAGACTCCCCCTTTTTGGTTGCATTGGGTTCAGGGGTTTGAATGTCAGAAAGTTTCTTTGACACAGCATCATCCACAAGGGTTTGAAGATTTGAGGAAATCCTCTCATCAATGGTTTGATGGACAATAGTAGTAATGATGGGAGTGATGAGAGGTAAGGAAGATTTGAAAGCAGCAGCCATTTGCTCAGAGGGGTTCTCTCCCTGAGAAATGGTGCCTGAAACAGAGGCTGGTGGCTTATTTGATTTGAGTGGCTCAGTGTTTGGGAGAGCTTCAACAGAAGCTGCCATCTGTGGGTTAATTGGGGCAGATGGACTTGATTCCTGAGACATTTTGGCAAGCAGTTCTTGTAATCTGCAAACCTCAGCCTCAAGAATGGTGTTTTGGGCTAGAACTTCAAAGAAAAAGCCCAGGTCATCATCAGTGTTAGCTGAATCAGCTGACCTCCTGAGTAAATCAAGATGAACATGTGCTGAGTGTAGATCAGTAATCACATGTGCCCCTTTGTCTTGGAACTGGGGACTTCCTGCCTCAGGATTTAGTCCTTCATTGGCAGTTGCCTCTGGTGAGGTCTTAGAGATGATACCTGCTTCATCCTGTTCATGTGTTGAAACAGGGGAATAGGTAGCCTCACCTGATGTTCTAGTCTCCTCATCTACACTGGGATATTGAACTTTATAATCCCTATGCTGTGGGTTGTCAACTACATTATGATCCTCTCCCTTAGCTGTTGAGGTTTTCCCAGTGTTAACAGGTTTCTGGGGAGGGGTAGAGGAATGTAGTTGAGTCAGCACTTATGCAATGACTGCAGTTGGGCTTGTAGGGGTGGTTTCAGTGGGAGATGGAGGTGAAAAGGATTGCACCCAGAGAGAATGGTGCTCTTCAATGGCAATCTTCTCAAGTGAGAGAGATTCCAGTAATGTGGCTTCCCCAATGTTAGTTGCATCAGGATCCTGTTGAGAGGATACCTGAGCGGTTTCAGCTGGTGGAGTCATTGAAACTACAAGGGGATTAAGACTTGTAGTTTCATCTTGCGTTTGTGCTGCAGGGGCATCATCAAGGGACTCAACTCCCTGAGTAGCCTTTTTGGTTTTCTTGGGTTTTGGTTTGGAGGGGACTTTAGATCTGGAGGTGGAGGCTGTGGGTTCCCTCTGCTTGGGTTTTAGCAGTTTGGCAGCCTCTTTGAGTTGTGGATTTGAGTTATGCCTGGAGTATACCTCTGGCAAAACTACCAGAGCAGGGACTCCAAGGCCAACAAGGCCATCAGATTTTAATTGATTTAGAATTATGGCCATAAGAAACCTTGGATATAATATCCATCTATTAGCCACAGGTTTCATTGCCAAATCTTTTAATTCCAAAAAGACTATTTCAGAAAAATTTAGGCTTTGATGTTCAAGGATAGAATACAATACCTGTTGCCACCTGGATGACATTTGATCCCATGAAGATGTTTTGGGGGCAAGACAGACATTGATCATATGGAAAATGAGCCGCTCAGCATCATGGAAGGGCTTCTTCAGAATAGTAGTAGCACTTAGGTCACCCTCATAACCATGATTAGCAAAGGATAAATAAATGGTGCCTTTGGGGTATTTGGTGACATAGGTGGCATCATTCAGGTCTAGGGTTTGACGAATGATCTCAGAAGTGATGACCACCTGTTTCTGGTTGACAAACGACTGTAGAGTGATGGAGTCATCATTCTCAGCAGTATGAACAGTGAGGTTTGTCCTGAATTGGCAAAGGGTATCGGGATAGATGGTAGGATTCAAGAGAAAGGCTGTGCGATATTGGGAATCAACCATCAAATCAATAGCAGCATCAAACTTGTTCCAAAAGGGTGATTTGGTAAGGTAAGCGACACAGTTGTGTCGAGGTTTGATTTGCATGGTCGCCATTAATGGAAGATGAACGTTTGGAAAGTGGGTTATGAAAAGTTTGAAGTTAGGGTTAGGTATATATAGGTTATGAAACGGCTGAAAGAAAACAACTGAAAGTTTTGGTATGAATCATCAGTTGTTAGAAAACAACTGAAGACATGGTTTTAACTTTCAGATGTTGTAAACAACTGAAGACTTGGTGTTGGTCATCAGTAGTTGTAAACTACTGAAGACTTGGTTTTGGCTTCAGTTGTTTTGAAATGAAACAGTAGTTGTTGTCGTCAATTCACAAAGTTCAGCTGTTTCAATGACCTTAACATTTACTCATCAGATCATCTGATTTTCAGATGTTTCATTGGTCATCAGTACTTATCTATTATAAAAGACTTCAGTAGTTTGAACTACATCAGTACTTTTTAACAAATGAAGTACTTCAGTACTTTTAAGTAATTTAGTCTTCAGTAGTTATAAAAACTGCTGAAGATAAAATGACTTATCAGCACTTATTTTTGACATAATTATACTAATGCTCATCAGTATTTATTGACTAAAAGCATCAGTAGTTGTCAATTTATTCTAGTTGCAGCATACCAAGCCTGAGTACAAGATTATGAAAAGTTGCACTATCCAAAGGCTTAGTAAATATATCTGCAAGCTCATCAGCACTAGGCACAAACTTTGGATCAATCAGACCTTTTTCATAACAATCCCTGATAAAATGATGTCTGATCTCAATATGTTTGGTCCTAGAATGCTGGACAGGATTTTTAACAATACAAAGAGCTGAAGCACTATCCATTAATAAAGGAGTCTTAGTCTCTGTAATGTCATAATCCAATAATTGATTTTGAAGCCAGAGTACCTGAGATGTACAGCTTGCAGCTGCAATATACTCTGCTTCAGCTGTGGATGTAGCAACTGAAGTTTGTTTCTTACTCTGCCAAGAAACTAAACAGTTGCCTAGAAATTGGCATCCACCAGAAGTTGATTTTCTGGTTAACTTACACCCTGCATAGTCACTATCAGAGAAAGCAACCAATTTGCAAGAGTGCCCAGTGGAATACCAAAGTCCTAGAGATTGAGTTCCTTGTAAATATCTAAAGATCCTCTTGACTGCAATCATATGGGAATCCTTAGGAGCAGCCTGAAATCTAGCACAGACACAAGTTGCAAACATAATATCTGGTCTAGAAGCTGTAAGGTACATCAAGGAACCAATCATACATCTGTAAAGAGTTTCGTCAACTGCTTTACCTTTTTGTTCAGCATCCAGTTGTGTGTTGCTGCACATGGGAGTAGAACAAGGCTTACAGTTTTATAAATCAAACTTGGTTAACAAATCTTTTGTGTATTTTGACTGATGAATGAAAGTTCCATCAGCCATTTGTTTGATTTGCAAACCCAGAAAGAACTGTAATTCTCCCATGGCACTCATTTCAAACTTTTGTTTCATCAATTTTGTAAATGCATCACACAACTGTGGATCAGAGGATGCAAAAATAATGTCATCAACATAAATTTGAACAAGGAGCTTATGCATGCCTGCTTTCTTTATGAACAAAGTTTTATCTATGGAGCCTCTAGTGAAATTATTTTGAAGAAGAAAGTTAGATAATGTTTCATACCAGTCTCTGGGTGCTTGTTTCAACCCATAAAGAGCCTTATCAAGTTTATACACCCAATCAGGATGTTTATGATCTTCAAAACCTGGTGGTTGACACACATAAACCTCTTCTTTTATTTTACCATATAAAAATGCACTTTTGACATCCATTTGAAAAACTTTAAGGTTATGGAAAGCAGCATAAGCTAAAAACAATCTGATTGCATCCAGTCTGGCTACAGGGGCAAAGGTTTCATCATAATCAATACCTTCTTCTTGTGAAAACCCCTGTACAACCAGTCTGGCCTTGTTCTTGACAATTTGGCCTTTTTCATCAGTTTTATTCCTAAACACCTATTTAGTGCCTATTGCACACTTACCTTGGGGTAGAGGAACCAGTTCTCACACTTGCTATTTTTGAAATTGAAGAAGCTCAAGCTGCATGGCTTCAACCCATCCATTGTCCCTTAATGCCGCATGATAATTCTTTGGCTCTTGCTGACTGATGAAGAAAGCATAGAGACAGAAATTGGACAATTGACTTCTTGTTGAAACACCAGCATTAATGTCACCAATGATCTGGGACATGGGATGATTCTTCAATTCTTGATACTCAATAATATCTGTGCAAGTGTTTGTTGGAGATTCAGCAGCAACAGATGTTGATTCAGACTCTTGAAACCTAGACTGAGATGGCAGTTCAAATGAAGTAGAGGATTCAGAGATTTCATCAGCATTTGTTGTGGATGGAACTGCTGAAGCTACAGGAACATCAAGTGTAGTAGATACAGGCAGATGATCACTACAACTTGCATTTGTACCATCAGATGGAGAGGATGGAACTTCAGAAACAATAACAGGTGGAGACTGATATGGAACATATTGCAGTATGTCCAAATCAAACAACTCAACAGGGTTTTGAGGAATCTTGTCTTTTGGAGATTCATTAAACTTGACATGCAAAGTTTCTTCAACAGTCTTTGTTTTGCAATTGAAAACTCTGTATGCCTTGCAAGTAGATGAATACCCAATAAAATACCCTGCATCCACCTTGGATTCAAACTTCTGAAGTGGATTCTTTGTGTTAAGAATATAACAGGAACACCCAAATGCTCTAAAGAATGAAATCAGAGGAGCCAAATGATGTAATAGCTCATAAGGAGTCTTCATCAACCTCTGATTCACTAATACCCTATTTTGAACATAGCAAGCTGTGTTGACAGCTTCAGCCCAAAAGGTTAGTGGCAAACCTGAGTCAGCCAACATTGTCCTTGCGGCTTCAATAAGGGTCCTGTTCTTTCTCTCCACCACTCCATTTTGCTCAGGAGTTCTTTGAATACTATATTGTCTTTTGATTCCCTTAGACAAATAGAATTCATCAAGAGTGTGATTCCTAAACTCTGTGCCATTATCACTTCTCACACATTTGACTGGAAGTGAATGCTGCTTTTCCACATGCAACACAAAATAAATGATAATTTGAGCAGCCTCATCCTTGGAATGCAAGAAGAAAGTCCATACAAATCTGGAATAATCATCCACAATTACCAGACAGTACTTTTTCTTTGCCATACTCATTACTCTAACAGGACCAAAGAGATCCATATGCAGTAATTGCAAGCAGGCAGTAGACTTAGGTTCTTCTATAGGAGGAAATGAAGCTTTGTGTTGCTTCCCTTTTAAACAAGCTGGACAGTTATCATCACATTTGAACTCCTTCAATGGCAAACCTCTCACTAAACCATGATGAATGAGCTGATTCATGTTCTTAAGATTCACATGACCAAGCCTTCTATGCCATAGTTCAGATTCTTGAGGAGAGGCTTTGGAGAACAGACATGGATGGCCTTTAAGATCGATTTTCTTTGATAAATCTAAGGCATATACTCTTCCAATCCCGTTGGCCTTCAGGAGAGTATATTCATCCAATATCTTGTCAATCTTGTGCAAAACTTTGGAAGACAGAATCCGACAGTTTTGACTTGTGAAAAGTGCAACATGCCCTTTATCACACATTTGACTGACACTCAAAAGATTGTACTTGAGATTCTCCACATGGTTAACATCATCAAATCTTATCTCCCCATTTGAGACAAAACCTTTCCCAATGATGTAACCCTTGGCATCATTTCCAAAAGAAACAAATCCCTTCTTCCCTTGAGAATAATCATGAAGAAGAGAGCTGCTCCCTGTCATATGCATGGATCCTCCACTGTCTACATACCAGATGCTTCTTTGGCATGCTGAAGAACCCTGCATTTTTCACAAAAATTAGTTAGCCTTTGTGTGACATCCGTCACTTTAAGGTCCGTCAATTGACGTGTTTGTCCGTCATCTATTCTATATTTGGTCATTCCTCATCATTATTTGACTCATTATGTGGATACCATGTGTGCAATGTTACCGTTGTGTGTGCATTCGTTTAAAACCGTGTGTGAACCTTAAAAAGACCTTTAAAACTTTCATTTTTGAAAACGTTAAATATATCATTTTATAAATATAATAAATGTTTTAATATAACCATTTCTTAAGTCATGACAATATTAAATGAACTTTTACAATTATAATACAACACCTAACAAAGTCGTTTTTCAACCGAACAAAATTTGGGAAAGCTCAGGGATTAAGTGCAGGGACTAAACTTGTAATTTTGTAAACTTGGGCTGGGTATAAATACCCCTTTTCCAGCCCTAATTCCCCATTTCACCATCTTCTTCATCTTCATCTCCTTCACACACCAAAACACCATCTTAGCACCAAATCCGACCCGAGAGGTCTCGTTTTCTTCGTCTTGACATCATCTACAGCTTAGACTACCCCTCCTTAGCAGGTAGTTGTCTTTGGTTGTCCATTTCTTAGCCTTTTCACGGCTGTCCAAACTAGGGTTTCGGGTGTTCGGGTCCAACCCGAACACACAAGGTCGTATGGGTGCGTGTGAGGTCTCTTTGCTTGTGTTTTATGCTTGTGTATGTTTGTTGAGTGTTTCTGGAGGTCCTTGTGGTGTAAAACCCGTGTTTAGAGTAGCTCGGGGGCTGCTCCTCCCGACCACAGTCGCGATTCTGCAGATCAGGCGACTGGGTCATCCATGCGATTGAGCCGTGCGACTGAGTGGGTCGTGCGACTGGATCATGCGTCTGAGTCAATCGCGCGACTGAGTTGTGCGACTAGGCATGTCGTGCGACTGAGTTGTGCGACTGAGTGTCTGTGTGCGATTGAGTCATGCGTGCGAATGAGTGTATGCGAATGAGCCATGCGATTGAGTGTTTGCGTGCGATTGAGTCAGGTGACCGACTGAATGTGTGCGAATGAATGTGATTCGCACGAGTGGGGTCCAATCGCACGAATGAAGGTTCAGTCGTACGAAAGTAGCTAATTCGCACGATTGAAGGTTGATTCGTGCGCATGGAAGTTGAGTCGTGCGATTGGGTGTTGTGTGGTACGACTGAAGGCCAATCATACGAATGAAGGCTCAATCGTACGAATGAAGCTGATTCGCACGATTGAGGGTTGATTCGCACGAATGGAGGTTGAGTCGTGCGTCTGGCCTTGTATGCGACTGAAATTGTTGTGTTTGACCCCTTGTGCGTGGCGTGAGTATGTCGTGGGGTGTCGAGGTAACACTAACACAATAATGCCATTGTTTGCCACAAATATTAGAGTCAACGTGAGAAAGGGGCGCAGAAACTATTTTGAGCAAATTAAACTAACGCTTTTACAACGACCAAATCGACTTATAACTATTGACACTTATTCAATGTTTCTTCGATAACAACAATACTTTTACTTAAACATCATCATTAGTGGCGACAATGTCTTGTACTTGGATCTACTAGGATCTAGTGCGTGTGTCAGTCTGTGTGTCTGTGCGTGACCCATCCGATCGACCCGAACCGACCCATCATTATTGCGCGCTTATACATATATAATATCATTAATGCTATACAATAACTGTCAATAGGTGTTTGACTGTTTATTTGCATTCAACATTTGGGATTACGCGCTCATACATACTTACCATTAACAAGTGAGTTTCGTGCCCCTTTTTACATTTATAACAATAATTCAATCATTACAAATGGGGGGAAAAGTGTGCTTACAAACAACAATTTTATGCTGTACAACTTACATACATTTCTACATACAAGGAATTCAACGTGATACTGTGTTGCAAGTACGATTGATACATGCTTGGGTCTGCTGTGTGTGTCTATCTTTGCAACTATTTAATTCCAGTGTGGGAAAACGCGGACGGTTAGGTATTGGTAGTACTAACTGGGTTGACACCCCCACCCTCGTTCGATGGTATACTAGTTGGTACCATCAGTGGCCAGGACGGGCCCATGGGGGATATAATGCCGACAATTTCTTTGTGTACGTCGCTATTTGGGGTGGCAAAGCTCATGTCATGTGTTTTTTACTTTTAATAACTGTATTCACGGTATTCCGACGCTCTATTTATTACACATCACTTACATTTTTATTACATAAACCTGCGAACTCAACCACAATTTTGTTGACCGTTTTAAGCATATCTTTTCAGGTGATCATGCAAGTCCGGAAAGCTAGGTGTGCTGCCTTAGTGGAGACCCGGAGGATGCTTTTTGGGACTTGCACATTTTGTTAAACAATCTTTTGAACAATGTTATTGTAGGATTCGATGTGCCCAAGACACTTAGAATATTGATGTGGTTAGTACGTTCTGATCCAAGTCGGGTTATACCCAATAACAAGCTTAGCAAACACCAAATAATATTTATTGATGATATGATCATGCAATAAAATATTAACACCAATTTGGAAAATGGGTTTTCTAAACAAGTTGCATATGACATGGAACAATTTATTAGGATATTTTGTCAATGATATTATTTGTAATGTTATTTATATTAGTTAGATGACATTACAAATTAATAATGGCTATATATGTTATACAATTAATGGGTTAGTTGTATACATTTTCTAAGAGGACCAATTATAAGACCCACAACTTGTGTATTGTGTTTAATAAAAAAAAGGGGGGAACCCTTTTTCAAATGAATTTTTCGGCCCCCTCCCCTTGTTTCTATTGGACCACTTTTCTTGAAAAGACAATACACAATTAAGGGGTCTTGAAAGAACTTGTTCCAGCCATTATCATTCAATAGACATGCAACAAAGAAACTCTCTCTTTTGCTCTCTCTTGTTCACGGAAATAAGCAGCAGAAGATTGCTTTTTTGAGCTTCATCTTGGTGTCTCTACCTAGCAAGAGTGGTGTTTGTACAAGGCTTAGGGTATAAACTTGAGGGTTCCTTTCTTGGAAACTTTGGGGTCGATTCTATCTTCTAACATCATCAAAGTTGCTGCTCAAACTCACGGTTTTTGGAAGCCTTAATTTGGCAGCTTATATTTGGTGTTTTGGAGTCCAAATCCAAGCAAGTGCGAAGGTAACTCAAAGCTTTGTGGGAGTCGACGTTAGAGGAAGTCCAACTTGGAAAGCTTTGGCAACATTTCAGCCTTCAAACTCCCTTCATTCATCAACATAAACTGCTGGAAGGAGGTAGTATTTGGCAGCCCTTTGAGGTTGCCATATTGTGTTATTATATGTACACATAGCTTGTCTATTCACATAAGAATGATCCTTTTGTTTGGGTTTGCTTTTCTACATAAATGGACACCAAGAACATGAAATATTCAGCTTATAAATGGGTTTTAAAGCTATATATATGTCCGCTGCGTTTTTCTGAAAGTTTAAATGGTTAACTTGGTTTTATGTTCTTGCAAACCCTCAATGGCATCTAGAGCCGGTTATGTGGATGACTTGCTTGTGTTGTTCTTTAAAATTGGTTTTAAAGGATGTTTATAGACATTTTTTAGGCTGTTTTTGGGCTGTTATTGTTTGGTTGTATGATTCCCCAACTTTCAAGGTCATATCACACATGCTAGTGATTAGATCTTGAAAGATACATATCTTGATGTGTTGATTGTTTGGACAATATTTAAAACCAAAATTTCAGTTTATGTTGGCTGAAATTTGGTGGTTTTAAAAGGGGTTTCATTAGGTGTTTTGATGTTATGATCATTGGATGATAAAGTGCATAACCTAGCCATTGACCTTGTGATGTTGGGATGCTTGTGTTGGTTGTATTCATTCATTCAATTTGGTTGTAATATTTGTGTTTATTCATTTGGGTTGTAATTATTCATTCATTTGGTTATGTAATAATAGATTAGGTTCATTTCCTTTACTAGAAAAATGTATTAGGATACAATTTTGTAAAAGGAAGATGTACAAGATCAAGACCCAAAGATGGACACAAAGACACAAGAAACATGGAGCATTTGGATGCGGTTTCTAGTGGGAGGTTCTTGGAACCTTTATGATATGTTTGACCCTTAGAAGACCAAAGACAACACTTGTGATGGCAAACAAGTGTTGTCAACATAAGGGCTATGGTTATGCACATATGATTGTTAATGTTTATGCTTGGTTGATTGTTTGTTGTCTTGATTGTTTGGTTGATATTTGGATATTCAAAACAAACTCATTAACAAACTTAACAAGCTGAAAATTGATGATTATTAAAGGTTCATAAAAGATTATTAAAATGATTTAATGATTTTAAAGATTAAAATAGGTTTTAATCAAAGAACTATAGGGTATCTTGTATTTGAAAGCATGCAAATACAAGTACATAGAGTTTTCTAAACTAGAATTTTGAAACCTCTAAACCTTTTTTTACAAACAAGATCAACACCGTCCTTTTACACAACACTTGAGTCACTTGGGAACTCTTAGTGGGATAAAGGTCACCTAACCATTTTGAGGGAACTTGTGACTTGAGGTGAGAATGCCTTATTTGTGGGATAAAGGTCACCTAACCACTTGTTTTGGCAAACTCACACGTGGGTGTAAGTAGGGTGTCTTGATTTGCAAATCATGTCAAATGGATCACCTACGATGTGGTTTCCAAATTGTGTTGATGGGATTAACATGCCGACTTTACATATGATGTTTCAAGTCGATCCCATATTTCTAGAAGTTGCAAATGGTTGCAATCGTCAATCGTTGACCACCTTATTAATTTAAATAGTGGGATAAAGGTCACCTAACCACAATTAAATGTAATGTTGGGTTCTAGATTTAATATAAAATTGTCCTTAAAAGGCATTAAATATTAAAATTAGCAATATCGAAAATACTAAAATTGATCTTTGTTAAATTTTGTAGATGGCCACCAATAATGAAAATCACGATAACTCGTCCGCGTCAAACCAATCCCTACGAGCGATCCTCCAAAAGGAACGTCTAAACCATAACAACTTCATCGATTGGTATCGAAACTTGAGAATTGTTCTCAAGCAAGAGAGACGATCGTACGTTTTAGACGACCCTATCCCCGATCAACCTAGCGAGGATGATCAGGAGGCCTTTAACGATTGGTTGAAGTACACTGAGGACTCCGTCCAAGTGTCTTGTCTCATGCTAGCGAGCATGACTCCGGATCTCCAAAAGGAGTATGAACATCACGGAGCATATGACATGATAACCCAGCTGAAGGAAACGTTCCAACAGCAAGCGAGGGTTGAGCGCTTCGAAACGGTTCGAGCACTCCATGCATGTCGTATGGACGACAATCAATCTGTTTCATCTTATGTACTTAAGATGAAAAGTCACATTGACCGCCTCGAGAGGCTTAATTGTCCCGTCTCGAAGGAATTGGCCACGGATTTGATCCTCAATGGCCTTACCAAGAGGTTCGAGACATTCGTGTTGAACTACAACATGAATGCTTGGGACAAAAGCATTGGTGAGCTTCACTCAATGCTCAAAACGGCCGAGGCGGCCATGGGTAAAAGGGTTTTACCCGTTCTCACCATCAATGAAGGTGGGAACAAGAAAAGGCCTTATCCCGCACCCAAGGCAAAGGTTGCCAAGGGTAAGGGACCCGTTTGGGGAAAGGGGAAAGGGGTGGTAAGGGTACCACCCAAAACCCAAGAGAAAAAGCAAAAGGTTGCTACTAACGACCCATGCTTCAAGTGTGGGGAGATTGGACATTGGGCAAGGAATTGTCCCGTCCATCTCCAAGAGTTGAAAGCAAAGAGGGATGCCGGGCAGACCTCAGGTACAATATACATGATCCATATTGATTTAAACATGATATCCTCTAACACATGGGTATTAGATACCGGATGTGGAACTCACATTTGCAATTTGTTGCAGGGGTTCAAAAGAAGTAGTGACTTCAAGAAAGGGGATGTAAGCCTCTACATGGGCAATGGGGCTAAAGTTCAAGTTGAAGCCCGTGGTGACTACATCTTGAAACTTCCAAATGGTTTGGAAGTGATTTTGAACAACGTTTTGTATGCTCCTAGTTTGACTAGGAATATTATCTCTGTAGCCCTGTTAAAACAATTTGGATATGTATTATCCTTTATTGAAAATGATATTCATGTTTCTTTAAATGGTATGTTCTATTTTAAAGCTATTCCCATTAATGGTATTTATGAATTGGTTCATGAAAATACTTCAAATAGCTCATTGTACCAAACTAACACCAAGAAACTCAAGTTGGACTTGAGTGATCCTATCTTTGGCATTGTCGTCTTGGCCATATAAACAAGAAACGTTTACAAACACTTCAAAAGAATGGTCTTTTAAAAACAAATGAATGTGATTCATTTGATGTTTGTGAGTCTTGTTTACAAGGTAAGATGACTAAGGCACCCTTTAGTGGAACTACCGAAAGGGCAAAAGATTTATTAGGAATCATACATTCGGATGTATGTGGTCCTTTTAAGCCAATGACTAGGAATGGTGAAAGATACTTCATTACCTTTACCGACGATTATAGTCGCTATGGGTATGTGTACTTATTAAGGCACAAAGATGAAGCTTTTGAAATGTTCAAAATCTTCAAGAATGAAGTTGAAAATCAACTCAATAAGTCAATTAAAGTTCTCCGTACCGATAGAGGAGGTGAATACCTAAGTGATGTTTTTCAAGATCATCTTAGGAGTTGTGGGATTGTCTCACAACTCACTCCACCTGGAACACCACAACATAATGGTGTGTCTGAGAGGAGGAATCGAACCTTATTGGATATGGTCCGATCTATGATGGCTAGAAGCACATTACCTCTATCATTTTGGGGTTTCGCTCTGCTCTCCGCGGCCCGTATTCTAAATATGGCCCCAACCAAAAAGGTGGAAAGGACACCTTTTGAGATATGGCATGGAAGGGTTCCATCCCTATCATACTTAAGGGTCTGGGGTTGTGAGGCTTATGTTAAGACTCCCACCCCAAACAAATTGGAAGTCCGATCCACCAAGTGTATCTTTATTGGATATCCTAGAGATTCTATGGGATATTATTTCTATGATCCACTGGAACAAAAGGTATTTGTTGCCAGAAAGGGTGAGTTCTTAGAAGCAAAGTTCCTTATGGAAGGAACTAGCAGTAGAACAGTGGATCTTGAGGAGGATCAAGAACCACAACCCGATGCACGTTTGGTTGAAACTAGCACTCAACATGAGGATGCTGAGGATGATCAAATGGTTGATCAATACACGCAAAACGTTCGCAGAAGTGGTAGAACTAGTAATCCACCTGAAAGATACGGATTTTTCATGGATGGATGCTATGTGGTAGATTCAGATGAACCAACCACATACCATGATGCAGTGTCCAATTTGGATTGTGACAAATGGCTTGAGGCCATGAACGTTGAGATGCAATCCATGTATGACAATCAAGTTTGGGAACTTGTTGAACCACCTCTTAATTCCAAGGTAGTTGGAAGTAAGTGGGTTTTCAAGAAGAAAACCGATATGCATGGAAACTTGGATACTTATAAAGCTAGACTTGTAGCAAAGGGTTTCACTCAAACTCAAGGGGTTGATTATGATGAAACCTTCTCACCTGTTGCGATGCTAAAGTCTATAAGGATATTGTTTGCCATAGCTGCTCATTATGATTATGAGATTTGGCAAATGGATGTCAAAACCGCTTTCCTAAATGGATATCTTGAGGAAGATGTCTATATGGTTCAGCCTGAAGGTTTTGTCGATCCAATACATCCTAATAAAGTATGCAAGTTAAAGAAATCGATCTATGGATTGAAACAAGCATCGAGAAGCTGGAATCACCGTTTTGATGAGGAAGTAAAGAAATTTGGTTCATCAAAAACGCTGATGAGGCTTGTGTGTATAAGAAGGCTAGTGGGAGCACAGTAACTTTCCTAGTATTGTATGTTGATGACATACTACTATTTGGAAATGACATTCCAACCTTGGAAGGTGTAAAAACCTGGCTTGGAAGTTGTTTTTCCATCAAGGATCTTGGTGAAGCCGCCTATATTCTAGGAATAAAGATCTATAGGGATAGATCAAGGCGGTTGATTGGTTTGAATCAAAGTGCATACATTGATAAGATCTTGAAAAGGTTCAAGATGGAGAACTCTAAGAAAGGTACCGTACCTATTCAAAGAGGAACGATATTGAGTACGACTCAATGTCCAAGCTCAAAGGATGAGCAAGATAAAATGAAGGCAATCCCATATGCATCTGCTATTGGATCCATCATGTATGCAATGATATGCACTCGACCGGACGTGTCATGCGCTTTGAGCATGACAAGCCGTTACCAGCAAAATCCTGGAAACAGTCATTGGATGGCTGTTAAGAACATACTTAAGTACCTAAGGAGGACAAGAGATATGTTCCTGATCTATGGATCTGGTGACGAGGAGCTCGTTGTAAAAGGTTACACGGATGCGAGTTTCCAAACCGATCGTGACGATTCACGGTCACAATCGGGATACATTTTCATTCTAAATGGAGGAGCTGTCTCTTGGAAGAGCTCCAAGCAGGATGTGGTGGCTCTATCAACTACAGAATCAGAATACGTCGCCGCCTCATTGGCAGCTCAAGAAGCTGCATGGTTGAAGAAATTCATTGCCGATCTAGGGGTTGTCCCTTCCATTCAGGACCCCCTAGAGATCTTTTGTGATAACGAGGGTGCGATTGCTCAAATCAAGGAACCTCGTGCTCATCAAAAGACTAGGCACATTGAGCGGAGATTCAACTACATACGAGATGAAGTTGAAAAGGGAAAGATATGTATTCGCAAAGTTCACACGGATCAAAACATTGCGGATCCTCTCACGAAGCTCCTTGAAAAAGCAAAGCATGAAGGTCATACTTGTGCCATGGGACTTCGATATTCTAGTGATTGGATTTGATCTGTAAACTTTGTATTTGGATATGTGGAACTCTTTATAATTTGAATAAAATTATTTGGTTATAATGTTTCAAATAATGTTCCAATTTAGCATGTTTAATCCATGAGTAAATTGTTTACTCTAAATGTCCGTAGTCGTTCATACTTGTGGGAACAAGTGTGAGGTAAGATTATTATGAACTTGGATTGGTTGATATTCGTAAGGATGAATATAGAGCAATGGGTTGCTACCAAGGTTCATAGATATTTGTGGGATACAAATATTGGACTAACCCGCATCTCAAATTTTACTACATGGAATCTTATTGATTGATCATAAGTAATTTTGAGTAAAGGCGAATATCATTTGGTATCCTCAGACCTGAGACACATATTGGGTTTTGATATTCACCAAGTATTACACCTTGAGCCTATTCTTCACTGTCCTGAAATAGTGGACAGTACATAAGGATATGTTCAGGTATAACACGAGGTGTTTGTGAGAAACGTATGTAGTCAAGATGGAATTTGTTCCTCTTATTCGTTGAGAGTTAGATGTCTAAGGCCTGATTAAGTTAAATCAACAAGGAATGATCATTCTGTGTCCTTGGATTTAACATGACATCTGTAACAAAAGGATAGATGATTGATTCACCTAAATCATTTCAAGTAGGGCACTTGAAAGGGATGATGTTATTGAATGGCTATAAGTCATGCGTATTAAGGGTAGTAAACCGTTGTTAGGCGGTATTTACTGCTTGCATCAATCTTCTATGAATCTTGGGCAAGTGGGAGATTGTAGGATTCGATGTGCCCAAGACACTTAGAATATTGATGTGGTTAGTACGTTATGATCCAAGTCGGGTTATACCCAATAACAAGCTTAGCAAACACCAAATAATATTTATTGATGATATGATCATGCAATAAAATATTAACACCAATTTGGAAAATGGGTTTTCTAAACAAGTTGCATATGACATGGAACAATTTATTAGGATATTTTGTTCAATGATATTATTTGTAATGTTATTTATATTAGTTAGATGACATTACAAATTAATAATGGCTATATATGTTATACAATTAATTGGTTAGTTGTATACATTTTCTAAGAGGACCAAATTATAAGACCCACAACTTGTGTATTGTGTTTAATAAAAAAAAGGGGGGAACCCTTTTTCAAATGAATTTTTCGGCCCCCTCCCCTTGTTTCTATTGGACCACTTTTCTTGAAAAGACAATACACAATTAAGGGGTCTTGAAAGAACTTGTTCCAGCCATTATCATTCAATAGACATGCAACAAAGAAACTCTCTCTTTTGCTCTCTCTTGTTCACGGAAATAAGCAGCAGAAGATTGCTTTTTTGAGCTTCATCTTGGTGTATCTCTACCTAGCAAGAGTGGTGTTTGTACAAGGCTTAGGGTATAAACACTTGAGGGTTCCTTTCTTGGAACTTTGGGGTCGATTCTATCTTCTAACATCATCAAAGTTGCTGCTCAAACTCACGGTTTTTGGAAGCCTTAATTTGGCAGCTTATATTTGGTGTTTTGGAGTCCAAATCCAAGCAAGTGCGAAGGTAACTCAAAGCTTTGTGGGAGTCGACGTTAGAGGAAGTCCAACTTGGAAGCTTTGGCAACATTTCAGCCTTCAAACTCCCTTCATTCATCAACATCTAACTGCTGGAAGGAGGTAGTATTTGGCAGCCCTTTGAGGTTGCCATATTGTGTTATTATATGTACACATAGCTTGTCTATTCACATAAGAATGATCCTTTTGTTTGGGTTTGCTTTTCTACATTAAATGGACACCAAGAACATGAAATATTCAGCTTATAAATGGGTTTTAAAGCTATATATATGTCCGCTGCGTTTTTCTGAAAGTTTAAATGGTTAAACTTGGTTTTATGTTCTTGCAAACCCGTCAGTTATCGCATGTAAACAATTATCAACATTTGAACTTGTTCCCGGGTTGTGGGAATTAACATTTACATTTTCATCATATGTGTATATGTGTTATCGTTATCATGTTGCTTATGGCTATGTGTTGTGGACATTGACTAAACACGACACAAGTCCCCTTGTTGTCGGGTGTCGTCATGACACGCTTGTCATCATTTATTTATATTGCTCTCTATCGCTTACCATGTGTTATGACGATCCCGGTCTCGTTACATCCCCGTGTTTCCGCTTTTAGCGGGGGTGTGACAGATTGGTATCAGAGCCATTGGTTATAGAGAATTAGGCAATACGCTTGACCTAGACTATAACCTAGGAACCTTCATGTAGATTTGCATGCTAGGACTCTGTATGCATATTATATCTCGTGTATGTGTTCCTCGCTGCTTGATTTGCTCATCTATTTGTTATGTGATCTTTCTACCCTATGAGAGAGCCCTTGTGCTCACTCTTTTATGGGGATGCTTTGTCACACCCCCGCTAAAAGCGGAAACACGGGGATGTAACGAGACCGGGATCGTCATAACACATGGTAAGCGATAGAGAGCAATATAAATAAATGATGACATGCGTGTCATGACGACACCCGACAACAAGGGGACTTGTGTCGTGTTTAGTCAATGTCCACAACACATAGCCATAAACAACATGATAATGATAACACATATGATGAAAATGTAAATGTTAATTCCCACAACCCGGGAACAAGTTCAAATGTTGATATTTGTTTACATGAGATAACATTGTTCAAAAAGAGATTGTTTATCAAATTGAGCTAAGTCCCAAAAATGCATCCTAGGGTCTCCACTAAGGCAGCACACCTAGATTCCTGGACTTGCATGATCACCTGAAAAGATATGCTTAAAACGGTCAACAAAATTGTTGGTGAGCTCGCAGGTTTATGTAATAAAAATGTAAGTGATGCTGTATATAATAGCGCGTCGGAATACCGTGAATACAGTTATTACACAAGTAAATATCACATGACATGAGCTTTGCAACCAAACCTAGCGACGTACACAAAGAAATTGTCGGCATATATTCACCCAAGGGCCCGTTCCTGGCCACTGATGGTACCAACTAGTATACCATCGAACGAGGGTGGGGGTGTCAACCCAGTAGTACTACCAATACCTAACCGTCGGTTCCCACACTGGAATTAAATAGTTGCAAAGATAGAACCACACAGCAGACCCAAGCATGTATCAAATAGTACTTGCAACACAGTATCACGTTGATTCCTTGTATGTAAAATGTATGTAAGTTGTACAGCATAAAAATTGTGTAAGCATACTTTTCCCCCAATTTGTAAATGATTGAAATATTGTATAAATGTAAAAAGGGGCCACGAAACTCACTTGTTAAGTGGTAAGTATGTATGAGCGATGTATCCCAAATGTTGAATGCAAATAAACAGTCAAACACCTATTGACAGTTATTGTATAGCATTAATGTATGATATATGTATAAGCGCGCAATAATGATGGGTCGGTTCGGGTCGTATCGGATGGGTCACGCACAACACACACAGACTGACACACGTACTAGACCTTATGTAGATCCAAGTACAAGACATTGTTGCCACTAATGATGATATTTAGGTAAAAGTATCGTTGTTAATCGAAAGGATATCGAATAAGTGTCAATAGTTATAAGTCAATTTAGTCGTTCGTAAAGCGTTAGTTAAATTTGCTCAAAATGGTTTCTGTGCCCTTTCTCGCGTTGACTTTAATTTTGTGGCCAAACAATGGCATTATTGTGTTAGTGTTACCTCGACACCACACGACATACTCACGCCACGCACAAGAGGTCAAACACAACAATTTCAGTCGCATAACAAGGTCAGACGCACGACTCAACCTCCATTCGTGCGAATCAACCCTCAATCGTGCGAATCAGCTTCATTCGTACGATTGAGCCTTCATTCGTATGATTGGCCTTCAGTCGTACCACACAACACCCAATCGCACGACTCAACTTCCATGCGCACGAATCAACCTTCAATCGTGCGAATTAGCTACTTTCGTACGACTGAACCTTCATTCGTGCGATTGGACTCCAGTCGTGCGAATCGCATTCATTCGCACACATTCAGTCGGTCACCTGACTCAATCGCACCCAAACACTCAATCGCATGACTCATTCGCATACACTCACTCGCACGCATGACTCAATCGCACACAGACACTCAGTCGCACAACTCAGTCGCACGACATGCCTAGTCGCACAACTCAGTCGCGCGATTGACTCAGACGCATGATCCAGTCGCACGACCCACTCAGTCGCACGGCTCAATCGCATGGATGACCCAGTCGCCCAATCTGCAGAATCGCGACTGTGGTCGGGAGGAGCAGCCCCCGAGCCGCTCTAAACACGGGTTTTACACCACAAGAACCTCCAGAAACACTCAACAAACATACACAAGCATAAAACACAAGCAAAGAGACCTCACACGCACCCATACGACCTTGTGTGTTCGGGTTGAACCCGAACACCCGAAACCCTAGTTTGGACAGCCGTGAAAAGGCTAAGAAACGGACAACCAAAGACAACTACCTGCTAAGGAGGGGTAGTCTATGTTGTAGACGGTGTCAAGACGAAGAAAACGAGACCTCTCGGGTCGGATTTGGTGCTAAAATGGAGTTTTTGTGTGTGAAAGAGATGAAGATGAAGAAGATGATAGAAATGGGGGTTTAGGGCTGGAAATGGGGTATTTATACCCAGCCCAAGTTTCCAAAATTACAAGTTTAGTCCCTGCACTTAACCCCCGAGTTTTCCCAAATTTTGTTCGGTTGAAAAACGACTTCGTTAGGTGTTTTATATTAATTGTAAAAGTATATTTAATGTTGTCATGACTTAAGAAATGGTTATATTAAAACATTTATTATATTTATAAAATGATATATTTAACGTTTTCAAAAATGGAAGTTTTAATTGTCTTTTTAAGGTTCACACACAGTTTTTAACGAATGCACACACAACGATAATATTGCACACATGATATCCACATAAAGAGTCAAATAGTGGTGAGAAATGACCAAACATAGAATAGATGACGGTCAAACACGTCAATTGACGGACCTTGAAGTGACGGATGTCACAGTATCCCCCAGTTGAGAGAATTTCGTCCCGAAATTCAGCTGGAGTTAGGTCCAAGAGTGTCATCCTCGAAAAGATGTGGATATTTGAGTTTCATCTGATCTTCACGTTCCCATGTAAACTCTGGCCCTCGTTTTGAATTCCACCTTACGCGAACAATAGGTATCCTACTGCGCTTCAGTTGCTTGACCTTTCGATCCATGATCTCAATGGGTTCTTCAACAAAATGAAGCTTGTCATCAATCTTGATTTCCTCGATTGGCACGTGAAGGGATTCATTGGCCAAACATTTCTTGAGGTTTGACACGTGAAAAGTATCATGTACACCGCTAAGCTCTTGTGGCAACCTTAACCGGTAAGCCACTGGACCGATCCTTTCAGTGATCTCAAATGGTCCAACGTATCTTGGGGCTAACTTCCCTTTCTTTCCGAATCGAACGACTCCTTTCCAAGGGGAAACTTTGAGTAACACACGATCCCCAACATTGAATTCTAGAGGCTTCCGACGATTGTCGGCATAGCTCTTTTGGCGATCTCGCGCGGCTTTAAGTCGATCTTTGATTTGGAAAATCTTGTCTGTTGTCTCTTGGATGATCTCTGGGCCTGTCAGTTGACTTTCACCAATTTCGGCCCAACAAACGGGAGATCTGCATTTCCTTCCATACAACGCTTCAAATGGAGCGCATCCAATGCTTGTATGGTAGCTGTTGTTGTAGGAGAACTCAATCAACGGTAAGTGAGCATCCCAGCTACCACCAAAATCGATTACACACGCTCTCAACATGTCTTCTAGCGTCTGTATAGTGCGTTCACTTTGGCCATCTGTTTGAGGGTGATAGGCTGTACTCATGTCTAACCGAGTACCCATCGCTTTCTGTAGCGTCTGCCAAAAACGTGAAGTGAATCTGCTATCACGGTCGGATATGATTGACACTGGCACCCCGTGCCGTGTCACGACCTCTTTGATGTACAATCTCGCCAACTTATCCATCTTGTAGTCTTCTCGGATAGGCAAGAAATGTGCGGACTTCGTCATTCGATCCACAATGACCCATATCGAGTCATGACCGCTGTTTGTTCTAGGGAGTTTGGTAATGAAATCCATAGCTATGTTCTCCCATTTCCACTCGGGAATTTCAGGTTGCTGTAATAATCCCGATGGCTTTTGATGTTCAGCTTTGACTTTCGAACACGTCAAACATCGACTGACGTATAAGGCAATGTCTTTCTTCATGCCTGGCCACCAGTATAGATCCTTGAGATCATGATACATCTTGTCTGCACCAGGATGAATAGAATATCGCGTCTTGTGGGCTTCATCCATGACTAAGGTACGAACACCTCCCCATTTGGGTACCCATATGCGATCCATGAAGTACTGAATACCGTCATCCTTGCGAATCATCTGTTTATCTAACCCCCGGAACTCTTCTCCCGCAAGGTTCTCTTCTTTCAATGCCTCACTCTGTGCAATTTGAATCTGAGCTTTCAAGTTGGTTTGGATGGTCAATCCCAACGCTCGTGCACGTAGTGGTTTCACACGTTCTTTACGGCTTAAGGCATCAGCCACCACGTTAGCTTTCCCCGGATGATACCGGATTTCACAATCGTAGTCGCTAAGAAGCTCTACCCAACGTCGTTGGCGCATGTTGAGTTCCTTCTGATCCAGAATATGTTGAAGGCTCTTATGATCAGTGAAGATGATGCATTTGGTGCCATACAAGTAATGCCTCCAAATTTTGAGTGCAAATACTACAGCGCCCAACTCAAGATCATGAGTGGTGTAGTTCTTTTCGTGCACTTTAAGTTGTCGCGAAGCGTAGGCAATCACCTTGTCCTTCTGCATTAGTACACATCCCAATCCTTGATGTGACGCATCGCAGTAAACCACAAAATCATCTGTTCCGTCTGGGAGAGACAATATTGGCGCGTTGCACAACTTCTCTTTCAACGTTTGGAACGCTTGTTCTTGTGCAACACTCCAGTCAAACTTCTTGTCTTTCTGAGTAAGCAGGGTCAACGGCTGCGCGATCTTTGAGAAGTTCGCGATGAAGCGACGATAATAACCGGCCAATCCTAAGAATTGCCGTATCTCTGATGGTGTCTGGGGCGTATCCCATTTCTTCACCGCTTCGATCTTGCCGGGATCTACGTGAATCCCGTCCTCATTAACCACATGACCCAAAAACTTTACCTCCCGCAACCAAAACTCACACTTTGA
Source organism: Flaveria ramosissima (assembly GCA_025215565.1). Lineage (NCBI taxonomy): Eukaryota > Viridiplantae > Streptophyta > Magnoliopsida > Asterales > Asteraceae > Flaveria > Flaveria ramosissima. Next base: position 11,303,926 of record CM046044.1, on the reverse strand, counting down.
GAACTTGGCGAAAAGTTTCTCTTCGCGTAGCAGCTCCAGAATAGCCCGAAGATGTTCTACATGATCCTCTTCTGATCGGGAATAGATAAGTATATCGTCTATGAACACGATCACGAACTTATCCAAATAAGGTTTGCACACCCGATTCATTAGATCCATGAACACAGCTGGTGCGTTGGTCAACCCGAACGGCATGACCAAGAACTCATAGTGCCCATAACGAGTCCTGAACGCAGTCTTCGGTATGTCGTCCTCAAAACCCTTAGCTGATGATAACCAGAACGAAGATCGATCTTTGAAAAATACGAAGCTCCTTGCAGCTGATCAAATAAATCGTCGATCCTGGGGAGAGGATATCGGTTCTTCACCGTCAACTTGTTCAGTTCACGGTAATCGATGCACATACGGAACGATCCATCCTTCTTCTTGACAAATAGTACCGGCGCTCCCCACGGTGAATGACTTGGTCGAATAAAACCCTTCTCCAGTAGTTCCTGTAATGACTAGACAACTCTTGCATTCGGATGGTGCTAGTCGATAAGGCGTTTTCGCTACGGGTGTAGCTCCAGGAACCAACTCAATACGGAATTCCACCTGTCGTGGAGGAGGTAAACCAGACAAGTCATCTGGAAATACTTCTGGGTAATCCCGTACCACTGGAATATCCACCAGTTTCCTTTCCTCGTCTTTCTTTTCAACCACATGAGCCAGAAAACGTAGCACTGCTTTCGTAGACTCTGGCGTGCTTTCATGCAGGAAATAAGCTTTAAGCTCTTACCCGGTCGTTCTCCCTGAACCTTGAGTACTTCCCCGTTTGGCATAGGGATACGTACTACTTTGTCTCGACAGACAATCTCTGCTCCATTCTGCGACAACCAATCCATACCCACAATCACATCGAAGCTCCCTAACTCGAAGGGTATCAAGTCTATGTCGAATGTATGATCCTCCAACGTCAACGAACACTTCCTAATAATCTCATCGGCCCGAGCAACCTTACCATTGGCCATTTCTACAGAGTAGCTAGTTTCTAGCCTACTAGGACTCAAATCAAGCAATTGCACAAACTCGGAAGAAATAAAACTATTGTCTGCTCCAGTATCAAATAATATAGATGCGAAGTGATGATTGAGTAAGTGCGTACCCGTGACAACATTCGGGTCCTGACGAGCATCATTAGCTCCAATGACGAATGCACGTCCCCGAGCTGCGTTCCCCTGAGTAGCCGGGCCTTGATTCCCAGCGATAGCCAACACCTGCTGCTGGTTGTTCCCCTGCTGACCCGGTGCCCGATTCAGCCTGGGGCACATATTCCTGTAGTGATCGGGGCTCCCACACTCAAAGCAAGCCCTTGCATTCCCGGCGGGGTTAACCGCGTTGACGGGTGCTACAAGATTTGGTGCAGTTCTGCAATCTCTGGCCAAATGACCCGGGCGCTTACAGTTAGCGCACACCCGGCACTGCGTCCCTGGGGGATGATGATAATTGCACCTTTCACATTTGGGGTGCGGCCCCACGTACTCTCTTCTGGCCTGAGACACGGCCACAAAATTCCTGGTCGGCTTAGACCTCTTCTCAAACCTTCCGGCACTCGACCGGCTCGATTCCCCAACATCCTTCCTTTTCTCGGCCCCTCGGCCCAAAACCCCTGTTCTAACCATTTCGTCAGTCAGAGCGCCAGCTTTCAGAATTGCGCTCTGAATAGTAGGAGGAGCGGCTGCTGTAACCATTGCTCTAATTTGAGGCGCAAGTCCCCAAATGTACCTTTCAATCCTCTTTGATTCCGGCGTGACTAGATGCGGAACCAATCTGGCAAGCTCATGAAAACGATCAGTATAAGCTGCGTGCCCTGCCCCCACCATAGCATGATTCCAAAACTCATGCTCCAGTTTCTGCATCTCGTTGAGAGGGCAGTATTCCTCGGTGATCAAGGCTTTGAACTCGTCCCACGACATCTGCATCGCAGACTCTCTTCCTCTTGCTTGAATCTGGGTGTTCCACCAGGTTAGGGCTTTACCCTGTAGAGAGCAAGTAGCATACTTGATCCTCTGGCTGTCGAGGCATTCACTGATGTCGATTACTGCCTCCATCTTTTCCAACCACCTGGTCAGGGCTATCGCCCCACCTTTCCCATCGAATTCCCTTGGCTTACAAGCCACAAACTCCTTGTACGAGCATCCCCGACGAGCATTGACCACTCCAGTCTCGATACCGGCAGTGCCACCATTCCCGGTTTCCTGGTTGCTCTCGTTTCCAGTCGGGTTCCCGTTTCCCGTTTCAGTTTCTATCCCACCTTGGGCTCCATCATCGTTGCCACCATCCCCGTGAGGGTGGTGTTGTTGAAGTGCGTCGCTCACTTGGGCCACAATAGTAGGAATAAGTGCGGCCAATTGCTGAGCGATCAGGGCTGCCATGTCGGCGTTCCCTGTTCCTTGACTGTTACTGGCAGGAGCATCATTTGCTCTTGGTGCTCTACCTCTGCCTCGGCCTCTGCCCCTTGGGGCTTCACTCCCGCCACTACTGCTACGGGTGACTCTTCGAGGCGGCATGTTCTAATCATAAAAGAGGTAACATATCAGCTTTTGTCACCATAAAATACAAATGTATTCCACTTATCAAATTCCAATGTTCATGTTCCGGTCAGCCAGACCACCATGCAGCCCATTTCAAGCATATTCTCGGTATACCGGCGATGTTTATATATAGGGTTCCCCGCAGCGTTCCCACCACACCCACGATGTACCGAGAATGATGCCTGATCCGGTTACATGACATCCGACTTTCCTTTACATCATATCCATAATAATCCATCATAACAGTTGTAAGTCCATGTATACAATCACGTTTAGTCTAGTGGAGGTTGTCTATTTCCTCATCTTTCGAGGTTTCAGACATATACCTCCTCAGAGTTTAATCTCAATGTCCAAGGTCAAGCGCAATAACATGATCTGTGATGATCTCTTCGGGTTTGCTACCCGGATCTGATATACTAACTCGGCGCGCAGAGGGAACGGAAGATCCAATAGAAGCATCCCCATATAAGAGTGAGCACAAGGGCTCTCTCACAGGGTAGAAAGATCACATAACAAATAGATGAACAAATCAAGCAGCGAGGAACACATACACGAGATATAATATGCATACAGAGTCCTAGCATGCAAATCTACATGAAGGTTCCTAGGTTATAGTCTAGGTCAAGCGTATTGCCTAATTCTCTATAACCTGGCTCTGATACCAATCTGTCACACCCCCGCTAAAAGCGGAAACACGGGGATGTAACGAGACCGGGATCGTCATAACACATGGTAAGCGATAGAGAGCAATATAAATAAATGATGACATGCGTGTCATGACGACACCCGACAACAAGGGGACTTGTGTCGTGTTTAGTCAATGTCCACAACACATAGCCATAAACAACATGATAATGATAACACATATGATGAAAATGTAAATGTTAATTCCCACAACCCGGGAACAAGTTCAAATGTTGATATTTGTTTACATGAGATAACATTGTTCAAAAAGAGATTGTTTATCAAATTGAGCTAAGTCCCAAAAATGCATCCTAGGGTCTCCACTAAGGCAGCACACCTAGATTCCTGGACTTGCATGATCACCTGAAAAGATATGCTTAAAACGGTCAACAAAATTGTTGGTGAGCTCGCAGGTTTATGTAATAAAAATGTAAGTGATGCTGTATATAATAGCGCGTCGGAATACCGTGAATACAGTTATTACACAAGTAAATATCACATGACATGAGCTTTGCAACCAAACCTAGCGACGTACACAAAGAAATTGTCGGCATATATTCACCCAAGGGCCCGTTCCTGGCCACTGATGGTACCAACTAGTATACCATCGAACGAGGGTGGGGGTGTCAACCCAGTAGTACTACCAATACCTAACCGTCGGTTCCCACACTGGAATTAAATAGTTGCAAAGATAGAACCACACAGCAGACCCAAGCATGTATCAAATAGTACTTGCAACACAGTATCACGTTGATTCCTTGTATGTAAAATGTATGTAAGTTGTACAGCATAAAAATTGTGTAAGCATACTTTTCCCCCAATTTGCAAATGATTGAAATATTGTATAAATGTAAAAAGGGGCCACGAAACTCACTTGTTAAGTGGTAAGTATGTATGAGCGATGTATCCCAAATGTTGAATGCAAATAAACAGTCAAACACCTATTGACAGTTATTGTATAGCATTAATGTTATGATATATGTATAAGCGCGCAATAATGACGGGTCGGTTCGGGTCGTATCGGATGGGTCACGCACAACACACACAGACTGACACACGTACTAGACCTTATGTAGATCCAAGTACAAGACATTGTTGCCACTAATGATGATATTTAGGTAAAAGTATCGTTGTTAATCGAAAGGATATCGAATAAGTGTCAATAGTTATAAGTCAATTTAGTCGTTCGTAAAGCGTTAGTTAAATTTGCTCAAAATGGTTTCTGTGCCCTTTCTCGCGTTGACTTTAATTTTCGTGGCCAAACAATGGCATTATTGTGTTAGTGTTACCTCGACACCACACGACGTACTCACGCCACGCACAAGAGGTCAAACACAACAATTTCAGTCGCATAACAAGGTCAGACGCACGACTCAACCTCCATTCGTGCGAATCAACCCTCAATCGTGCGAATCAGCTTCATTCGTACGATTGAGCCTTCATTCGTATGATTGGCCTTCAGTCGTACCACACAACACCCAATCGCACAACTCAACTTCCATGCGCACGAATCAACCTTCAATCGTGCGAATTAGCTACTTTCGTACGACTGAACCTTCATTCGTGCGATTGGACTCCAGTCGTGCGAATCGCATTCATTCGCACACATTCAGTCGGTCACCTGACTCAATCGCACCCAAACACTCAATCGCATGACTCATTCGCATACACTCACTCGCACGCATGACTCAATCGCACACAGACACTCAGTCGCACAACTCAGTCGCACGACATGCCTAGTCGCACAACTCAGTCGCGCGATTGACTCAGACGCATGATCCAGTCGCACGACCCACTCAGTCGCACGGCTCAATCGCATGGATGACCCAGTCGCCCAATCTGCAGAATCGCGACTGTGGTCGGGAGGAGCAGCCCCCGAGCCGCTCTAAACACGGGTTTTACACCACAAGAACCTCCAGAAACACTCAACAAACATACACAAGCATAAAACACAAGCAAAGAGACCTCACACGCACCCATACGACCTTGTGTGTTCGGGTTGAACCCGAACACCCGAAACCCTAGTTTGGACAGCCGTGAAAAGGCTAAGAAACGGACAACCAAAGACAACTACCTGCTAAGGAGGGGTAGTCTATGTTGTAGACGGTGTCAAGACGAAGAAAACGAGACCTCTCGGGTCGGATTTGGTGCTAAAATGGAGTTTTTGTGTGTGAAAGAGATGAAGATGAAGAAGATGATAGAAATGGGGGTTTAGGGCTGGAAATGGGGTATTTATACCCAGCCCAAATTTCCAAAATTACAAGTTTAGTCCCTGCACTTAACCCCCGAGTTTTCCCAAGTTTTGTTCGGTTGAAAAACGACTTCGTTAGGTGTTTTATATTAATTGTAAAAGTATATTTAATGTTGTCATGACTTAAGAAATGGTTATATTAAAACATTTATTATATTTATAAAATGATATATTTAACGTTTTCAAAAATGGAAGTTTTAATTGTCTTTTTAAGGTTCACACACAGTTTTTAACGAATGCACACACAACGATAATATTGCACACATGATATCCACATAAAGAGTCAAATAGTGGTGAGAAATGACCAAACATAGAATAGATGACGGTCAAACACGTCAATTGACGGACCTTGAAGTGACGGATGTCACATGCTTCTATTGGATCTTCCGTTCCCTCTGCGCGCCGAGTTAGTTATCAGATCCGGGTAGTAAACCCGAAGAGATCATCACAGATCATGTTATTGCGCTTGACCTTGGACATTGAGATTAACTCCGAGGAGGAATATGTCTGAAACCTCAAAAGAGGAAGGAAATAGACAACCTTCGCTAGACTAAACGTGATTGTATACATGGACTTATAACTGTTATGATGGATTATTATGGATATGATGTAAAGGAAAGTCGGATGTCATGTAACCGGATCAGGCATCATTCTCGGTACATCGTGGGTGTGGTGGGAACGCTGCGGGGAACCCTATATATAAACATCACCGGTGTACCGAGAATATGCTTGAAATGGGCTGCATGGTGGTCTGGCTGACCGGAACATGAACATTGGAATTTGATAGTGGAATACATTTGTATCATATGGTGACTAAAGTTTATATGTTGCCTCTTTTATGATTAGAACATGCCGCCTCGAAGAGTCACCCGTAGCAGTAGTGGCGGGAGTGAAGCCCCAAGGGGCAGAGGCCGAGGCAGAGGCAGGGCACCAAGAGCAAACGATGCTCCTGCCAGTAACAGTCAAGGAACAGGGAACGCCGACATGGCAGCCCTGATCGCTCAGCAATTGGCCGCACTGATTCCTACTATCGTGGCCCAAGTGAGCGACGCACTTCAACAACACCACCCTCACGGGGATGGTGGCAACGATGATGGAGCCCAAGGTGGGATAGAAACTGAAACGGGAAACGGAAACCCGACTGGAAACGAGAGCAACCAGGAAACCGGAAATGGTGGTACTGCCGGTATCGAGACTGGGGTGGTTAATGCTCGTCGGGGATGTTCATACAAGGAGTTCGTGGCTTGTAAGCCAAGGGAATTCGATGGGAAAGGTGGGGCGATAGCCCTAACCAGGTGGTTGGAAAAGATGGAGGCAGTGATCGACATCAGTGAGTGCCTCGACAGCCAGAGGATCAAGTACGCTACTTGTTCTCTACAGGGTAAAGCCCTAACCTGGTGGAACACCCAGATTCAAGCACGAGGAAGAGAGTCTGCGATGCAGATGTCATGGGACGAATTTAAAGCCTTAATTACCGAGGAATACTGCCCTCTCAACGAGATGCAGAAGCTGGAGCATGAGTTCTGGAATCATGCCATGGTGGGGGCAGGGCATGCAGCTTACACTGATCGTTTTCATGAGCTGGCAAGGTTGGTTCCGCATCTGGTTACGCCGGAATCAAAGAGGATTGAAAGGTACATTTGGGGACTCGCGCCTCAAATTAGAGCTATGGTCACAGCAGCCGCTCCTCCTACTATTCAGAGCGCAATTCTGAAAGCTGGCGCTCTGACTGACGAGATGGTTAGAACAGGGGTATTGGGCCGAGGGGCCGAGAAGAGGAAAGATGTTGGGGAATCGAGCCGGTCGAGTGCCGGAAGGTTTGAGAAGAGGTCTAAGCCGACCAGGAATTTTGTGGCCGTGTCTCAGACCAGAAGAGAGTATGTGGGGCCGCACCCCAAATGTGACAGGTGCAATTATCATCATCCCCCAGGGACGCAGTGTCGGGTGTGCGCTAACTGTAAGCGCCCGGGACATTTGGCAAGAGATTGCAGAACGGCACCGAATCTTGTAGCACCCGTCAACGCGGTTAACCCCGCCGGGAATGCAAGGGCTTGCTTTGAGTGTGGGAGCCCTGATCACTACAGGAATATGTGCCCCAGGCTGAATCGGGCACCGGGTCAACAAGGGAACAACCAGCAGCAGGTATTGACTATCGCTGGGAATCAAGGCCCGGCTACTCAGGGGAACGCAGCTCGGGGACGTGCATTCGTCATTGGAGCTAATGATGCTCGTCAGGACCCGAATGTTGTCACGGGTACGCACTTACTCAATCATCACTTCGCATCTATATTATTTGATACTGGAGCAGACAATAGTTTCATATCTTCTGAGTTTGTGCAATTACTTGACTTGAGTCCTAGTAGGCTAGAAACTAGCTACTCTATAGAAATGGCCAATGGTAGAGTTGCTCAGGCCGATGAGATTATTAGGAAGTGTTCGTTGACGTTGGAGGATCATACATTCGACATAGATTTCATACCCTTTGAGTTAGGAAGCTTCGATGTCATCGTGGGTATGGATTGGTTGTCGCAGAATGGAGCAGAGATCGTCTGTCGAGACAAAGTAGTACGCATCCCTATGCCAAACGGGGAAGTACTCAAGGTTCAGGCAGAACGACCGGGTAAGAGCTTAAAGCTTATTTCCTGCATGAAAGCACGCCAGAGTTTACGAAAGCAGTGCTACGCCTTTCTGGCTCATGTAGTTGAAAAGAAAGATGAGGAAAGGAAACTGGTGGATATTCCAGTGGTACGGGACTACCCAGAAGTATTTCCAGATGACTTGTCTGGTTTACCTCCTCCACGACAGGTGGAATTCCGTATTGAGTTGGTTCCTGGAGCTACACCGGTAGCGAAAACGCCTTATCGACTAGCGCCATCCGAGATGCAAGAGTTGTCTAGTCAGTTACAGGAACTACTGGAGAAGGGTTTCATTCGACCGAGTCATTCACCGTGGGGAGCGCCGGTACTATTTGTCAAGAAGAAGGATGGATCGTTCCGTATGTGCATCGATTACCGTGAACTGAACAAGTTAACGGTGAAGAACCGATATCCTCTCCCCAGGATCGACGATTTATTTGATCAGCTGCAAGGAGCTTCGTATTTTTCAAAGATCGATCTTCGTTCTGGTTATCATCAGCTAAGGGTTTTTGAGGACGACATACCGAAGACTGCGTTCAGAACTCGTTATGGGCACTATGAGTTCTTGGTCATGCCGTTTGGGTTGACCAACGCACCAGCTGTGTTCATGGATCTAATGAATCGGGTGTGCAAACCATACTTGGATAAGTTCGTGATCGTGTTCATAGACGATATACTTATCTATTCCCGATCAAAAGAGGATCATGTAGAACATCTACGGGCTATTCTGGAGCTGCTACGCGAAGAGAAACTTTTCGCCAAGTTCTCAAAGTGTGAGTTTTGGCTGCGGGAAGTGAAGTTTTTGGGTCATGTGGTTAATGAGGACGGGATTCACGTGGATCCCGGCAAGATCGAAGCGGTGAAGAAATGGGATACGCCCCAGACGCCATCAGAAATACGGCAATTCTTAGGATTGGCCGGTTATTATCGTCGCTTCATAGCGAATTTCTCAAAGATCGCGCAACCGTTGACCCTGCTTACTCAGAAAGACAAGAAGTTTGACTAGGGATATGCACAAGAGCAAGCGTTCCAAACGTTGAAAGAGAAGTTGTGCAACGCGCCGATACTGTCTCTCCCAGACGGAACAGATGATTTTGTGGTTTACTGCGATGCGTCACATCAAGGATTGGGATGCGTATTGATGCAGAAGGATAAGGTGATTGCCTACGCTTCGCGACAACTTAAAGTGCACAAAAAGAACTACACCACTCATGATCTTGAGTTGGGCGCTGTAGTATTTGCACTCAAGATTTGGAGGCATTACTTGTATGGCACCAAATGCATCATCTTCACCGATCATAAGAGTCTTCAACATATTCTGGATCAGAAGGAACTCAACATGCGCCAACGACGTTGGGTAGAGCTTCTTAGCGACTACGATTGTGAAATCCGGTATCATCCGGGGAAAGCTAACGTGGTGGCTGATGCCTTAAGCCGTAAGGAACGTGTGAAACCATTGCGTGCACGAGCGTTAGGATTGACCATTCAAACCAACTTGAAAGCTCAGATCCAAATTGCACAAAGTGAGGCATTGAAAGAAGAAAACCTTGCGGGAGAAGAATTCCGAGGGTTAGATAAACAGATGATTCGCAAGGATGACGGTATTCAGTACTTCATGAATCGCATATGGGTACCCAAATGGGGAGGTGTTCGTACCTTAGTCATGGACGAAGCCCACAAGACGCGATATTCTATTCATCCTGGTGCAGACAAGATGTATCATGATCTTAAGGATCTATACTGGTGGCCAGGCATGAAGAAAGACATTGCCTTATACGTCAGTCGATGTTTGACGTGTTCAAAAGTCAAAGCTGAACATCAAAAGCCATCGGGATTATTACAGCAACCTGAAATTCCCGAGTGGAAATGGGAGAACATAGCTATGGATTTCATTACCAAACTCCCTAGAACAAACAGCGGTCATGACTCGATATGGGTCATTATTGATCGAATGACGAAGTCAGCACATTTCTTGCCTATCCGAGAAGATTACAAGATGGATAAGTTGGCAAGATTGTACATCAAAGAGGTCGTGACACGGCACGGGGTGCCGGTGTCAATCATATCCGACCGTGATAGCAGATTCACTTCACGCTTTTGGCAGACACTACAGAAAGCGATGGGCATTCGGTTAGACATGAGTACAGCCTATCACCCTCAAACAGATGGCCAAAGTGAACGCACTATACAGACGCTAGAGGACATGTTGAGAGCGTGTGTAATCGATTTCGGTGGTAGTTGGGATGCTCATTTACCGTTGATTGAGTTCTCCTACAACAATAGCTACCATACAAGCATTGGATGTGCTCCATTTGAAGCGTTGTATGGAAGGAAATGCAGATCTCCCGTTTGTTGGGCCGAAATTGGTGAAAGTCAACTGACAGGCCCAGAGATCATCCAAGAGACAACAGACAAGATTTTCCAAATCAAAGATCGACTAAAAGCCGCGCGAGATCGCCAAAAGAGCTATGCCGACAATCGTCGGAAGCCTCTAGAATTCAATGTTGGGGATCGTGTGTTACTCAAAGTTTCCCCTTGGAAAGGAGTCGTTCGATTCGGAAAGAAAGGGAAGTTAGCCCCAAGATACGTTGGACCATTTGAGATCACTGAAAGGATCGGTCCAGTGGCTTACCGGTTAAGGTTGCCACAAGAGCTTAGCGGTGTACATGATACTTTTCACGTGTCAAACCTCAAGAAATGTTTGGCCGATGAATCCCTTCACGTGCCAATCGAGGAAATCAAGATTGATGACAAGCTTCATTTTGTTGAAGAACCCATTGAGATCATGGATCGAAAGGTCAAGCAACTGAAGCGCAGTAGAATACCTATTGTTCGCGTAAGGTGGAATTCAAAACGAGGGCCAGAGTTTACATGGGAACGTGAAGATCAGATGAAACTCAAATATCCACATCTTTTCGAGGATGACACTCTTGGACCTAACTCCAGCTGAATTTCGGGACGAAATTCTCTCAACTGGGGGATACTGTGACATCCGTCACTTTAAGGTCCGTCAATTGACGTGTTTGTCCGTCATCTATTCTATATTGGTCATTCCTCATCATTATTTGACTCATTATGTGGATACCATGTGTGCAATGTTACCGTTGTGTGTGCATTCGTTTAAAACCGTGTGTGAACCTTAAAAAGACCTTTAAAACTTTCATTTTTGAAAACGTTAAATATATCATTTTATAAATATAATAAATGTTTTAATATAACCATTTCTTAAGTCATGACAATATTAAATGAACTTTTACAATTATAATACAACACCTAACAAAGTCGTTTTTCAACCGAACAAAATTTGGGAAAGCTCGGGGATTAAGTGCAGGGACTAAACTTGTAATTTTGTAAACTTGGGCTGGGTATAAATACCCCTTTTCCAGCCCTAATTCCCCATTTCACCATCTTCTTCATCTTCATCTCCTTCACACACCAAAACACCATCTTAGCACCAAATCCGACCCGAGAGGTCTCGTTTTCTTCGTCTTGACATCATCTACAGCTTAGACTACCCCTCCTTAGCAGGTAGTTGTCTTTGGTTGTCCATTTCTTAGCCTTTTCACGGCTGTCCAAACTAGGGTTTCGGGTGTTCGGGTCCAACCCGAACACACAAGGTCGTATGGGTGCGTGTGAGGTCTCTTTGCTTGTGTTTTATGCTTGTGTATGTTTGTTGAGTGTTTCTGGAGGTCCTTGTGGTGTAAAACCCGTGTTTAGAGTAGCTCGGGGGCTGCTCCTCCCGACCACAGTCGCGATTCTGCAGATCAGGCGACTGGGTCATCCATGCGATTGAGCCGTGCGACTGAGTGGGTCGTGCGACTGTATCATGCGTCTGAGTCAATCGCGCGACTGAGTTGTGCGACTAGGCATGTCGTGCGACTGAGTTGTGCGACTGAGTGTCTGTGTGCGATTGAGTCATGCGTGCGAATGAGTGTATGCGAATGAGTGTATGCGAATGAGCCATGCGATTGAGTGTTTGCGTGCGATTGAGTCAGGTGACCGACTGAATGTGTGCGAATGAATGTGATTCGCACGACTGGGGTCCAATCGCACGAATGAAGGTTCAGTCGTACAAAAGTAGCTAATTCGCACGATTGAAGGTTGATTCGTGCGCATGGAAGTTGAGTCGTGCGATTGGGTGTTGTGTGGTACGACTGAAGGCCAATCATACGAATGAAGGCTCAATCGTACGAATGAAGCTGATTCGCACGATTGAGGGTTGATTCGCACGAATGGAGGTTGAGTCGTGCGTCTGGCCTTGTATGCGACTGAAATTGTTGTGTTTGACCCCTTGTGCGTGGCGTGAGTATGTCGTGTGGTGTCGAGGTAACACTAACACAATAATGCCATTGTTTGGCCACAAATATTAGAGTCAACGTGAGAAAGGGCGCAGAAACTATTTTGAGCAAATTAAACTAACGCTTTTACAACGACCAAATCGACTTATAACTATTGACACTTATTCAATGTTTCTTCGATAACAACAATACTTTTACTTAAACATCATCATTAGTGGCGACAATGTCTTGTACTTGGATCTACATAGGATCTAGTGCGTGTGTCAGTCTGTGTGTGCTGTGCGTGACCCATCCGATACGACCCGAACCGACCCATCATTATTGCGCGCTTATACATATATCATATCATTAATGCTATACAATAACTGTCAATAGGTGTTTGACTGTTTATTTGCATTCAACATTTGGGATTACATCGCTCATACATACTTACCACTTAACAAGTGAGTTTCGTGGCCCCTTTTTACATTTATACAATAATTCAATCATTTACAAATTGGGGGAAAAGTGTGCTTACACAATTTTTATGCTGTACAACTTACATACATTTCTACATACAAGGAATCAACGTGATACTGTGTTGCAAGTACTATTTGATACATGCTTGGGTCTGCTGTGTGGTTCTATCTTTGCAACTATTTAATTCCAGTGTGGGAACCGACGGTTAGGTATTGGTAGTACTACTGGGTTGACACCCCCACCCTCGTTCGATGGTATACTAGTTGGTACCATCAGTGGCCAGGAACGGGCCCTTGGGTGAATATATGCCGACAATTTCTTTGTGTACGTCGCTAGGTTTGGTTGCAAAGCTCATGTCATGTGATTTTTACTTGTGTAATAACTGTATTCACGGTATTCCGACGCGCTATTTATTACAGCATCACTTACATTTTTATTACATAAACCTGCGAACTCACCAACAATTTTGTTGACCGTTTTAAGCATATCTTTTCAGGTGATCATGCAAGTCCAGGAATCTAGGTGTGCTGCCTTAGTGGAGACCCTAGGATGCATTTTTGGGACTTAGCACATTTTGTTAAACAATCTTTTGAACAATGTTATCGCATGTAAACAATTATCAACATTTGAACTTGTTCCCGGGTTGTGGGAATTAACATTTACATTTTCATCATATGTGTATATGTGTTATTGTTATCATGTTGCTTATGGCTATGTGTTGTGGACATTGACTAAACACGACACAAGTCCCCTTGTTGTCGGGTGTCGTCATGACACGCTTGTCATCATTTATTTATATTGCTCTCTATCGCTTACCATGTGTTATGACGATCCCGGTCTCGTTACATCCCCGTGTTTCCGCTTTTAGCGGGGGTGTGACACTTTGAGACCCAAACCTTTTTGGTTTTGGGTCTGCTTTCATCAACAGATGTTAAACTAACAAATTTTGCATGATTAACAGCCTTTGAAGATGTAGATGGAGCTGAAAAGGATTCCTTTGATTTTGGCTTAGGTGTCCTTTTCAGTGGCTTAATCACAGAAACATCCAATTGGTTAACTCTCCCCAATAGATGTTGAACCATCATAACAAGTTGTGTCTGATTGGTTGTCAAAGTTTTCAACTCAGTTGACACATCAGTACTTGTTGATGATTTGTTCTTGTGATTCACTACATTCTTCTTTTGAAAAGACACAGACTTAGTCTGAGTTTTTAATATTCCATGAGGAATATTTGCAGCTGTTGTGTGACAAACCCCTTCCTTCTTTGTGACTTTTTGACAAAGCTTTGGTTTATCAGATTGAGATGATTGAGGTACAAACTTGGTTTGAAAATCATCTTTCATTTTATGCATTTGCTTCTTAATGATTTTCTCTTTGTTGAATTTTAAACCCTTGTTATACCAGCATTCATCAGTAAGATGATTAAACAAACCACATATTTCACATGGCTTTCTTTTCATCTTTTGTTGATCAACTGCTGAAGATGATGAAACTACTGAAGATTTGTTCTTCAGTACTTTCTTCCTTTCAGTACTTTTAGGGATTACTGAAGGATTTGCAACAACTGAAGATTTGTTCTTCAGAAGTTTTCTATCAGTACTTTTGAGATTCCTGATAGATTTTTCAGCAGTTGTCAAGCTATGCTTGTTTTCCTCTGACTTGAAATGCTTTTCAGGTGTTGTGTTTTGCCCTTCAGTACTTTGAGTACCTTGTGGAACAACACCTGAATTACTCAGTCTCTTCTTGATCATGTGTTTTGAAGCAGTGGGACCATCAGCAATTTGATTAGCTGAGGTACTCACACTGACTTCATCCTCTGATTTTGAATTATCATTTGAGGATGAGACACATGATGATGTGGTTTGGGAATGACAATCATCCTCAGATTTTACTTCTAACTTGGGAGTAAAATCTATAGGAGGTATGGTATGATTATACCCAATCCCAAACTTCACATTAGAAGCTGTTTGCTTACTGAGAAGCATTTCAAATCTTGCATGATGTTACCCAACGTTCACAATTAAATTGGGTAGCTGCAAGTGTTTCTTTGAGATTCTTGTGATTTTCCAGAATGACCTCTACCTTTGCTTTTTCATCAGTGATTTGACACTTAAGTTTATAAATCTCCTCATCCTTTTCTTTTAAAACAGACTCAAACTCAGCTTTTCTTTTGGAAATTGCTTTTTCTAGGTCAAGGTTTTGATTAACTAAAGCTACATTTGCTTCCCTAATTGAAACAAAAGCAGCTATGCATGACTCAGAACATAACTTGGCCTTAGCCTCAGAAGATACCTGTGGTACCTGTGATGATGAAGGATTTCCATCAGTAGACTCCAGGGCCATTAGAGCAAGATTTCTAAAAGGGTTTTCACCACCATGTTGACCAGCACCAGCAAATAGTTGTTCAGAATAACCAGAGACATCATCTGGTAAGCTGCTCCAGTCAACAACCTCAGGGGTGAAAAAGCTCTGATGAGATTGAGATTGAGATTGTTGATTTGTTTGAGATGGTTGAGGATCAGGTAGAGCATGTGGTTGTTGAGCTATGGGTACAGGAACCTGACCAGAATGAGGCATGTAAAACATGGATAAGGATATGGCATTGGACTTTGAGGAACAAAGAATGCAGGAGATGATTGATGTTGTGAATGATGATCAGAACTGGTAGAATGTTGCCCTTTGGATTGTGAGCTATTGCTTGGAAAAGTCACAAAGGGTGCAGATGAGCTAGATCCAGATGATCTACACTCTCTAGCAAAATGTCCAAGTCTATGGCACTTGTGACATCTCAACTTGCTCTTATCAAAACCAACTTTGGTTTTTCCTGAGAGACCAGGGAATTTTCTACCTGTTCTTTTGTAAAACTTTTGAGATCTGATATTGATCAATGCCATTTGGCTCAAAATATCCATCTCTTCCAGATCATCATTAGCAATTCCTTTCAAATCATCCATCAGAAAACACAAGTTATCAACACTAAAACCTGAGTTACCCTCAACTCCAACAAAAGCATGATTTCCACTGTTTGAAGAGAAATCAATATGCTCATCATATGAACTTTCAGATGAAGCATATTCAGACTCATGACCAACCAGAGCACTATTTCCTGGTACAAAGTCATCAGTGAGCTTTCCAGATGAAGATAGTTTCCTTTTCTGTTCTATCTCTCTCTCAAATGTTAAGAGTTTCCCATGAAGTTGGGTGAGAGATAGAGTATCCAGATTTGCACTGGAGCGTAGGACAATGATATAAGTGTCTCATCTCTCAGGCAGTGATCTGAGGAATCTGTTATTCATCTGACTGTTTGTATATTCATGTTGAACCATTTTTAGCTTAGAGATCAAACATGAAAATCGCTCAAACTGTTGAGTCAATGTCTCACCCTTCCTATGAGAGAATGTCTCATATTGCTGGGCAAGGATTTCTCTGTTGTTTGCTAAGACCTCATCAGTTCCTCCAAATTGTTCCTTCAGAGCAACCCAGAGATCATGAGCAGTTTCAAGATGCATAAGCCCAGAGTAGATTTCATTAGGCAGTGCCATGGCCAGAATTCCATGGGCTTTAGCATCAATTTCAAAAAGCTTTAAATCCTCATCAGAATATTGTTCCTTCTTCTTCGGAACCATCTCATTGGTTTCAGGATTACTCACCATAGGCTTATATGGTCCATGAACCACTGACTTGCAACAACCTGAACTGTTAACAGACAGGTGATGGAGCATTCGGCGTTGCCATATGTTATACTCACCCCTAACAAGCATCGAAGGCTTAGTTGAGGAGCCAGTATTGTGATGATCATTGATTGAAGTAGTCATTTTCACCAATTCAATCAAATTCAATGAGATTAAAATCAGTCTAGTTTAAAAACTCAACAACACAATTTGAATCTCAAATAATTGACCGGAAGCGATAGAAAATCAAACTCTATAATCAATTCTTGCAAATTTGCTAATTCGATCAAACTTAGCTATCAAAAGAGCAGTTTCAATGCTCAATTGTTAAATCGATCAATGATTAACCAGCTCTGATACCATTTGATAGGATCGGATCTAGTTTGATCAATTAGATTTGAATTTTGCAGCGGAATATAACAGAAATAAGATTGAATTCAAACAAGAAAAGTATGAATATGCAATCACACAATGACGATTATAGAGAGAGAGAACTTTTCTGTTTAAAGGAATGTTTTCATTCACGCGTAATGCTTCGGTTACAAAGCAACTAGGTCAACATTCCTTTTATAGAGGAATGTGACGTCTGCTGATGTCACTTGAAAGTGACATCTAACAGAATTTATACAAACAACTGAAACTATGCAAACTACTGAGAATGTTCTCAACACTTGATCACATCTCAGAGAATGCTAAGTACAGGAATATAAAACTACTGACCTAAAACTATTGACACAATAAACTATTGAAAGGAAAATTACAAATACTGAAAGGGAAAAACCATCACAACTACTGATGTTAATAACTTCAGCTGTTGTGACAACTACTGATCACTCTGGTCTTCGGTCTTTGTCTTCAGTACTTCACTTTCAGACTTTGTCTTCAGTTCTTTACTTTCAGACTTTGTCTTCAGACCTTGTAATCAGCTGATGTCTTCAGCTGTTGTGATCTTCTTCAGTAGTTGTAATGTCTGTGGGACTTAGAGGTTTTTCTGATCAGGCTCATTGGTTCTTTTGGTCAAACAATATTCAAACGTTGTAGATACTCAAATTAATCTTGTGTGAAGCTTCTAAGGGTTATGATAATCGAAAGCCCTCAATCAATCGTGATCTATGATGCCCAAAAGATGTAGTTCGACTAGGTTGTAGGTGATGAAAAAAGATAATGATCGAACTTGATAAATTTGTGTTCTATAGTTCAAATTGAGGTTGGATTTGGTTCAAAGGAATCGATTTTAATGTTCCAATATGATTATGTAATTCCAATTGCAAGTGTTTCATGCCAAACGGTTTAATGGTTTGAATCGTGTATTTCGGTTTTGATTTGTGAGAATTAACTAGCTTTAAATTGCAATTAAGTGCAGTTTGTAACTCCAAATGATTAATCGAGCAATTCAATCAAGGATCGAGTTGAAACCGCTCATGGTTTGATTGCAAGTCTTCGGTTTCAATTAACTTTACATAACGACATGGACATTCAATTCAAACGATGATTGGGTTCGAAACTGTCAAGAACACGATTCGTATGGGTTTAATTGGGTTTTAAACGGCCTATAGTATTGGTTTTGGCTCGCCGGAGCTCGCCGGACGTCGGCCGGAGTACAGGGAGGGCGACGGAAAATGGGTTGGGTTGGGTTTAAACAAAGTTACACTTTTAGTCCCTATATTTTTAATAGCTTATTATTTTATGATCAAAACTTTTACAACAAAGTTTTAATAATTACATTCCCAACCCTATGCTTTATAAAATCCAAAATTTAAATGATTATTTCATTAAGGTGGTGGAAAATAATAATCTTGGTATATTTATTTATCTTTATAAATCTCATATTTAATACAAACTTATATAACTTTTGTAGAATTTTGGAATATAATTAGTATTTTTATATATAATAATTAGAATTCCATAAATGTTATATAAAACCACATAAGTTTATAAACCTATTAAATAGAAGATTAAATGTAAATTTAAATCACTAATTTCCTAAAATTAGTTAAATAACACATTTATTGTTTTTAAAAATCACCAAAATGATAGAAATAGTTTGAATTAATGTGCTTGATTTATAAAACCAACAGAACGGGTTCGGGTCTACTTTCCGTAAGGCCCCGTTCCCGGGACGCCTACAGTTGGTCATTCATCGCACTCAAAACATATAATTACATTTTTCCTTTCATAAATAGTTGCAGCGGAAACATTAAAAATACAATTTCATTCCATCAAAATACTTTTACACAATAGTACAATCGTTGTTTTAACAATATCATGTTACATTTATTACAAAAGCATTAAACATAAAGATGTCATCCAAAATACGCTGAGTAGCCGCCCCGTGCCATCCTCAGCAACATACCTGCCAACTGGAAACACATCAAAGTCAGCGTTGCTGAGTGAGTTCTAGTTTTATAATAAAACTTACTTTTCTTTCGTAAAACCGTTCTTTACTTTCTTTAATAAAAACATCCGTTACATACATGCGTTCACACATCATACGTACATACAGATAATATCATTATTATCTTCGTCATTTTGTTCGTTACATTCATCATTCATCATACATCATTATCTTTCACTTCTTTCTAGATCCTGTCTGACTTTACCCTCTTCATGGCACACAGCCACGATTACTGAGGTCGAATGTCAAGGATCCCATTTCATACATCATTAGGATATTTCATTAACGTTCATTACATACATTCATTCTTTCATTCATCTCTTGCTCATTACCCTTCATTACTCGAATCTTGCCTCATGCAATATCCCCGACTCATGCTCGAAAGCTGATGATGTGTCGGGACCTGCTCACAAGTCCCCGACTCATGTCCGAAGACTGACACAACACCGAGATACGCGACAAAGATCTCACATGAGTCAATCACAGGGATTGAACTCCATCCGAGGCCGTTGCAACACAAAGTCGCTCACCTCATTAGCAATCTCAATGATTGCACGCTATCCGAGTCTTTTGCACCCCTAGGGTTGCTCACCTCATTGCCCATCTTAACGATAGCGAGCTATCCGAGTCTTTTGCAACAACAAGGTTTCTCACCCCAAGGCAACATCACGATAGCACGTTACTCGAGTCTTTTGCAACGACAAGGTTGCTCACCTCATACATATGCATGGCTTTATGCTACACCCCCGGAGTTATGCGTAACCCGAGTAACCATCATACATTACACCCCCAACATTATGGGTACTACACCCCCACCGAAGTGGGTACATCACCCCCATCAAATGGGTACATCACCCCCATCAACATGGGTACATCACCCCCATCAACATGGGTACATCATCGAAGGTCAGTCACGGAGACTGGAACCCTTGCGTGCACACTATAGAATAGCTGAATCTCACACGGTTGAGCTTAAGGCATTAGAGCCGTGCACTTCACTTCGCTTCACTTACATACCTCACATGATTTCATTCATTCATTAATGCATGCATTCATTCATTACGTTCCTCTTTTCTTTATCTTCCACTTTACGTCACATAATACTTTCATTTCATTCATTAACGTTCAACGCAAAGCCATAGAAAGATAATCATACAAACTAAGGAACATAACATAAACATAAACATACAGCATCATCATACATACGCATCAATCATACATCACATCGCGCACATCATACATAAGATGCCACAAATGCATCATCATGCCTAACATAACACATAACATCATACATATCATTATCATCTCCATCAACATCATCATCATAATCTCATCATCCTGCGTCCTCTTATACCGTCCATGCCCATCACATCGTCGAGAAATTTCATCTCGGCTATCATCTCTGAGCACTTAGGCGAATGGGCATCTATGCGAATGGACCCTATGCAAATGGACTATGGGCGGATGGACATCTATGCGAATGGACTCTCAGTCGCACAGCTTTCATGCTTATGGCCTTCAGTCGCATGACTTCAGGCGTATGTGCTTCAGTCGCATACCCTTCGTGCGAATGAACCTCAGTCGCATGGCCTCCAGGCGCATGGACTTCAGTCGCATAACCTTCGTGCGAATGAACCTCAGTCGCACCACCTCTCAATCACATGACTCCCAAGCACATGAACTTCAGTCGCATAACCATCATGCTTATGGACCTCAGTCGCATGGCAAAGGTGCGCATGGACCTCAGTCGTACTTCAATCGGCCGAATGGCCCCCAGTCGCCCTCCAGTCGGTCGCCAAGCCTTAGCTGGTGCAGAATGCAGGTTGCTCGACTGCAGCCGCAGGTTTTCGACCTCCAAGCCCTTCCAAACCCCTTTTAAGCTCAAATCAACCCTTCTAAAGGTTAGGGAAACATACCATGACCACATTCAAGCATAACCAAGCAAGAAATCGAGCCTCAAACGCATCATACACATACATACATGCATCAAAACGGGTCTTCACCCAAAAACTCGAAAATAGGTGTTTGGACGTGTTCCAGCCTCAAAATCAGCTGAAAACATGTAAAAGAGGGGGTCCTAGAACTCACCTTAACGATCCCGTCGAGTAGAGCTTCGATTTGACTCGCTCCACCTCGAATTCCACGCTCGAATCCACCCGAACCAACTTTTCTCCTCTTTTGTCCTTCTCCTCTCCTCTCCTCTCTTGGCTGCAAATGGGGAGAATGGGGGTGTTTTCCCCCTTTTATACTCCCATGCATCGAAGTTTCTCTCGTTGGCGGGTTTGGTCCCTCGACTTCGGACTTTATTTATTTTTCTTCTTTCGTCGGCTTCAATATCAATTTCCATGTGTTACAAGTCCACCCCCCTTAAATAGGTTTCGTCCCCGAAACCTGTTGTTCCTTGAACCATTGCTGGCAATTCTATCTCATCTCTTTTCCAGTCTCTCACCTGGAGTTCAATCGGTCTACGTCGTTTATCCACACACGACTTCTTATCTATCTTTGGCTAGCTTCATCAATGCTTTAATCATTTCGAGCTTCTCGATCGTGGCCTCGATCACCTTATTACTTTCTATACGGCATTTGGTGCTCGGCCTTCACTTGTAAACAAGTAAGGCATCTACTCACTTACTCCATCATGTCACGCTTCGTGCACCTTCCCGCCATTGCCATCGATATCACCTTCGGAATCGTCGTGACTCAATCACCCTAAGCCATCACCATGATCCCCTCAGGCGCTGCTAGCCGTATCATCTTTTTGCAACACATAGTGTTCGCTCCGTAGTCCGCCAAACAATCCACCCTTAGGGCTACATCGAATGGCGTATTTATATTCTTACCACTAACAGGCAATTTAGCACAGAAAGCAGCAGGAATAAAACTTTTACTCACGCCAACATTAAATAACACAAGCTAAGGATCTATTTACTAGGGACATACCTGACACAACATCGAAGTCCGTCCTAGCTTCCTCCGATCTTCTTCACTCCCGAACCTTCAGCCCTTTGCTTCTTACAGTCCCTGCTCTTATGACCTTCCTCACCACAAGAATAACACCTCCCCATGCCGCAGTTCTTTGCTACATGCCCGGTCCTTCCACAACAAAAGCAGCCATTAGTCCCCAATCTACATTCCCCGGGGTGCTCGTGTCCACACTTGTCACACCTTTCCGAACCCACATCATTTATGACCACACGCTGGTCATCCACCCGTGCACCTTTGTTACTTGGGGCGGCTCCGTCGCGTCCCAATCGCTTCCCGTTCCAATCCCGATCACCAGCTCCTTTCTTGCTACCTTCTGTCACCACCATCAATTTTTCGTCGTACAATCTTCCCGCTAAATCAACCGCCGACCTAAACGTGCTTGGTCGGGCATCAATCATGTGCCTACGAATGTCCGCTGGCAGGCCATGGATATAGCTCTTGATCTTTAGAGAGAGGGGTGTCACCTGATCCGGCACCAGCCGTGCCATTTCGTTGAACTTGGTGGTGTATTGCTGATGCGTCATTGTTCCCGCCTCCAGCTGCAGGAACTCTCTTTCAACTTTATCCATCTCACGGTGAGGACAGAATTCCTCAATCACCAGCCTTTTCAATTCTGACCATCTCATCCTCCCGATGGCCCGACTACCCTCAACTTGGACTATGTTGTCCCACCAGCACAAAGCTAAGTCCACGAAGGAGTGGGTAGCAAACTTTACTTTCTGATCCTCTCGGCACTCGCTGATATTTAGAACAGCTTCCATCTCCCTCACCCACCGGTGAGCAGCAGCAGCAGTGCCATTACCATCAAAAGTAGGGGGCTTGCATCGTTGAAACTCCCCATAGTTACAACCTCGTGCCAAATCCAGCGCAGGCTCTTCCTCTTCTTCTTCCTCTTCGTCATCGGAGAGAACCGTTTCAGTCTCGGGTCGTCTCCTTTCGCCCGAAGGTCTTCCCCTTTCCCTTCTCTCCTCATCTCTAACAGTCGCTATCACTTTGGTCACCACAGACGGTAGGATTGTCTGCAAGACCTGATGCACTTCTTCCACGACCGCCTCTCTCATCGAGGCCCTCTGATTAGCATTCTCATCACCTCCCTCAGGATGAGGGGTTACAGGTTCTTCATGAACTGCCTTTCGGCCCTTGACCTTCCTCTTGTGACCCGTGGTTCAACACCACGTCCACCGCCACCTCCACCACGAGAAGCTTTCGAAGATCTTCCACCAGCCATTCTTTAAACACACTAAAAGATTCAAACACTAACACGGTCATTCAAGGAACAGCTCAGTTTATGTCAAGTATAGTAAGTCCCTAATTATAGTGGCCAGTTGTGATTAGCCACTTACTTTACTCTTCATACTCCGAGCATTACCTGTCCTGACTACATCAGTATCTAAATTCTACCAGCAACACATAAACCATATAACATGCGCACGTAATACCGGTTAACTTTACAAAATACCTGATGGCACGCAACTACTCAGATTGGCATCACATTCCCTTTCCGTCCCATTCTCAGTTTAAGATTAGGTTTTTGAAAATATTTACCCAATTCACTTAAACTCTGGCTCTGATACCAACTTGTAAGGCCCCGTTCCCGGGACACCTATAGTTGGTCATTCATCGCACTCAAAACATATAGTTACATTTTTCCTTTCATAAATAGTTGCAGCAGAAACATTAAAAATACAATTTCATTCCATCAAAATACTTTTGCACAATAGTACAATTGTTCTTTTAACTATATCATGTTACATTTATTACAAAAGCATTAAACATAAAGATGCCATCCAAAATACGCTGAGTAGCCGCCCCGTTCCATCCTCAGCAACATACCTGCCAACTGGAAACACATCAAAGTCAGCGTTGCTGAGTGAGTTCTAGTTTTATAATAAAACTTACTTTTCTTTCGTAAAACCGTTCTTTACTTTCTTTAATAAAAACATCCGTTACATACAGGCATTCACACATCATACGTACATACAGATAATATCATTATTATCTTCGTCATTTCGTTCGTTACATTCATCATTCATCATTCATCATACATCATTATCTTTCACTTCTTTCTAGATCCTGTCAGACTTTACCCTCTTCATGACACACAGCCACGATTACTGAGGTCGAATGACAAGGATCCCGTTTCATACATTATTAGGATATTTCATTAACGTTCATTTCATACATTCATTCTTTCATTCATCTCTTGCTCATTACCCTTCATTACTCGAATCTTGCCTCATGCAATATCCCCGACTCATGCTCGAAAGCTGATGATGTGCCGGGACCTGCTCACAAGTCCCCGACTCATGTCCGAAGACTGACACAACACCGGGATACGCGACAAAGATCTCACATGAGTCAATCACAGGGATTGAACTCCATCCGAGGCTGTTGCTACACAAAGTTGCTCACCTCATTAGCAATCTCAATGATTGCACGCTATCCGAGTCTTTTGCACCCCTAGGGTTGCTCACCTCATTTCCCATCTTAATGATAGCGAGCTATCCGAGTCTTTTGCAACAACAAGGTTGCTGTCACACCCCGGGCCCAGGTAGGGTGGGACGTCACAGACTAGAAACAACATATGGCAGCGGAAACAAACCATTATAAGAGCTCAAAGAAGAGAATATCACATGGCATTAAAGTTTTAAAAAGGTAATAGGGCTAGAGACACATCAAGCCCCAAATAAGTTTTACAATCATCCATAAAAATGAAATTGTAATTGTTCAACACAAAATATAAATTGTTCAAATGTTTCATCAAGGAAATAAGCCAATGCCATGTCACGGTGATAAGTCTAGGTCTTCAAACAGCTAGGATCTCTTCAGACATTACCTGAAACATGAAGGTGAGGGTGAGAGGTTTCTGTTACAACAAGAAAAAGTAAGGTTTTTAGGTGAACAATGAAGTTAAACTTGAGAAATGACCAAAACCGAACATAGTGAGCTTACACTTGATGTATCTCACGGTTTAGAAGGTGTGGATGGTCGTGAATGGATGAAATCTCCTTGGATGAGGCTGGAGAATCTCGAACAAAAGCTGGAACCTCAAGTATTGCACGTTCCAAGCCTCAAAACATCACCAAAAGTCACCTTTCTTGCGGTATGCTGCTAGCCGATGGTTGTATGCTTGTAGTTTGCGATTTTGGAGCTTGGAAGGAGAGGATTAGAGAGTGTTTGATAGAGAGGAGGTGTGTGTTCAGCTGGTGAATTCGAAAATGAGAGAGAGAAGAGGAGTGTCTTGCAATTGCATGTAAAGTGTATGGGTGATAGGAAGGTGGTGTGTAGTGGAGGACAAAGGTGGTGATTGGTGGCAAGGGGGGCGGCCGATTCTTGGCCTTTAGTGGGGCATTTTGATTTAAATTTTATTGTGGAAATAATATTATGGGGTATTAATTTGAAATGTAGTGTAGTATTTAAAATTGTTAGTTAGTATATTGTCTTATGCATGGTAATGCATGCTAGAACCGAAATTCCAAGTGTGTGGGTGTGTACACATATTTTTAATTGATTCAATTGATATTCTTAATTCTAGCTAGGGTGACTAATTGACATTCCCGGACACTAATTTTTAAAAAGGTAGAAACCTAATTTGGTTAAAAATCAAAAGTAAAGATCACATGAAATCATAATTTACATCAAATAGCAAGAATTGATTCCAATTTCATATTAGGGTTGTATAGTTTCAATTATTAGCACTCATAGCATGGATAATGATGCAAGTAATCTAGGGTTAGGGTAACAACCTGGAGGTCGGTTGTCACATTCTCCCACCGTTTAGGAAATTTCGTCCCGAAATTTAACTCTGATTAGGGACTGAACGGGTGGGTTTGAAGAGGTGTGGATAGTTCTTCCTCATTTCATCTTCACGCTCCCAAGTAAATTCAGGTCCTCGCTTGGAGTTCCATCTAACTTTAACCTTGGGTATGCGGCTCCGCCGGAGTTGTTTGACCAAACGATCCGTGATCTCTATAGGTTCTTCCACAAAGTTCAGTTTGTCGCTTATCCTTGCTTCTTTTAATGGTAGTTCCAGGGTTTTGTCTACCATGCTCTTCTTCAAGTTTGACACATGAAAGGTGTCGTGTATGTGACTCAATCCCGGGGGTAGTTTCAACTTATATGCTACTGGGCCAATTCTTGCCATTATCTCAAATGGTCCAATGTATCTTGGGCTTAGTTTTCCTCTTTTTCCGAATCTCACCGTTCCTTTCCACGGTGCTACTTTTAGCATCACTCTGTCGCCCACTTGGAACTCTAGAGGTTTCCGCCTCCTGTCGGCGTACTTCTTCTGTCGGTCTCTAGCTGCTCTCAGTCGTTCCTTTATCTTATAGATCTTATCGGTGTTTCCAACACAATGTCGGGTCCATCACTTGGCTGTCACCAATCTCATTCCAACTCAAGGTGATCGGCATTTCCTGCCATAAGGACCTCGTACGGAGCGGCTTTGATACTCGCGTGGTCACTGTTGTGTATAGCTAATTCCACAAAGGAAGATGGTTATCCCAGTTTCCGCCAAAGTCCATCACGCAAGCTCTCAACATGTCTTCCATCGTTGAATAGTTCTTTCGCTCTGTCCGTCGGTCTGAGGGTGGTAAGCCGTGCTAAGATCTAAACGGTTCCTAAAGCTTGCTGGAACGATTTCCAGAAACGAGAGGTGAAACGCTATCACGGTCTAGATGATCGACAGAGGCACTCCATGCCTTGTTACAATCTCGTCGACATAAGTTGGGCCAGTTTCGTCATATCGTAGTCTTCTCTAATTGGCAAGAAGTGAGCTGATTTGGTTAATCTATCCACTATTACCCAAATAGCATCGTGACCTTTTAACGTTCAAGCAGCTGGTAACGATATCCATCGTAACATTATCCCATTTCCATTCGGGAATCTCAGGTTGCTGCAACGTTCCCGATGGTTTTTGGTTCTCAGTTCTCAGCTTTACCATGGCACAAGTTAACATTTCCCCACATAAACAGCGATTGATTTCTTAATTCCTGGCCACCAGAAAAGTGTCTTTAAATCCTGGTACATCTTATCACTTCCAGGATGAATTGAATACCTAGACTTGTGTGCTTCATCGAGGATTACTTCTCGAATTCCTCCGTGTTTCGGCACCCAAGTCCTTCCACCATATCTATATGTACCATCATCCCCTATCTCCAACTGCTTCTCCATTCCAGTCAATCCTTCTTCTTTCAATTTTTCTTCCTTTAATGCCTCGCCTTGAGCTTCCTTCAATTTGCTATAAGGTTGGTATACACACTCATTCTTAAGGCTCGTACTCGAAGAGGTTTCTCTCTTTCCTTTTGACTTAACGCATCCGCCACAACATTGGCCTTACCAGGATGGTAGCGGATCTCGCACTCGTAATCGTTCAATAGCTCAACCCATCTTCTCTGACGCATGTTGAGCATCTTTGGTCAAGGATATGCTGCAAGCTTCTATGGTCAGTGTAGATAATGCACTTTGTGCCATAAAGGTAATGCCTCCACATCTTAAGGGCAAACACCACGGCACCCAACTCCAGATCGTGCGTCGTGTAGTTCTTCTCATGATCATTCAGCAGTCTCGATGCGTAAGCAATCACCTTATTGCGTTGCATCAATACACATCCTAGTCCTTGACGCGAAGCGTCACAATAGACCACGAAGTCTTCTACTCCTTCTGGAAGAGCAAGTATAGGCGCACTGCATAATTTCTCTTTAAGCGTTTCAAACGCCTCATTCTGCTCTCGCTCCCACACAAAGGTTGTGTTTTTCTTGGTTAGTGTGGTCAAAGGTTGCACTATACGTGAGAAGTCCTTTATAAACCTTCGGTAATAGCTAGCCAGTCCTAAGAATTGCCTTATCTCCGTAGGAGTTTCAGGAATCTTCCAATTCTTTATGGCCTCTATCTTGGAAGGGTCAACTTGAATCCCATCCTTATTTACCACATGACCTAAGAATTGGATCTGGCGCATCCAGAATTCACATTTCGAGAACTTGGCATATAGTTGCTCATTCTTGAGCAATTCAAGGATTAGCCTGAGATGCTTCTCGTGCTCGTCTTTAGTTTGTGAATAGATTAGTATGTCGTCGATAAACACGATCACAAACTTGTCGAGGTAAGGGCGGCAAACGCGATTCATGAGATCCATGAATGCTGCTGGAGCATTAGTCAGTCCAAAGGGCATGACCAAAGACTCATAGTGTCCATACCTAGTTCGGAAGGCAGTTTTGGGTATATCTTCTTCTCTTATCTTCAGCTGGTGGTATCCTGACCTCAAGTCTATTTTGGAGAAGTAACTTGCTCCCTGCAATTGATCAAATAAGTCGTCTATTCTCGGGAGAGGGTAACGGTTCTTTATGGTCAGCTTGTTCAACTCCCTGTAATCAATACACATTCGCAGCGTTCCGTCCTTCTTTTTCACGAATAGCACCGGGGCACCCCATGGAGAGACACTCGGACGTATAAATCCCTTGTCCATTAGTTCTTGAATTTGTACCATTAGCTCCTTCATCTCGGGTGGGGCGAGCCGGTACGGTGCCTTGGCTACTGGTGCAGCACCAGGCATCAAGTCTATCTGGAATTCCACCTGTCGATTCGGAGGAAGTCCTGGTAGTTCTTCCGGAAACACCTCTGGGTATTCCGAAACTACGGGAATCTCTTCGATTTTCTTCTCTTTTGGGTTTTCATCACATAGACTATAAAAGCTGGACATCCCCTCTTCAAGCTCTTGGTAGCTTTCAAGTGAGATATCATAGGGTATAGAGTGTTACTCCTTTCTCCTTCTACCACTAACACTTCTTCGACGCTCAATGGTATCTTGAGCAGTCGCTCATCGCATACGATTTCAACTTTATGCTTTGCTAACCAGTCCATACCCACGACCACATCAAATCCTCCTAACTTAATGGGCATCAAGTCAATCTTAAACACATTCCCTTTTAGATTCAGGGGGCAATCCCTAATGATTTCGTTAGCTTCTAAAATATTACCGTCAGCTAATTCTACGGTAAATGTATCAGTCAAGGTGCACGCGTCTAAGTTAATCAATTGCCTAAAGGTACTAGAGATAAAACTAGCAGTCGCTCCAGTATCGAACAGTACAGTAGCGGGATGATTATTTACAAGGAACGTACCGTTGACAACGTCGGGTTCCTTACGAGCTCCTGCTGGGTCCATAACGAAAGCTCTTCCCTTAGGCTTATTGGGCTTGGCATCCTTGTCTCTACCCAGCTTAGGACACTTGTTCCTCATATGCCCTGGGTCTCCACACTCGTAGCATTGTTTCCCCGGTACATAGGTACAGTCTTTAATTAGATGGCCTGTTCTCTTGCACCTAAAACAGGGCATCGGGTTACATTCTCCTTGATGATGTAACTTGCACTTGCTGCAGAGTGGGCTTGTCCCCGTATACAATCTCCGGTTTTTGCTTCCTTGATCATCACGTCTCACTCCTTCAGAATTCCTTCTACTCGACCCACTGCTACTTCCAATCGCTCTTTTTGCTTCAAACCACTTCCTCTTGTCTCCAACAAACTTCTTCTTCTCATCAGCCCTTCCTTGATCGGTCCATCCAGCCCTAATAAGATCGTCAGTCAGACTTCTGGTAAGGTCGACAACAGCTTGTAGGGTCACAGGCTGAGAGGCACGAACCATACCCCTAACTCTTGGGTGTAGTCCCCAGATGAACCGTGCTACACCTTTGGCTTCTGGCGTCACCAAATGTGGCACAAGTCGGGACAGGGCTAAGAAACGATTGATGTATTCGGTGTAGTTGGGTCCCTTCATCTCCAAGCTTAAAAATTCTGTCTCCAGCTTCTCGAGTTGATTGATGGGGCAATATTTGTTGGTTATTAACTCTCGGAATTCAGTCCAACCCATTCGATTTGCCACGTTTCTTCCACGGCTCTGGGTAATGGACTTCCACCATTCAAGAGCTGATCCCTTGAGAGATTGTGATGCAAATCTCACCATGTGCTCCATCTTGCACTCGCTGATGTCTAAGACGGCTTCCATTTCGTCGATCCACCTGTAAGTCTCTATAGCACCCTCGGTGCCATAGAAGTCCTTGGGCTTGCAGGCCATAAAGGTCTTGTAAGAGCACCCATTCCTTAACTCCTCAGCTTCATCATCGTGGCTCTCATCGTTTATCGGCCGTTCATTCCCAGTAGTGTTATCCCGGTCTGCATTTATCTGAGCAATGATAGTCGGAATGGCGTTGGCCAGTTGCTGAGCTACGAGGTTAGCAATCCTTTCATCACTCTCTTGATTAGTATTCTCCCCGTGGGGAGTCCCTGGTGGAGTAGGTTGGGTTCCAGTAGGCCTTGCTCCCTCATGGCGGCCCTGGTGGCTCCACGTCGACCAAAACGTGTTCCTCTGCGAGTCGGCATTCTGATAGTATCACAAATAGATTCGTTTAGCATCTCATAAATCTTGTTTCGGATAGCCTAGGCATCATTATCCTATCGCACCATGCCTCGGAAGAGGAATCATAGCATGCACATACATGTATTTACAACCCACTAAAGAACCTTAAATGTCCAATTCAAAACATGATATAATAGTTGGGCAAAAATTTAGAAAAGGCACATATAATCTCAAAGCACAACAAAACATATAGCAGTTTAATACAGACAGTTTAAAAATTTTTAGCATCTCAAAAGCAGTCAACATAGTATCATCCAAACGAGTAGAATCAGAGTCATGCTCTTACAACTTGGAAGGTGTCATCACCCCCTTAATAATAAAATAATAGTCTCAAATAAGAATTCAAATTGTTTCCTTCTACTGTCCACAGACAGATAAATCCCACTAAGTACTCCAGTCCTCACATCCACTTCCTCTTTAACCATCCAAACCACCCTGTACACTTCTTCCTCTGCTCCTGCTCCAGACGCTTCACTCCCTGTGTAGCAATCATCGCCTGGAACTGGGCCGACTGAGAACTTCGAGTGGCGTGCTAAACAGTCAGCTCATGACGGCGAACAGTCCTCAAAATCTCATCTAGTGTCGCATCGGAGGGTCCTACATCACTCGCCCGGCGACTCGACTGGGAGTACCTATCACCAGCCAGTACAGTGGGGCCGTCATACATATTATGTCTCGGCGGCATCAGGCGCTCGTCGCGAGGGTCAAACAGTGGGGGTACCGATGTCGGAATCCTAACAGGCGGGGGAGGAGGAGGAGGCATCCTAAAGGATACGGAGGATCCTGGTCTAACGCTTTTGCGAGGTCGGGTGACAGTACGCGCACCCCTATTCCCAATAGGTGGGATGGGTGAGAGGGTCGGAGCAGCTACTTGAGGAGAGTGGGATCGCGTTCGGCTTCAGGAAGGTGATGTGGAGGAAGAGTCCTCAGAAGCCTCAGTGTCTTCGGACGTGACGGATATCCACCCTGGATGTCCACATCTCCGGAGGTACGCCTCATACTCCGTCTGGGGTTTCTCTCTCCTTAGATGTCCGGTAGGAGCGGTCTCAGCGTCGGGGTGAGCAGGCGCCTTTCCTTTATCAGTCATTATCGTTATCCTGTAAGAAATACATCATGAGTAATTTGGTTTCTCATAGCTCATGATTTACATAATAGTACTAATAATAGTAGTGATGGCAATAGTATCTGTTATTCCAACATATAGCTGTCTGTTTTGCCCAGATCAATAGTTTCTTCAAGTAGTATCGGATAACATAGTTCATCATAAAAATCATTTAAATCCCCTTTTAAAATTAGTTTCAAATCATCAATATAAACCAGAAAAGTCCAACCATAACCTAAAGATCAGTGATGGAAATTACGCGTCCGGTAAATTCATGATTACGTTGATCAAGTGTAATCATCAATTTACCCAACCCGATCATTCCAACACTTCCCACAAGGACATTCCTAGGGTATCAGGGTTGTAGCCTAGGGTCTACTATGGCATTCCCGACTTCTCTACAACCTTTGGCTCTGATACCAATCTGTCACACCCCGGGCCCAGGTAGGGTGGGACGTCACAGACTAGCAACAACATATGGCAGCGGAAACAAACCATTATAAGAGCTCAAAGGAGAGAATATCACATGGCATTAAAGTTTTAAAAAGGTAATAGGGCTAGAGACACATCAAGCCCCAAATAAGTTTTACAATCATCCATAAAAATGAAATTGTAATTGTTCAACACAAAATATAAATTGTTCAAATGTTTCATCAAGGAAATAAGCCAATGCCATGTCAAGGGGATAAGTCTAAGTCTTCAAACAGCTAGGATCTCTTTAGACATTACCTGAAACATGCTCAAAAAAAAATTGTGTCAACAATAAAGTTGGTGAATTCAAGTGCTTAAAGTTCAAAAACAAAAGGACTTAATAAATCCTTCTTTGATTAAAAGAAAAATAATCATTGTTTATCATCGTGGGAGAAATAAAATCATAATCAACCCTGCACTCAGTCCCCGGTTAGCCTCTTCTAAAGTTGTGTTTTACCGGATATTCCCGAAGGAAGAAACTGAGCCCCATACCAGTGAACCCTACCTGCCCGGATGGTTCACCATAGAATCTTAACAAAACTTGTTACATGCCACAACGATCCCTCAGGATCTCAGTGGGGTAACCTTCCTGGAACGGAAGCCACTGTGTGTGGGGGATTCCCCAAATAGATCTATCCATATAAATCAAGCGTTTCACGAAAGAATTAATGATCATGATATAAGAATTAGCAGGTAACCACAATCCCACATAGTATCATCAAATAAAGCACAATCATAGTTCATAAAAGTAGAGCATGTTCCATCCCAAAACAGTAGTAAAAAGGGGGATCACTAGAACTCACCTTAGATATCAAGCAAAAAGAAATTCTTCGCGTGCCGGGAATGTCTCAAGTCTAGCACCCTAACATAAGTATATTAAGTGATTAGCTACTGCTCTAAACCTATTTAAGGAGCAACAATGGTGCCTAAGACTTAAATGGACGGGTTCGGCTTTGATTCAGTTAGGGTTTGTATAAAAAAGGTTCCTTTTATGGAAAATCATGGTTTTTCATGAAATCAAAGGTTTCTACATTACTAAACCAAGAATATATAGTAATTATGCCATTTAAGGGGGCAAATGAACTTATGGGAGTCAGTTACCAAGTTTTGCAAAATTTACAGTTTTGCCCCTGAAGTTTCAAAATTGACATTTTCTACCCTTAAGATTAGTTTCTTGCATTAAGTGACCTCTATACTTAAAAATCAGGTTCAAGACCTTAATTCAACTTAGTTTTAAGAATTTATAACCAAAATTTCGGTTTATGGTCTCGGTTTGTAAATTACGCTTTTAACGTTGCCGGTTACGGTAAAACCGAACGGTTTAAAAATGGTTATCTATGAGTTTTCGCCTTTTTGAGTCTAAAACCAGTAGATAACTTTTTAAAGTCATTTTAATAAGTTTCCAACCTTTTAAATCACAAATTTTGCCCCTAGTAGTTGAAAGACCCGTTTTTACGTTTAAACCGTTAAAATGCGTTTTTAGTCGGGTTTGACCATTTTAAAAGCTTGTTTGACCAACCATTTTTCTTTTGAGGTTATTTTATCTTTTAACCTACTGGAAAATTATGATTTTTATAATTTGTAACATTTAACCCATTTATCGTATATTTTTCCTTAAAAACGCCTCTCGGTTTACACCCGGTTTCACTTAAAATCCATTTAAATTTGACCACTAAAAATTATCATTAGCTCCAGAACACTTTATTAATCCTTAATGAACCTGGAATTCTTTTTAAAAAGTTTATAGTTCAAGATTTCTTGTTTTTAAGTCCTTTTAACACGTTTTCGGGTCCCGAAAGTGACCAAAATGGGTCTAAACACATTATGTCTTTTGTTCCAGAGGTCAAACCATGTTATTAAACTTAATATGCACTAAAACTTACTGAAATAACAGTCCCAACACGCTGCCTAAAGGTTCTACACATACAAAGGTTTCAAGAGGTGAAAATATGCCATAACCGACCATTACACATGTGTGATTCATGGTAACTTAAGTTTAATCATTGCCAAAACATCATCTTACTTAAAAATCAGATTATTGAGGTGTCTTAAAAGTCATTTTGAGCAGGTTACACATTTTGTTATGAAGGGTTACAAGATACACAAGTTTGATAGTGCCAAAAACACCAAAATAGGGTTTTCAAGGGGTAAATCGGGTTCTACCCCTTAGATTGACCATTATATCATGTGATATACCTTCAAGAACGTTGGGAACTCTTCAAGAACAAGGTGAGGGTGAGAGGTTTCTGTTACAACAAGAAAAAGTAAGGTTTTTAGGTGAACAATGAAGTTAAACTTGAGAAATGACCAAAACCGAACATAGTGAGCTTACACTTGATGTATCTCACGGTTTAGAAGGTGTGGATGGTCGTGAATGGATGAAATCTCCTTGGATGAGGCTGGAGAATCTCGAACAAAAGCTGGAACCTCAAGTATTGCACGTTCCAAGCCTCAAAACATCACCAAAAGTCACCTTTCTTGCGGTATGCTGCCGGCCGATGGTTGTATGCTTGTAGTTTGCGATTTTAGAGCTTGGAAGGAGAGGATTAGAGAGTGTTTGATAGATAGAAGGTGTGTGTTCACCCTGTACCCTTCTTCCTCTGCTCCTGCTCCAGACGCTTCACTCCCTGTGTAGCAATCATCGCCTGGAACTGGGCCGACTGAGAAGTTCGAGTGGCGTGCTAAACAGTCAGCTCATGACGGCGAACAGTCCTCAAAATCTCATCTAGTGTCGCATCGGAGGGTCCTACATCACTCGCCCGGCGACTCGACTGGGAGTACCTATCACCAGCCAGTACAGTGGGGCCGTCATACATACTATGTCTCGGCGGCATCAGGCGCTCGTCGCGAGGGTCAAACAGTGGGGGTACCGATGTCGGAATCCTAACAGGCGGGGGAGGAGGAGGAGGCATCCTAAAGGATACGGAGGATCCTGGTCTAACGCTTTTGCGAGGTCGGGTGACAGTACGCGCACCCTTATTCCCAATAGGTGGGATGGGTGAGAGGGTCGGAGCAGCTACATGAGGAGAGTGGGATCGCGTTCGGCTTCAGGAAGGTGATGTGGAGGAAGAGTCCTCAGAAGCCTCAGTGTCTTCGGACGTGACGGATATCCACCCTGATGTCCGCATCTCCGGAGGTACGCCTCATACTCCGTCTGGGGTTTCTCTCTCCTTAGATGTCCGGTAGGAGCGGTCTCAGCGTCGGGGTGAGCAGGCGCCTTTCCTTTATCAGTCATTATCGTTATCCTGTAAGAAATACATCATGAGTAATTTGGTTTCTCATAGCTCATGATTTACATAATAGTACTAATAATAGTAGTGATGGCAATAGTATCTGTTATTCCAACATATAGCTGTCTGTTTTGCCCAGATCAATAGTTTCTTCAAGTAGTATCGGATAACATAGTTCATCATAAAAATCATTTAAATCCCCTTTTAAAATTAGTTTCAAATCATCAATATAAACCAGAAAAGTCCAACCATAACCTAAAGATCAGTGATGGAAATTACGCGTCCGGTAAATTCATGATTACGTTGATCAAGTGTAATCATCAATTTACCCAACCCGATCATTCCAACACTTCCCACAAGGACAGTCCTAGGGTATCAGGGTTGTAGCCTAGGGTCTACTATGGCATTCCCGACTTCTCTACAACCTTTGGCTCTGATACCAATCTGTCACACCCCGGGCCCAGGTAGGGTGGGACGTCACAGACTAGCAACAACATATGGCAGCGGAAACAAACCATTATAAAAGCTCAAAGGAGAGAATATCACATGGCATTAAAGTTTTAAAAAGGTAATAGGGCTAGAGACGCATCAAGCCCCAAATAAGTTTTACAATCATCCATAAAAATGAAATTGTAATTGTTCAACACAAAATATAAATTGTTCAAATGTTTCATCAAGGAAATAAGCCAATGCCATGTCAAGGGGATAAGTCTAAGTCTTCAAACAGCTAGGATCTCTTTAGACATTACCTAAAACATGCTCAAAAAAAAATTGTGTCAACAATAAAGTTGGTGAATTCAAGTGCTTAAAGTTCAAAAACAAAAGGACTTAATAAATCCTTCTTTGATTAAAAGAAAAATAATCATTGTTTATCATCGTGGGAGAAATAAAATCATAATCAACCCTGCACTCAGTCCCCGGTTAGCCTCTTCTAAAGTTGTGTTTTACTGGATATTCCCGAAGGAAGAAACTGAGCCCCATACCAGTGAACCCTACCTGCCCGGATGGTTCACCATAGAATCTTAACAAAACTTGTTACATGCCACAACGATCCCTCAGGATCTCAGTGGGGTAACCTTCCTGGAACGGAAGCCACTGTGTGTGGGGGATTCCCCAAATAGATCTATCCATATAAATCAAGCGGTTCACGAAAGAATTAATGATCATGATATAAGAATTAGCAGGTAACCACAATCCCACATAGTATCATCAAATAAAGCACAATTATAGTTCATAAAAGTAGAGCATGTTCCATCCTGAAAACAGTAGTAAAAAGGGGGATCACTAGAACTCACCTTAGATATCAAGCAAAAAGAAATTCTTCGCGTGCCGGGAATGTCTCAAGTCTAGCACCCTAACATAAGTATATTAAGTGATTAGCTACTGCTCTAAACCTATTTAAGGAGCAAC
The DNA here is from genome assembly GCA_025215565.1 of Flaveria ramosissima. Lineage (NCBI taxonomy): Eukaryota > Viridiplantae > Streptophyta > Magnoliopsida > Asterales > Asteraceae > Flaveria > Flaveria ramosissima. The sequence continues at coordinate 11,267,352 of CM046044.1, read as the reverse complement.
AATGGTGCCTAAGACTTAAATGGACGGGTTCGGCTTTGATTCAGTTAGGGTTTGTATAAAAAAGTTCCTTTTATGGAAAGTCATGGTTTTTCATGAAATCAAAGGTTTCTACATTACTAAACCAAGAATATATAGTAATTATGCCATTTAAGGGGGCAAATGAACTTATGGGAGTCGGTTACCAAGTTTTGCAAAATTTACAGTTTTGTCCCTGAAGTTTCAAAATTGACATTTTCTACCCTTAAGATTAGTTTCTTGCATTAAGTGACCTCTATACTTAAAAATCAGGTTCAAGACCTTAATTCAACTTAGTTTTAAGAATTTATAACCAAAATTTCGGTTTATGGTCTCGGTTTGTAAATTACGCTTTTAACGTTGCCGGTTACGGTAAAACCGAACGGTTTAAAAATGGTTATCTATGAGTTTTCGCCTTTTTGAGTCTAAAACCAGTAGATAACTTTTTAAAGTCATTTTAATAAGTTTCCAACCTTTTAAATCACAAATTTTGCCCCTAGTAGTTGAAAGACCCGTTTTTACGTTTAAACCGTTAAAATGCGTTTTTAGTCGGGTTTGACCATTTTAAAAGCTTGTTTGACCAACCATTTTTCTTTTGAGGTTATTTTATCTTTTAACCTACTGGAAAATCATGATTTTTATAATTTGTAACATTTAACCCATTTATCGTATATTTTTCCTTAAAAACGCCTCTTGGTTTACACCCGGTTTCACTTAAAATCCATTTAAAATACCATTTGACCACTAAAAATTCTCATTAGCTCCAGAACACTTTATTAATCCTTAATGAACCTGGAATTCTTTTTAAAAAGTTTATAGTTCAAGATTTCTTGTTTTTAAGTCCTTTTAACACGTTTTCGGGTCCCGAAAGTGACCAAAATGGGTCTAAACACATTATGTCTTTTGTTCCAGAGGTCAAACCATGTTATTAAACTTAATATGCACTAAAACTTACTGAAATAACAGTCCCAACACGCTGCCTAAAGGTTCTACACATACAAAGGTTTCAAGAGGTGAAAATATGCCATAACCGACCATTACACATGTGTGATTCATGGTAACTTAAGTTTAATCATTGCCAAAACATCATCTTACTTAAAAATCAGATTATTGAGGTGTCTTAAAAGTCATTTTGAGCAGGTTACACGTTTTGTTTTGAAGGGTTACAAGATACACAAGTTTGATAGTGCCAAAAACACCAAAATAGGGTTTTCAAGGGGTAAATCGGGTTCTACCCCTTAGATTGACCATTATATCATGTGATATACCTTCAAGAACGTTGGGAACTCTTCAAGAACAAGGTGAGGGTGAGAGGTTTCTGTTACAACAAGAAAAAGTAAGGTTTTTAGGTGAACAATGAAGTTAAACTTGAGAAATGACCAAAACCGAACGTAGTGAGCTTACACTTGATGTATCTCACGGTTTAGAAGGTGTGGATGGTCGTGAATGGATGAAATCTCCTTGGATGAGGCTGGAGAATCTCGAACAAAAGCTGGAACCTCAAGTATTGCACGTTCCAAGCCTCAAAACATCACCAAAAGTCACCTTTCTTGCGGTATGCTGCTGGCCGATGGTTGTATGCTTGTAGTTTGCGATTTTGGAGCTTGGAAGGAGAGGATTAGAGAGTGTTTGATAGAGAGGAGGTGTGTGTTCAGCTGGTGAATTCGAAAATGAGAGAGAGAAGAGGAGTGTCTTGCAATTGCATGTAAAGTGTATGGGTGATAGGAAGGTGGTGTGTAGTGGAGGACAAAGGTGGTGATTGGTGGCAAGGGGGGGCGGCCGATTCTTGGCCTTTAGTGGGGCATTTTGATTTAATTTTTATTGTGGAAATAATATTATGGGGTATTAATTTGAAATGTAGTGTAGTATTTAAAATTGTTAGTTAGTATATTGTCTTATGCATGGTAATGCATGCTAGAACCGAAATTCCAAGTGTGTGGGTGTGTACACATATTTTTAATTGATTCAATTGATATTCTTAATTCTAGCTAGGGTGACTAATTGACATTCCCGGACACTAATTTTTAAAAAGGTAGAAACCTAATTTGGTTAAAAATCAAAAGTAAAGATCACATGAAATCATAATTTACATCAAATAGCAAGAATTGATTCCAATTTCATATTAGGGTTGTATAGTTTCAATTATTAGCACTCATAGCATGGATAATGATGCAAGTAATTTAGGGTTAAGGTAACAACCTGGAGGTCGGTTGTCACAGTTGCTCACCCCAAGGCAACATCACGATAGCACGTTACTCGAGTCTTTTGCAACGACAGGGTTGCTCACCTCATACATATGCATGGCTTTATGCTACACCCCCGGAGTTATGCGTAACCCGGGTAACCATCATACATTACACCCCCAACATTATGGGTACTACACCCCCACCGAAGTGGGTACATCACCCCCATCAACATGGGTACATCACCCCCATCAAATGGGTACATCACCCCCATCAACATGGGTACATCTCCCCCATCAACATGGGTACATCATCGAAGGTCAGTCACAGCGGCTGGAACCCTTGCGTGCACACTATAGAATAGCTGAACCTCACACGGTTGAGCTTAAGGCATTAGAGCCGTGCACTTCACTTCGCTTCACTTACATACCTCACACGATTTCATTCATTCATTAATGCATGCATTCATTCATTACGTTCCTCTTTTCTTTATCTTCCACTTTACTTTACATAATACTTTCATTTCATTCATTAACGTTCAACGCAAAGCCATAGAAAGATAATAATACAAACTAAGGAACATAACATAAACATAAACATATAGCATCATCATACATACGCATCAATCATACATCACATCACGCACATCACACATAAGATGCCACAAATGCATCATCATGCCTAACATAACACATAACATCATACATATCATTATCATATCCATCAACATCATCATCATAATCTCATCATCCTGCGTCCTCTTATACCGTCCATGCCCATCACATCATTGAGAAATTTCATCTCGGCTATCATCTCTGAGCACTTAGGCGAATAGGCATCTATGCGAATGGACCCTATGCGAATGGACTATGGGCGGATGGACATCTATACGAATGGACTCTCAGTCGCACAGCTTTCATGCGTATGGCCTTCAGTCGCATGACTTCAGGCGTATGGGCTTCAGTCGCATACCCTTCGTGCGAATGAACCTCAGTCGCATGGCCTCCAGGCGCATGGACTTCAGTCGCATAACCTTCGTGCGAATGAACCTCAGTCGAACCACCTCTCAATCGCATGACTCCCAAGCACATGAACTTCAGTCGCATGACCATCATGCGTATGGACCTCAGTCGCATGGCAAAGGTGCGCATGGACCTCAGTCGCACTTCAATCCGCCGAATGGCCCCCATTCGCCCTCCAGTCGGTCGCCTAGCCCTAGCTGGAGGATATCGAAGTAGATGAACGGCTCAATTATATGAAGCAACCAGTGGCAATCATCGATCGAAAATAGAAGAGGCTAAGGAATAAAGTGTTTCCTCTTGTGCGTGTACAATGGAAGCATAGGAAAGGATCCGAGTCAACGTGGGATACTGAAGAAGAAATGAGGCAGCATTACCCACGTTTGTTCGAGGAATAACAGGTTTCGGGGACGAAACCTATATAAGGGGGGTGAACTTGTAACACCCGGATATTTTCTTTAAAGCCGACGAAAGAAAAAAAGAAATAAAGTCCAAAGTCGGAGGATCAAACTTGCCAAAACGGGAGAAAGATTGGATGAGTAGGGGAATAAGAGGGGGAGGGCAGCCCACACCCTCCCCACACTTGTAAAATTCTGCTTAAAGAGAAAAGAAAGGGAGAAAAAGGAGAGAAAGGCTTGATTCTTGTGGATTCGAGCGTGAAAGTTGAAGTGTAGCAGGTTGAATCAAAGCTCTACTCGACGGGGTTGTTTGTGTGAGTTCTTGGACCCCTCTTTTACATGTTTTCAACTGGTTTGGGGCTGGAACACATAGTGAAACCCGTTTTTGAAAGTGTGTGTTTGACCCGTGTGTATGTGTTTGTGTGTGATGCGAGTGGAGTTTGTTGTCGGGCTTGTGTGTGCTTGAATGGTGTTGTGGCATGTTTTTCTAAGGTTTAGGATGGTTGATTTGGGCTTAGAATTAGTTTGGGACAGTTTGGAGGTCGAAAATGGCAGATTGGGTTCGGGATGAACTGCATTCTGCACCAGTTAGGGCTATGCCACCAAATGGAATGTGACTGAAGGCCATACGGCCGAGAGGAATGCGATTGAGGTCCATACGCATGTCATTCGTGCGATTGAGATTCATTCGCATGCGAGTCGTACGACTTGAGCCCATACGCATGCCAGTCATGCGACTGGGGGTCATTCGCATGGGGAGTCATGCGACAGAGGTCCATACGCCTAGTTCCATCCGCATTAGGTCCATTCGCACAAGTGTTCATCCGCATTAGGTCCATTCGCATGGGTGTTCATTCGCATATTATCCATTCGCATGATGTTCAGTCGCTTGGGAGGCCTTGCGACTGAAGGGTGCCCATACGCCCAAGTAGGGCTTGTGTACCTGAGGAAAACGTAGTTTATTTACTGAGTTTCGGGGGAAAGTGCAGATGTAAGTTTTGATGTGGAAGGTTCCCGGAAGTTCATATAAGATGACTTTGGAGGCCATAGAGGTTATGTTGGGCATAGATGATGTTGAGGATCTATGAAAGACCTCAGGCCCAGTTACCCGCTTCGTGCACAATGTTCGGGGTAATGTACATGCCATCGAAAGAAAGGAATGTACGAACGAAAGAAAGGAATGTACAAACGAAAGAAAGAAAGTATGTATGAATGTGAATGATAGTGACGTACAATGAATGGACTAAAGTTAATGAACGATTAATGAAGATAATAATGATATTATCTATGTGTGCGTATGATGTATGATCGCATGAAAGTAAAGAACGGTTTTAACGAAAGAAAAGTATGTTTTACTATAAAACTAAAACTTACTCAGCAACACTGACTTTTATGTATTTCCAGTTGGCACGTAATGGTTGCTGAGGATGGCACGAGGCGGCTACTCAGCTCTTTTGGATGGTATCCATTTTTATAATGCTTTTGTGATGCAATGCAACATATATTTTTTGTAACTTGATAACGATGTATTGTTTTGCAAAAGCTTTATAATGAAATGAGATGTCTATTTTGATGATTTCGCAACGATGTTTTATGAAAGTCAAATGTATTTATATATTTTATGTGCGATGATTGGCCAGCTATAAGCGCCCCGGGAATGGGGCCTTACAGGTACAATGATGTTGGAGCATATATTGTCATATATAGTGTGTCCGTCGCTTACGTCTAGGCTTAATGTAATACACCTGATATGTTGTAAGCACATGAAACTGGGTCATTCGCAGGAGCATATGCGAATGAGACTCAGTCGTACGACTGCGCCATGCTAATGGACCAGTCGTGCGACTGAGAGATGCGATTGGGCCAGTCGTACGATTGAACCATACGCATGGCCCAATCGTACGAATGGGCCTAGTCGCATCTGATATGGGCTGAGGCCTATAAATACCATTTTCATTGTGTAGAGAGAAAATGTATTTAAGAGTGTGCCTGGGGCCTAGGTGCTGCCGGATGAGAGGGGAGATCATGCTCGATCTCCCCTTGCCAATAGTCGTGATTCTTATGTTGTAACGAGCTTGTAATCATTAGGTTTTATCAATGAAACCATTTTATTATAGTTCGTTCTATTGTTTGTCTCTTGGTTGTTTATTCTTCCGTCAAGAACACGCTCGGATGTCTACCGATCCAGCGACTTCACAATTGGTATTAGAGCAGGTTACTGCTAGAATGATCTAACAATCATTCTATCAACCCGAGCTCTTGAATTCTGGATCTATTTCAGGTTTCTTGACGTTAAACCCTCTTTGTGTTCTTCGTGTTTTGCTCAGATCTTGTTACATGTGTTGGTTCTTGGTTAAAATCAAACTCGAAAACACGTTCTTATCACCCTTGCGAATCTGATGATGTCTATTTTGTTTTGGTTCATGGCGGCCATGGCGGCTGCAGATCTGAAAATCTACGTGCAGATCCGCTCTTGCGACTGGACCATACGAATGGACCATTCGTACGACTGGACCATGCTAATGGACCATTCGTACGACTGGACCATGCTAATGGACCATTCGTACGACTGGACCATGCTAATGGACCATTCGTACGACTGGACCATGCTAATGGACCATTCGTACGACTGGACCATGCGATTGGACCATTCGTACGACTGGAATGCGACTGGACCAGTCTTATGACCAGTCATGCTACTTGACCAGTCTTATGTCCAGTCATGATACTGGACCAGTCTTATGACCAGTCTCACGAAGATATCATTCGTATTATCCACTCAAATGAATGTGATAATTGTACTCCATGTCATACGAATGAACGGTGTTCCAGACCAAAAAAAATGTTCTGGAACTACCTTTTGCACAAATTTGAGGATGAGCGAAACACATTCACCTTGAGGTTCTTTAGTCAAATAAGTTCGATGGATACACCATTATTCGTTGGACTTCCAGAATAGGTGATTTTAGTTAGAACACGCAAGAGAGAAGAGAAGATGGCGACAGTCGGTGCTGATTTTGTGGGGTAGTTAGGAGCATCTGAGTATTTATGGGCCAATCAAGTTATATCTATCCGCACAGAGAGGATTCTCATTCTTAGGGGGAATCCATTTATAGAGAAATTGAAGACGCAATCAGAAAGTGATGATGTGAGCTGGTTTCTGATGATGATTTGAGTGCATGTGGATTTGTTTGAGATTGTTAGTTGTGGATTGGAACCTTCTACTTTTTTCCCAATATACCGTATGAAGACGCCAGGAGAGCACAACGTTTATATTAATCAGGTTAGCTTGTGTGAAGATTGAAGCAATGGAAAACTGTTCATGTCATTATCTGGAATTTGTTGGAGCATATATTGTCATATATATTGTGTCCGTCGCTTGTCGAATAGTATAGGCTTAATGTAATACACCTGATATGTTGTAAACACATGAAACTGGGTCATTCACAGGAGCATATGCGAATGCGACTCAGTCGTACGACCGAGCCATGCTAATGGACCAGTCGTGCAACTGAGAGATGCGATTGGGCCAATCGTACGATTGAACCATACGCATGGCCCAATCTTACGAATGGGCCCAGTCGCATCTGATATGGGTTGAGGCCTATAAATACCAGTTTCATTGTGTAGAGAGAAAAGGTTTTTGAGAGTGTGCCCGGGGCCTAGGTGCTGCCGGATGAGAGGGGAGATCATGCTCGATCTCCCCTTGCCAAGAGTCGTGATTCTTATGTTGTAACGAGCTTGTAATCATTAGGTTTTATCAATGAAACCATTTTATTATAGTTCGTTTTATTGTTTGTCTCTTGGTTGTTTATCCTTCCGTCAAGAACACGCTTGGATGTCCACCGATCCAGTGACTTCATAAATGAGCTATCATATAATGTGTTTTCATGAACCAATTCATAAATACCATTAATAGGAATAGCTTTAAAATAAAGGATGTCATTTAAAGAAACATGAATTTCATTTTCAATAAATGTCATAACCTAACCATATTTTCTTAATTGGGAAACTGAAATAATGTTCCTAGTCAAACTAGGAGCATACAAAACATTTTTCAAAATTGCTTCCAAACCATTTGGAAGCTTCAAGATGTAGTCCCCTTGGTCTTCAACTTGAACTTTAGCCCCATTCCCCATGTAGAGGCTAACATCCCCTTTCTTGAAGTCCTTACTTCTTTTGAACCCCTGCAATAAGTTGCAAATTTGAGTTTCACATCCGGTATCCGATACCTATGTGTTAAAGGATATTAAATTTAGATCAATATGAATCATAAAAATTGTACCTGAGGTTTGCCCGGCATCCCTCTTAGCTTGCAACTCTTTGAGATGGACTGGAAAATTTCTTACCCAATGTCCAATCTCCCCACACTTGAAGCATGGGTCATTTGAAGCAACCTTTTGCTTCTTCTCCGCTTGTTTTGGTGGTGGCGCTCTTACCACTCCCTTTCCCTTACCCTTGACGTACCCTTTACCTTTGGCACATTTGCCTTGGGTGCGGGGTGAGGCCTCTTCCTGTTCCCACCTTCATTGATGGTGAGAACGGGCAAAACCTTTTTACCCATGGCCGCCTCGGTAGTTTTGAGCATAGAGTGAAGCTCACTTATGTTCGTGTCCCACCCGTTCATGTTATAATTCATAAAAAAATTGTCAAACCTTTTTGACAAAGAGTTGAGGATCAAATCCGTAGCCAACTCTTTCGAGATGGGACAATTCAGCCTTTCGAGGATGTCAATGTGGCTTTTCATCTTAAGTACATAAGATGAAACTGATTGGGTGTCATCCATACTGTTAGGGTTTGTTGGAACAAGAATCATAGTTTAACCATTAAACTTTGTGAAAACGCAGCGGAAACAAGCTTTATAACTTTGTTAATGAACTGAAAATTTCTGGTTTCATCTTGATATTACAAAGTTATAAACAAACCCAAGAACAAAAGGACCTTTTTATGTGAATAAGACTAGCTATGTAAACACAAACATACATTATGGACAGCCATAAAGAGGCTGCCATAAACTACCTTTCAGCAGCAAAAACGAAATGGATGAGGATGATTTGGACCAAGAAAGAACGACCAAGGCACCAAAAGAAGGTCCTCTCAAGCTTGCATACCCCAAGCTCTATGACAAACACCTTGTTGCTAGGATTTGAGCACCAAAACCCGAAAGGAAAGGCTGCTGGAACCTTCCAGCCATGAATCACTTCAACAAGAGGAGAAAACCCTTTTCTTTCTTGTGGTTCTTGCAAGTTAGAGAGAGAAGAAGATGGAGTGAATATCTTGTCAAATGTGTGTTTAAAGACCACTAAAAGAAAACCAAGAGGCTCCCCAAAAGGGGCGGCCGAAACTTGTTAACCTTTTGGGGTTTTCCCCCCCAAAAATTAAAACACAATTGAACACATTAACAAGTCATTAATATAAGTTATTCATATAATTAACCTTTTAATTGAATAACTCATACACACTCACTTATTATTTGATGTTATTTAAGTAACTTAAATAACATTACAAACAATATCTATAAACAAAATATCCATATAAATTGTTCGATCTCATATGCAACTTATTTAAAAAACCCATTTTCTAAATTGGTGTATTTATTTAATTGTATGATCATATCATCAATTAAATATTATTTGGTGTTTGCTAAGCTTGTTATTGGGTATGACCCGACTTGGATCATAACGTACTAACCACATCAATATTCTATGTGTCTTGGGCATAAAGAATTCAACAATCTCCCACTTGCACAAGATTCATAGAAGATTGATGCAAGCAGTAAATACCGCCTAACAACGGTTTACTACCCTCAATACGCATGACTTAAAGCCATTCAATAACATCATCCCCTTCAAGTATCCAACTTGAAATGATTTAGGTGAATCAATCATTTATCCTTTTGTTACAGATGTCATGTTATATCCAAGGACATAGAATGATCATTCCTTGTTGATTTAACTTAATCAGGCCTTAGACATCTTGCTCTCAACGAATAAGAGGAACAAATTCCATCTTGAATACATACGTTTCTCACAAACACTTCGTGTCACGCCTGAACATAGCCTTACGTACTGTCCATTATTTCAGGGCAGTGAAGAACTAGCTCAAGGTATAACACTTGGTGAATATCAAAACCCAATATGTATTTCAGGTCTGAGGATACCAAATGATATTCGCCTTTACTCAAATTTACTTATGATCAATCTAGAAGATTCCATGTAGTAAAATTTGAGATGCGGGTCAGTCCAATATTTGTATCCCATAAATATCTATGAACTTTGGTAGCAACCAATTGCTCTATATTCATTCCTTATGAATATCCACCAATCCAAATTCATAATAATCTTACCCTCATAATTGTTCCCACAAGTATGAACGACTACGGACATTTAGAGTAAACAATTTAACAATGGATTAAACATGCTAAATTGGAACATATATTGAAATATTATAACCAAATAATTTTATTCAAGTAGTAAGGGAGTTCCAAATATCCAAATACAAAATCACAGATCAAATCCAATCACTAGAATATCGAAGTCCCATGGCACAGGTATGACCTTCATGCTTTGCCTTTTCTAGGAGCTTCGTAAGAGGATCCGCAATATTTTGATATGTGTGAACTTTGCGAATACATATCTTTCCTTTCTCAACTTCATCTCGTATGTAGTTGAATCTCCGCTCAATGTGCCTAGTCTTTTGATGAGCACGAGGTTCCTTGATTTGAGCAATCGCACCCTCGTTATCACAAAAGATCTCTAAGGGGTCCTGAATGGAAGGGACAACCCCTAGATCGGCAATGAATTTCTTCAACCATGCAGCTTCTTGAGCTGCCAATGAGGCGGCGACGTATTCAGATTCTGTAGTTGATAAAGCCACCACATCTTGTTTAGAGCTCTTCCAAGAGACAGCTCCTCCATTCAGAATGAAAATGTATCCAGATTGTGATCGTGAATCATCACGATCGGTTTGGAAACTCGCATCCGTGTAACCTGTTGGAGCTGGAAAAGATAGTCTATATTATCAACACAATGAAAGTCAACAAAAGTCAACGTCATGGTCAAAGACAACAAAAGTCAAACCCGACACGTTCGAGACGAGGAACCGAGACGAGACGTTGAAGATTTAAATGACCAGGAGTTTTATTGTAATAAATATATTTTGTGTGAACAAAATATATTTTATCTTGTTTTTAGTCATTTTTATGTTTTATATATAATTTTCATTAATTAGCCTAAGTCTAGGGGGTTAAGTGCAATTAGTGCTAGGCTATAAATAGGTTAATTGTCATTAGTGTTGGTCAATGGTTGAATGACCAATTGATTGGGTTTCCACTTTGTAAAAATCATATGCAATCAATATAGATCAAAGGGGTTTTATTGTGATTATCATTGTTTGATCCATAATTCTTCATGTTATTTGATTCAAGTGTGTATCCTGGAGTTTCAATTTGGTATCAGAGCCATATTGGATCAAATGCATTGAAGAATTGTTGCTGATTTTGAAGATGTTCATCAATTTTTAGAGAGAGAAATTGAATTTCTAGAGAGAGAAAGTAGATCTGAAAATTCTAATCTCATTCCAATCACAATCAATTCAGCAGATCTACAATAATTTACTATAAATTTGAAGATATACAACTGAAATTCCTAATCTACAACATATTTTATACAAGAAATCGAAAGAAAAATTCAGATCTGAAGACGTTTCTCTCACACACACTATGTGTGTGTTCTTAGTGTTCTTGGAGCTTCAATATCTTCATCCAGCGAATTTAGCACATTTCTGAACGAAAGATCAAAGTTTCCGGCGAAATTACAGTTTCGTGCGAAACTCCGGCGAAATTCCGGCGAAACTGTAATTCCGGCGAAACTATTCCGGCGAAACTACCAGATTCCGGCGAAATTGTTCTTTTTCCGGCGAAACTCCAAAATCCGGCGAAACTACAAAATTTTCTGCGAAATTAACGATAAATCAGCGATATTATAATAACAAGCTGCGAAATTAAAAATACTTGCTACGAAATTAAAAAAATACATGTTACAGTAAATCCCCAACATATTTTCCTTATCCAAGAAGCCGTTCTCCTTCTTACTCATCTGAGAGAGACCGAAGCAGGAGCAGGAGTAGGTCCACGAGCTTTTATCCGCCATACGGTTGCTTCTACCTGAAGACAAATGTAATGGCAGATTTGTATTCAACCGCCAGGTGTTATACAAGGACTCAAAACCATATATTGCATCAGTACAACCGCCACCACCACCAGTTTCCAGGATAGAAAGCGGACCAGGTGGTGACAATTCCAAAAGTTAGTTACAAACATTACTTACCAGAACTAGGTGTCCAGCCCCAACCTACCGAACCGACCGACTTCCAAACAACCAGTTCAGGTCCTACTCTCAAACCATCCGACCCGTTCGTAGATCCAGAAAGAGGATCGGAGCGCTTCGGCGGAGGAACCACGTACATCTTCTCCCCTATCTTCAACCTCTCTCAAATTCGATCGAGATCTTCACTCGTATGTCACACCACACACTGTAAATGCAAATGCGCTCGAGATACAACACACCATAAAAAGCAGAAAACGCAATCTCCGATGCTCCACCAATCTCAACAAGCAAGTGGATAAATTAACAACCGAAAAAGCTGTAACAGACGTCGGAGAAGGTGGTTTCCGGTGAGCCTAGCTCCGGCGAGAGGGGGGAAATATTAGGTGAATGAAATCAGTGAATTTGGTGATGATTCGTGAGTCTGATTTGTGTGTGTTTTGTTTTGAGTTTATTTTGTTAGGGTTAGGGTTTAATTAGGTTTAATGGATTTTGGGTTGGGCTAACAATTGGGCTGGGTTTTAAAACTTGGTAAATGGGCTGCATTATTACAAATTTTATTGGGCTTAAAATTGGACTGAGTTTTAAGGGAATTGTGTGGGCTCATTAAAAAAAAAAGTGGGCTAGTAAAAATTAAATATTAGGCTGCATTTTTTTTATTAAAAAAAAAATTTGGGGTTATAAAAAATCAACTAAATTTGACTAGTTGGGAATAAAATGAGTTCTAATCGATAAAGAAATATTCAGCTTGATCCCAGTTGCTAAGATTTTCTAGCGTGACATTTTAAAAAATATTTTGGGGCGTTTAATTGTTCAAATTTTTTAAAAATCATGTCATCTTCAGAAGATTTTAAATCAGATAATCTCACAATGGCACAAAGTCGGTTTGACTCTTTTGCAGGTACAAAGAAAGAAAAATTGTCAGATTTAATTGATCGATTTTTAAAAGTAGCAAATAATCTAAAGAAGCATGTGCCTGATCTCAGTAATCATGAACAAATTCAAAAGCTTCTCGAGTCTCTTCCATCCGAATGGAATCATCAAGTTAAAATGCTGAAGCAAGAAAGAGGTTATGTCGACACAAAACTTATGGATATGATCAACAGACTAAAATCTCTCGAGCTAGATATCCAAATAAACGAATTTCAACAAGCCGTGTTCCCACATCAAACTAACGCGCTTAATACTGATCTTGTCTCTTCTGTAACAAGCATACTTGATTACAAAACAGAGATGATTGAAAAGTTGAAGTTATTGAGAACTGAGTCGGATTTAAATTTTGAATCCAAAGAAACTGTTGAAGAGAACTATGAAGCTCTGAGAGTCGACAATGATACTAAACCGGAGTATGTGAGAACCGATGATGATAAGATTGGAAAAGCTGATAAAAGAAAGAAAGAATTTGAGGTGGAAGAGATGCTGAAGGTCAAAGATGATGAACAACAAGAAATCACAAGGGTTTGCAACTGTGAAAAGAGCTTAGCTGCAGAACGAACTATCATGGGTCTTCCTTATGAGACTGTTCAGGATATGTGTTCTTCGTCATGCAAAATCCGGTTATTTGGGATTTATAAAGCAAACAGATTGTTATTGGAAAATGAAAAAGAATTAAAAACAATCAATCAAGAATTAAAGAAAAATGAAATTGTTTTTTCAAGAAAACTTAATGAAGCATTGGCTGAAAATGATCTTTTAAGAAGAACCATTTTGGAGCGTAACGTTGAAATTAATATTCTGAGAGAAAGGGCTGTTTTAGCTCAATTTGAAACAACTCAGCTTCAAACAAAACTTGATAAATGGACCCTTTCACACATGAAAAATGATGAGCTTATTGCTAAACAACAAGGGGCGCGGGTGAAACATGGGATTGGATATAAATCTGATAGTGAAACTGTATTTAATTCAGTTCCACCCCCTTCTACTTTATGTTATTCTCCAATTCCCAAACTTCATCCTAAAAATGATTTGTTTGAACAATCTAATAGTAGTTTGCATGCAGGTTTGAGCGGTGTGAATCTTAAAGAGGTGCGAGATGATTATGATTCTACAACTGGTATGGGATACAATAAATCGAATGCTGACAGTCAAGCTAACGATTGTTCAGTCCCGATTGTTTGTAAATCTATATCTACTATTTCTTCTAACTTCTTTGATAAGTTTAAAGCAGGTGAAATTCCTACTTTTGAGCCTGTCAGGGTTGTGAAAGAAGAGATAAATCCGAAATCACCTAATTATCAAGTTCCAACAACAACACATCCTATTCCTGTCAATCAAGATCCATTGGAAGCAGATCTGTGTATACGAGACTGGACAAGCTCAGATGATGAATCAATCACAGAGGTGTGTGTTGGTTCCTCACAGATCAAGATGTCTTCTAACATTGTCAAGTCACAAAAGCTTCCAAAAGCTGAATCAAGACCAATACGGATCTCTTCTCCAGCTGCAAAACAACCCACTCAATCAGTGAAGATCTCATTCCCTGTTCAGCATAGCAAATGCCAAAACAAGCAAGAATCTGCTACAATCTCAAAACAATCCTTCTCAGCACCTACACAACACGTAACTACAAAGAATCAAAAGCCTTTCAAGGCTTGTTTTGAGTGTGGAAACGAAGATCATGTGGTAAAGAAATGTCCTCAAAGACTTGCTTCGAATGGTAAAGGCAAAACGAATTGCTTCTCCGAATGTAAGTCTACAAAGAATATTCCAGACGGTAAAGGCAACACGGGTTGCTCTGGATCAAGAGGTAAAAAGCACACATCTTTGAACGGTTGGATGAAAAACCCTCCATCCAAACCTTTTCATGAGAAGCAGGTTTCACATGATTCAAAGATGAAAATGACCAAAGGTTTAAAACCAAATTCTTTTCCTTCCGGTCTTAAACAGAAAATGATTTCCAAATTTAATTCATTCAAATCCAAGTTAATTGAACCAAAACAAATTTGGCAAATTAAAAAGAAGGATACAACAATCCCCGATTGTTTAAACGGTTGTGTGCAGAAGCTTGTTACTTATCTTGATGAAAAAGGAACTTCCAGGACTTCGATGGCCTGGGTTTCCTTTTCTAACTAATTTGTTAATGAGTGCAGGAACAATTCAGGAGGACTGTTAGTAATCCGGTTTAGTGATAGAGATTGTTCTTGATTCAAATTTGAGGCGGAACAAACAGGTTAAGGTCATGGTATTTTATCCACAATCTGGATATTTATATGCACAAT
This sequence comes from Flaveria ramosissima, assembly GCA_025215565.1. Lineage (NCBI taxonomy): Eukaryota > Viridiplantae > Streptophyta > Magnoliopsida > Asterales > Asteraceae > Flaveria > Flaveria ramosissima. Next base: position 11,252,195 of record CM046044.1, on the reverse strand, counting down.
CACCGTTCTCACTTCACAATCACTGCATATTTCTTGAGAATTCATTTCTTATCTTCATATTAGTGTAGTTTGGAAGACCTTCTTTGATAAATTTTTATTTTTGTACAGTTTAAAATTTTTTTTTAAAAAATAATAAAAAAAATAATAAAAAATAATTAAAAAAATAATAATAAAAAAATAAAAAAATAAATACAAAATAATAAAAAAAGTGCAAAAATAAAAATTTAGGGGGAGAGTATAAGAAAATAATAATGAAAAGAGAACTGGGAACTTGTTTCGAGATGACGAGAAATGATTGTATATCTTCTTCATATGCTTGTTCTTGCATGACTTGCGTTTTAAAATGAGAAATGATCGTAACTGATGCTGTTATCTGATTTGCATCTTATTTTTAATTGTAAATAAAAGAAAAACAATCAGATTCTTTAATGATATGCTTGGTAGACTCGCCTGAAGAATAAAGTAGACAACAGTATGATGATTTAAATTAAAATATATGCTTAAGAATGTCTGGATTTACGCAATCATTTTGGCCTGCACAAAAACTGAGTCCTGACAAAAATTGGATTGAGAATTGATCTTTCTCCCATCATGATACAAATCATATAAGCCATATCTTTGAGCCGTGATTGGTGTATTTATGTGTCTTGTGTTTGTGCTAATCTCCTCTGCTGTACGGAAGTACTGACCTGGAGTGATGATCTCCTCTGCTGTACGATAGTACTGACCTGGAGCTCTCATCGGCACATGATTAAATGGTCATCTCCTTTGTTATACGTGAGTATAGACCTGGAGCTCTCACCATTTTGGTCTAAGTTGTGTCAAATCATCTAAACGATGAATTCATCATAGAATGTAATATTCTGTCGATAATCACTTGCACACTAATGCACAAGCCTTGCTCTGTAAAGATCGTTATAAAATTCAAGAAATCCTGAGGTTGGGTGAGGGTTTTTGCCAAATGATTGTGGGGTCCTAGCATTCTAAAGCAGTTAATCGAACCTTAACGAAACATCTTCTGCTTGTTGAAAAAGATAGGGCATAAGTTTAAGTGGACAAACATACCAGCAATCGTTATTGATCTGTTTGACAATTTCAAAAATCATTCAAAGACTGTTATTAGATTCAGTTATTAGTGTGATCTCATTGCTTGTCGATGATTAAATTCATCTTTGTGCTAAAGTATATCTTGAGGATGTGATCTCATGATCGATTCAGTTCTCGGTTATAAAAAAAATAGATAAAAAAAAGAAATGTTATAATAAATGTATATAATAAAAATAAAAAAATATGATAAATTTTTAGTTCAAAATTTCTTTTAGGTCTTCCATATTATGCTGTTACATTTTTATCAATTTTTCAAGCATTTCACAGAAATTGCGTACAAACGAACACGGATTCGCTTGTTTTTCACACACAGATAAACACGAGTTTATTTTGTTAAAATGAAATGATCTAATTAGAAATGTCGAGATTGTGTTTGAGAATGTGTTTCAGATGTTTGTTGTAAGTGATGGCCGATCATCAGTTGAGCAGTGTACCTGATCAGAGAACCTGTTCATTAAGTTTGCAGAAGATACCGAGCTAGGAATCCTCCTCCTACATCTTCTGAAGCACCCGAGATTAGAGATTTGGGAAAGTTGTTCCAATATCCTCACAAAGGATGCGCTCAAAAAGGGGGAGCATATAAATAGGGGGAGCTTATGTGATGAATAACTTTTCTCATCAAATTCAAAAAGCTTTAATTTAAAGATCTTTCTACAGTTGATTTCTCGGGGCTGAATTCGTATGAAGACGTTGATAATGATAGACTAAGGGGGAGTATTGTTGGAGCTGGAAAAGATAGTCTATATTATCAACACAATGAAAGTCAACAAAAGTCAACGTCATGGTCAATGTCAACAAAAGTCAAACCGACACGTTCGAGACGAGGAACCGAGACGAGACGTTGAAGATTTAAATGACTAGGAGTTTTATTGTAATAAATATATTTTGTGTGAACAAAATATATTTTATCTTGTTTTTAGTCATTTTTATGTTTTATATATAATTTTCATTAATTAGCCTAAGTCTAGGGGGTCAAGTGCAATTAGTGCTAGGCTATAAATAGGTTAATTGTCATTAGTGTTGGTCAATGGTTGAATGACCAATTGATTGGGTTTCCACTTTGTAAAAATCATATGCAATCAATATAGATCAAAGGGGTTTTATTGTGATTATCATTGTTTGATCCATAATTCTTCATGTTATTTGATTCAAGTGTGTATCCTGGAGTTACATAACCTTTTACAACGAGTTCCTCATCACCAGATCCATAGATTAGAAACATATCTTAAGTCCTCCTTAGGTAATTAAGTATGTTCTTAACAGCCATCCAATGACTGCTTCCAGGATTTTGCTGGTAACGGCTTGTCATGCTTAAGGTGCATGAAACGTCCGGCCGAGTGCATATCATTGCATACATGATGGATCCAATAGCAGATGCGTATGGGATTGCCTTCATTTTATCTTGCTCATCCTTTGAGCTTGGACATTGAGTCGGGCTCAATATTGTTCCTCTTTGAATAGGTACCGTACATTTCTTAGAGTTCTCCATCTTGAACCTTTTCAAGATCTTATCAATGTATGCACTTTGATTTAAACCAATCAACCGCCTTGATCTATCCCTATAGATCTTTATTCCCAGAATATAGGCGGCCTCACGAAGATCCTTGATGGAAAAACAACTTGCAAGCCATGTTTTTACACCTTCCAAGGTTGGAATGTCATTTCCAAATAGTAGTATGTCATCAACATACAATACTAGGAAAGTGATGATGCTCCCACTAGCTTTCTTATATACACAAGCTTCATCAGCGTTCCTGATGAATCCAAATTTAATTACTTCTTCATCAAAACGGTGATTCCAACTTCTCGATGCTTGTTGTAAGGATTCCTGAAGTCTGATGCAACCCAAAACAGCCTAAGTGTCTCAGCAACATGCACTAAGTACTGAAGTGAAGAATGCTTCGGAAGTTTTACACAAAGCATTAGAAAATACTCTAAGTGTAAAATCTTCCGAAGCCAAGACCAATATCTTCCGAAGCCAAACATGAAGTCTTCCGAAGCTTCAGAGACAAAGTCTTCCGAAGCTTCAATCTATGAAGACAGATTTCTTCCGAAGACTTTTAGTACACATGCTTTATCTGATGTACTGTTCCATAAAGCACCTTTTCCGCTGCATCTCTGTAAAGTCACCAACTTACATGAGTTGGTGAAAAGGGCCTTGCTTTTGGTAACTGTACATTGAGGTCTTGAGTCTGTAACTTTCCACTTTATGTACTTTATCCTTTTTGTAATGTATAAGGATGTGAGCTATGGCATGTCATAGTCACAAGGTCAAAAGGCTGATATGCCTTTTGATCCTATAATTGATTTTGTTAGTGTCTAGTCAATTGTATCCAGCTGGCTTTCAAAGTTAAGCCGGCTGTAGGTTGTAGTATAAGTATTTCAAGTTCTTGTATCTTTCTTTATGCTTTGTAACACTTGTAAAAGAACTTGAGAAAGCAATATACTGCCTCCTTGAAACCCATACTCTCTTGTTATATCTCTTACTTTACTTGTGTTCTTTGTATCACTTTGGTTTCCCAGTTCACTGTTTGATTAAAGTTTAGTTAATCTCCTCATTGTGTTGTTGTGTTGTAATTGTGTTTAAAGCCCTTAAACAGTCCTGAATTGGTATCAGAGCATAACAGGCTCTTGATATAAGATCTAACCATCTTAAGATCCCTCACACACACAAAAGCTAAACTCTTCAAATGGCTTCCATCTCAAAGACTGATATGGAGACTGGAACCTTGAACAAATCACCATTGATCACTCTTGATGATTTTGACACCTGGTGCATGAGGATGGAAGGCTTCATCAGGTCTCTTGATTCAAGAATGTGGGAATCTGTTGAGAATGGACCTTTCATACCCAGCACCCCCTCTGCTACTGGTGCTGGTATGATTCCTAAAGATGTGGCCAACTACTCAGATGAAGATAGAAAAAGAGTAGAGATTGACAGGAAGGCCATGACTGCTCTTCAGACTGCTCTCCCAAACTCTGTATACAGAGGTTTTAAGAAGTGCAAGACAGCCAAACAGCTATGGGATGCACTGAAGCTGATGTATGAAGGCTCCTCTGAAGCCAAGGAGAACAAGAAAGATCTTCTAAAGCAGCAGTTTGAGAATTTCACCTTCAAAGCAGGTGAAACCATGACTCAACAATATTTCAGGTATGTTGAGATTGTGGATACCCTAGTGGATGGAGGAGTTCCTCTTGAGAACATGGATATTGTAAGGAAGTTCATGTCCTCACTTCCTAGGCAATGGACACACTATTGTGTGGTGATCAAGAGGACTGAGAATCTTAAGACTCTTACTCTTACAGAGTTGTATGGGATTCTCAGTGGATACCAGATGGAGATGAACATGCAAGGTTCATCTGGCAACTCCAACAATCAAATGGGTTCAGCCCTTCATGTGGTTGAAAGGGACAGCATAGAACCCCAACATCATCTCATATGCTACCCTGACAACTCACAAAAGGGTCCTTTCATCACCTTCCCGGAGACACCAAGGGAGAACTTTACTCAAGGAAGCCCATTCCAAGAGACAAGTTCTTCTCAAGCCTTTGTGTCTGCAGATGAAAGCTGTGGGAATTATCTCTTCACTCTTGAAGACCTGGACTGTATCCATCCAGATGACCTGGAATACATGGAGATAGTTCAGCAGATGGCTCTCCACACTCACAGAGCCAAGAAGTTCTACAAGAGGACAGGAAGAAGATTTCCAAGCAATGCTACCAGTGGCAAGTTTGGGCTGGATAAAAGCAAAGTTAAGTGTTACAATTGTAACCTTATAGGTCACTTTGCTAGGGAGTGTAAGGCACCTAAAGCAAATGGGGGCCAAACACAACCCAGACCAAACTACACTGACAAAGCCCCTCAGGCTGAGAAGACAAAGCAACATGCTGCTGTTGCTGTTGAAGAGGGAGGCTTTGACTGGAGTTTTCAGGTGGAGGATGCTTCTCCAAACCAAGCACTGATGGCTGACCATGATGAAGCCAAGGTATTGGAACATCTTTGCTCCCCTGAATGCATTGCTAAAGTAAATAGATACAGGTCCTACAACTTAGAGATGAGATCTGATCTTGAGTCTTTAAACATATTAAAATCTGATTTTAGAAAATCTGAAAATGATTACAAGTTAAAGATAGAGGACTTGGAGAAAACCATTTCAGTACTAAAACATGAACATACAGATTTTAGAACTCAGATCCAAGATCTCATCACTAAGTTAACTGAGTGCCAGGCTAAGCTTGTGATCCACAAAGCCAAGGCAGAGAAGAGTGTTCTTGAAGAAGAGACCTTCAAGAACATGATATCCTCATCCCTACACAACAAGGTTTGTTATCAAAATAGACAGGGACTGGGATCAAATGAGATAGCTCCTCCACACACAATCTTGTCTGTAAGATCTCCTAGGTGTGGAACTTGTGAAGATGAGCTTCCTCTGATAGATCCTGTAAGTGAGGATGATGAAGAAGTGATAGTGAAGAATTCCTCTGAGAAGAGTGAAGAAGAGGATTCTTCCAAGGGCCACTGTCCTTCTGAGGAGAAGAAATCAACTGTGATGACCAAGTCCAAGAGAAAGAACTTGATCAAGAAGAGCAAAAGGAAAGCAAAGAAGGCTCAAGAAATCAAGGCTACTTTTGATGCTAAGCAGAAACAAGTTTTTATCTCTGCAGGTTTCAAAGTAGTAAGGACTGAAGACATCAACCAAGACTCCTCAGCTAAGAGTCACGGTTCTTGTTCAAATCATCTCAGTACAAAGAAGAAGACTGAGCTGCTGTGTACCACTGCTGCACAGCCTGGACCATCAAACTCCAAGAACAGTTCACAGCCCAAAGGAACTGTCTCAGCATCTACCAAGATGAAGGTGGAGAAGGGATGTGACCAAAGCCAGTCTTGCTCTCAAAGGAGACTTCTTTGAAGAAGAAAATGTTGTGTGTTATGTGTGAAAGTACTTCTCACATTGCTAAGGATTGCCCATACAATCCTAAAAGTACTGTCCACATGACCAAAACAAAGACTTCAAAGAGTCTCAAGAAGTCTCAAGCTTCGGAAGGAAAGTCTGTTTCCTTTGGAAGCTCCAAATCAAAGAAGAAGGTAAATGGAAAATTACCTTCGGAAGCAAAGTTGGTCTCGGAAGAAAGGAGTTCTTCCGAAGCACTGAAGTCTGCTGCAGTGACTGTAGATTCTTCCGAAGGATCAGTCATCAAAACTTGTGAAGTTCCAAAAGCTTCTAAGGTTTTGAAGGTCAAGTCCAAGACTCCAAAGGTGGTGTGGAAGTCTAAGAAAGACCAAATGACTGAGATTTCTCCATCAACAACAGCTGAAGATCCCCATAGTACAACCATAGGATCTATTACTGTTGCATTACCTTCTATTACACTTAATGAGCCCAAGACAAGTAAGGCTTGGGTTTCCAAATGTAACTAATCATTCTCTTTGTGCAGGAACAGCTCAAGACAAACAGGAATGTCTGGATAATTGACAGTGGCTGTTCCAGGCACATGACAGGCAATAGGTCTCTACTCCATAATTTTGAGAGAATTGATGGAGGACCAGTTGCTTTTGGAGGAGATGAAGGTGGTTACATTTCTGGAAGGGGCAAGGTCACAAATGGTAAGCTCAGCATTGAGAAGGTAAACTTTGTTAAGGAGCTTGGGTACAATCTTCTGAGTGTATCCCAATTTTGTGATCAGAGTCATAACATGCTCTTTACTGAGCATGAGTGCATTGTTCTCAAGCCTGGTGTGGTCATTCCTCATGAGCATATCCTGCTCAGAGCCCCCAGGAAAGGGAACATGTACAAGATGGATTTGCAAGAAACATCTCCCTCTGGAGAAGTTTCATGCTTTCTATCTAAAGCAAATAGTGATGAGTCTTTCCTATGGCATAAAAGAATGTGCCATGTAAACTTTAAGAACATGAAAAATTAATTAAACATGATCTGGTAACTGGAATGCCAAAGAAAGAGTTTACTAGTGATGATCATTGTGTTGCATGCCTGAAAGGGAAGCAACACAAGGTATCTCACAAGCCTAAGGAAAAGAACTCCATCACTACTCCCCTACACTTGTTACATATGGATCTCTTTGGCCCCACCAGTGTAATGAGTTTAGGAAGGACCTCTTACTGTCTGGTGATCACAGATGATTTTACAAGATTCACTTGGGTTTTCTTCCTTAGAACTAAGGATGAAACCCCTGAGATTCTGAAGAATTTCATCTTAAAAGTTGAGAATCAATGTGATCACAAGGTCAAAACCATAAGATGTGATCAAGGAACTGAATTCAAGAACCAAATCCTTGATACATTTTGTGATGAAAAAGGTATTACAAGACAATATAGTGCTCCCAGGACTCCTCAGCAAAACGGAGTTGCTGAGAGGAGAAACAGGACACTTATTGAAGCTGCAAGAACTATGTTGTCTGACTCTAAACTGCCTATCACCTTCTGGGCAGAGGCAGTTAATACTGCTTGCTATGTGCAAAACAGAGTTTTAGTAGTTAAGACACATGGTAAGACTCCTTATGAACTTTGGCACAAGAGGAAACCTTTCATTGGTTTTCTCAGGTCATTTGGATGTCCCTGCACCATCTTGAATACCAAAGATCAAATTGCCAAGTTTGCTGAGAAATCAGATGATGGACATTTCATTGGATACTCTTCCCAAGCTAAAGCTTATAGAGTATACAATCTCAGAACTAGAATTGTTGAGGAGTCAGCCAATGTGACTTTCAATGAGCACACTCCTTGTGTGGCTGGTTCTGGTCCGGATTGGCTGTTTGATCTTGATTTAGTTACCAACTGTTTTAACAAATCTTGTGAGCATGTTTCAGGATCTGCAGAAAATCTAAATACAGGTGATCCTGATCCAAGATTTGAGCTAGGAAGACCTTCAACTCATACATCTTCAGCTCCAGTTGGAACTACTTCAGCAAATGAGGTTTCTATCAGCACAACAATGACAAATTCAGCTGATACATCTGGCATGCCTTCAAATTCCAGCTCAGAGGCCTCTCAACCAGATAAAGATACCTCACTTGTAGAAGACAACAATGGTGATGGTGATAGTGATCAGGAATTTCTTGATGCTAATAACCATACCATAGATGACAACATCAATGATGTCTCACACTCATTGGATCAAGTTAATCTTGATAAGTGTGATAATGTGGAGGGTGAATCTTCCAGACCAGATCTAAATTTCTCAAATTTGGATCTTTCTCAACAACTTGCTGTGATCCCTCAGCTAAGGATCCACAAGTCTCACCCCACCACAAACATCATTGGAGATGTTGTCACAGGGGTAAGAACAAGAGGACAAACCCATGAAGCAAATGTTTGTCTTCACTCTTGTTTCTTATCTCAGATAGAGCCTAAGAAAGTTGATGAAGCTCTAAAGGATGGAAGTTGGGTTGAAGCTATGCAACAAGAGCTGCTTCAATTCAAAAGGCAGAAAGTTTGGAACCTTTGTCCTCTTCCTCATGGGAAGACTACCATTGGAACCAAATGGGTTTTTAGAAATAAGAAGGATGATAGAGGAATCATCATCAAGAACAAGGCAAGACTAGTTGTTCAAGGATACACACAAGAAGAAGGGATTGACTACACTGATGTCTTTGCTCCTGTAGCAAGACTAGAAGCTGTTAGGATATTCCTGGCATTTGCTGCATCCAAGAACTTCAAGGTCTACCAACTTGATGTAAAGTGTGCTTTCTTATATGGAGTGATTGATGAGGAGGTTTATGTCAAACAACCACCTGGTTTTGTAGATCCTGATCATCCTGATTATGTCTGCAAGCTTGACAAAGCTCTTTATGGGCTGCATCAGGCACCCAGGAAGTGGTATGAGACACTATCTGAGTATCTTTGTAAGCATGGATACAGGAGAGGTACTATAGATGGAACTCTCTTCATCAAAGGACAGGGAAATGACTTATTGCTGGTTCAAGTATATGTAGATGACATCATCTTTGGTTCAACTAATCCAAAGCTCTGCAAAGACTTTGAGAAGCTGATGAAAGACAGATTTGAGATGAGTTCAATGGGAGAACTCAACTTCTTTCTGGGAATTCAAGTGAAGCAGGTTGAAGATGGCATCTTCATAAGTCAGTCAAAGTATGTTCAAGACATACTCAAGAGGTTCAACATGACTGATTGTAAGATTGCTAAGACACCCATAGCCAGAAATCACTCCCTTGGTCCAGATCTTGAGGGGGAGTGTGTAGATGAGCACCTTATACAGGGCTATGATTGGGTCTCTTATGTATCTTACAGCTAGCAGGCCTGATATCATGTTTGCTACATGTATTTGTGCAAGATATCAAGCCAACCCTAAGATGTCTCACTTAATCACTGTGAAAAGGATTTTAAGATACCTCAAAGGTGCTTCAACACTTGGTCTATGGTATCCAAAGAATCCAAATTTCAATCTGTATGCTATACAGATAGTGATTATGGTGGTTGCAATATGACTGCAAAGTCTACATCTGGGGGATGTCAATTCCTTGGTGGAAGGGTGTCTCATGGCAATGCAAGAAACAATCCTGTGTGTCTGCATCAACTGCTGAGGCTGAATACATTGCTGCTGCAAGCTGCTGTGCTCAAGTGCTTTGGATTCAAAATCAGATGCTGGACTATGGATTTAACTTCAAAGAGACTCCTATCCACATAGACAACAATAGTGCTATCTCTATCACTGAGAACCCTGTGCAGCACTCAAGGACCAAACACATCAACATCAGGTATCATTTAATAAGAGATAACTATGAAAAGGGATTAATTAAACTAGTCAAAGTTCATACAGATGAACAATATGCTGATCTGTTCACAAAAGCTTTTGATGAACAGAGATTTAAGTATCTGATATCAGCTATTGGGATGATTAACTTTGAGTAGATTTTTCTTAAAACTAATTCTAATTATTTCTTCTTAAAATATGTGTGTCCTAAGTTGTCTAGTTCATCACTTTCATAAGCTCATGTTTTCTTTGGATGTAAAATTCTTTTTGAAGACTTTCCTTAGATTCTTGAAAATTTTTGATACTTCGGAAGATAAAATTTTATCTTCGGAAGAAAAACATGTCTTCAAAATACATAACTGTCTAAGAGATTTTACCTTCGGAAGAAGTCAAATTCATCTTCCGAAGCTTAAAATTCTTATCTCAGACACTTATTTATTTTTAAGGACCTTTTCCTTCCGAAGCAAAATTAACCTTCGGAAGCTTTGTTTATTCCTATACAAAGCATCCAAGGGTTTATTTCTCTTCCGAAGCATAAATCTTCAAGACTCTCAGGAAAATCTTCCGAAGCCATTTTAGCTTCGGAAGCTTTTTCAATCAAAACTTCCGAGGACAAATAACCTTCGGAAGCTTTTCGAATTCCAAGAAAACTACTTTTTGAGCAAAAGTAAACTACCTTTTCAGAGGTGGGACCGACTTCCGGATTTCAAAGTTTATCCTCTTTCATTAACTTTGGTTCAAATCCCTTTTCATATAAATACCCAACGGTTCCCCCTCTTTCCCACTATCTTCCTCAATTCTACTATTTCTTAACCTAATTCTCTAAACCGCCTTTGCTTTCTACCTTTCTTCACCCTTAAGCTTCTGAAATGGCCAACCTTAACCGCAGAAACAACCCTGATTTCTCCATGCAACTTCACAGGCAACATAATCAAGTTGCTCTGTTAAGCTCTGAGAAAGATGCAAGTTTCTCAGAGATTTGCCAATTCTTGACTCTGTCAAACTACTTCACCTCCCTGACCATTGATCCTACTCTATATGAGGATCACTTGCTTGAATTCTGGAAGACCTGCCAAGAGGTCATTATGGATGGGGAGAAGGCACTGTCTGCCACAGTGCAAGGGAGGACAATCTTCATCACTCCGGCCATCATTAATCAACATTTGCAGCTGGATGATGAAGAAGGTGAGGTGTCCTTCCCAAAAGAAGCTGTTAATCATTCTTTTGAGCAGATGGGCTATGAGGGAGATTTCTCTGTAAAGACCTTTAGGAAAGGGAAGGTCTCATCCCAATGGAAATTCCTGCTCCATGTGGTTATCCACAGCTTGTCAAACAAGCATGGTGGATGGGACCAGATTCCTGAGGATCTCTCCTTTATAGTTCATGGAATGGTTCAGGGGGTCAAGTTCAGGTATTCACAATTTGTTTATACTAATTTACTTGCAAACTTAGACTCCTTAGAGTATTACATGTTTCCTAGATATGTTCAACACATTCTCAACTGTGAACTGGGCTCACAGTTGAGGGAAACAAGTAATATTCTTAAATTGGGACAGATGAAGCCCGGCATCTTTAAAATAATGAAGAAGCCAACTGTAGGCTTCTCAGGGGTAGAAACAGCCCTAGTCCCAAAAATGTTAGAGCTCATTGCTCAAGGTGACAACCTAGCAACACAAGCTAGTGTTGAACCCACACCTCTTTTGTCCTTACCATTAAAAAGACCAGAAATCACCCTCACCTACCAAAGAAAATCCAAACGAACCCCTGCTCAGGCTATTGAGTCTGTGCAGGCCCCCAAATACTCAACCTTACAGGAAGAAGTGGACACTAGAGCTCCCACTTCTCCTGAGGAGCAAACCACTCCCATTACTTCACCTATCAGGGCTGAGGTTCCTCAAGCTCACCCTGATGAGCTCACTAGCCCAACAGCCTTAAGCCTTCACTCTGAGTCTCAACACTCAAGTGAACAACCTTCAGGGGACAGCTACCATCCCCAGCCTTTGGATCTCAACCAACCAATTCCCAACCTATCCTTTTACACTGATGAAGACTTAGGATTCAGTGAGTACCATGAGTCTCTCTTCTCCTCCCCTACTCAAAGAGAGATGAGTACCTCTGACTCTCCTCAGTCTATCCCCCATCAGTCACCTATTACTGAGGTGGACACTTCTGAACCTGTTCAGGATGTCCATATGGAAGAGGCTCCCACTTTTGAAAGTGATTACATCATTAAGACCTCAACCATGGCAACTCAGCCCATTGGCATCTCAACTGAGGCTGCCAGTGAGCAGAGGAAAACCAGCAGCAAGAAACTCAAGCTGGTGGTGAGAGAGAGGACTTTGGTCCAATCATCTCATCCCCCAATGAATCTTCTGATGAAGATGAGGGGAATTTGAGACTAAAGGTGCAAAAACTGTCAAAAACATGCACCTATTTAGTCTCTAAGGTTAGTCACTTGGAATCTCAGGTGACTACCCTGCAAAACAGGGTCAATGATCAGCAACTCCAGATTTCTATCTGCAGGAAAAACTAGCTGGGAGACCTTTAAGGAGAGCTCAACCAGGAACACAAGAACCTGTGGAAGTGATTGACTTATCCTCCAGCTCACCTATGCAAGTGGGTGATGCTACCAAAAAGGGGGAGAAAGTTGTTACAACCACAGAACCTGGGAGTTCTTCAGAGAGAATGGACATAGAGGACTCACCATCCTCACTTGTTGTTGTGCATTCTCAGCAACTTCCTCAAGTTCACATTAATGTGGACTCTATAGACTCTCTCATCAGGAGTCTCTTTGAGGAAGGTATACCAAGGGCTGTCTCATCTCCACCACAAGGAACTGGCAATCACATCATAAGATGGAGGTATGATGATGACAGGAGAGCCCTTATACTTCAGAGAGTTCAAGGCCAACAAGAAAATTTTCAATTCCAAAGCCTGAGCTTCTATGAAAGACTGGATTTAGTCAACTTGCCACTTGTCAATCCAAGCAATTCAAGACAAGCTGACAGGCTGGCTCAAAGAATCCAAGACAGGATCCTTGCAGAGTTTACTCTAAGAAGGAGACTTAGGGAATCAGGAAATGTCATCGGTCAACTGGATGTTGAGGTGGACCCTAAGATTAGTTTCATAGGGGAAACCTTGACTGAAGGCCCAGTGGCAGAACCTGAGACCCCTGTCTCATCATCAACAACTGCTGCAGAGGTCCAAACTCCATCTGAGACACCTGCTGGTGAAGGTGTTTCTCAGCCTCTCTCTGGCCAGAGCATGGAAGCTACTCCAAGCAATGAAGGCCAAGCCTCAATCCACCTGAGTCACAAAGGTCTGTTGGTGACAAAGGGAAAAGGATAATGACTCCTGAGGAAATTGAGGAGGAAGAGAGAGAGGAAAAGGAGACTAAGGGGAGAAAGTTCTACTGGGTCATCTAGCTTCATGCAAGCTGCAATCAGGGCTGCCCCCAGACCAAATACTCAAGATGATGAGTTAAGGGCAGTCAGGATTAACTACTTACAGACCAGGAACTATGACATTGATGAAATCATCTCCCTCCCCTTAGAAGAATTAAATGAACTGGCTGACATGGAAGTGTCAAGAGAGTTGAAGGAGAAAGAGGATGCAATGATACTTCTCCAACTCAAAGAGGAGAAGAGACAGAAAAGACTTTACAAGCATGCTCCCACTCTCTCACCAGTTCAAGAAAGTCCTGCACAGGAAGATGTGGCTCCACAAGAACCTCAGGTAGATAAAGAAGAAGATAGGATCAGGATGATCAACTACCTGAGTGCCACAGGCTTCTATCAGGCAGATGCACTTCTTCCCTTGTCCTATGACTTCATTGAGTTCGAGTATCTAAAGCAACTTGAGCTTGAGTTAGTCAAGGAAAGAAAGACAACTAAAAGGAAGTTAAGGGAAGAAGCTGCAAAGTCAAGAGCCATCATTCAAAAGAATGCAAAGAAGTCTGCTGACAGACAAAGAATGGTGAGCTTCTTGAAGCTGTATGGATTCTCCGGAAGGAGACTTGGCCCCATGTCTCTATCCACTATGGATGAGCATATTAGGGTGATCAAGCAGAAGATTAAAAGTGGAGAACTCATTGACTTGCACTCTCTTCCAAGTCAAATCCCACCTGAAGTGGAGGTCAAATTTGAACAACCAGAGACACCTCAACCAGCACCTCCAGCTGAGCCTCAGCAAGCTTCATCTTCTGATCCTAGGTAGGGTCAAACTCCCTCTCCTTCTGAACCTGTGAGGGAGGAACACCCAACTGAGAAAGACACTGATGATCAACATGGTGCTGCAGACCAGTCTTCTCAGTTAAAGACATCCAAGAGGAAGAAGAGGATGGCTTCTAAACCAAAGACTAAGAAGAAGAAGCCAAAGTCATCTACCTCTGTACCTCAGGCTGAATCAGATCAACCTGAGGAGGTGCATGATGAGGCAGCCCAAACAACTCCTATTCAAGTGGCTCCTCTAACTAGTGAGACACCCATCTTGTCCTGGACTTACTCTACCAATCCAGAAAGATGGAATGTTATCAGAGATCAAGGTGTTGAGAATGTCTACTCATGGCAAGACATAATCAACTTACCTCTGCATGATCTCTTTGAGATGAGAAGATACTATGAGAGTCTTGATGATCCTGACCATCTCATGAAGAAAGGAATGGTCCTGATTGTACTGAAGACTACCAACATTTGAAGATCTTCTAAGTGTTTTGGTAGCATCAGCCTAGGGGGAGTTTGTAAGGATTCCTGAAGTCTGATGCAACCCAAAACAGCCTAAGTGTCTCAGCAACATGCACTAAGTATTGAAGTGAAGAATGCTTCGGATGTTTTACACAAAGCATTAGAAAATACTCTAAGTGTAAAATCTTCCGAAGCCAAGACCAATATCTTCCGAAGCCAAACATGAAGTCTTCCGAAGCTTCAGCGACAAAGTCTTCCGAAGCTTCAATCTATGAAGACAGATTTCTTCCGAAGACTTTTATTACACATGCTTTATCTGATGTACTGTTCCATAAAGCACCTTTTCCGCTGCATCTCTGTAAAGTCACCAACTTACATGAGTTGGTGAAAAGGGCCTTGCTTTTGGTAACTGTACATTGAGGTCTTGAGTCTGTAACTTTCCACTTTATGTACTTTATCCTTTTTGTAATGTATAAGGATGTGAGCTATGGCATGTCATAGTCACAAGGTCAAAAGGCAGATATGCCTTTTGATCCTATAATTGATTTTGTTAGTGTCTAGTCAATTGTATCCAGCTGGCTTTCAAAGTTAAGCCGGCTGTAGGTTGTAGTATAAGTATTTCAAGTTCTTGTATCTTTCTTTATGCTTTGTAACACTTGTAAAAGAACTTGAGAAAGCAATATACTGCCTCCTTGAAACCCATACTCTCTTGTTCTATCTCTTACTTTACTTGTGTTCTTTGTATCACTTTGGTTTCCCAGTTCACTGTTTGATTAAAGTTTAGTTAATCTCCTCATTGTGTTGTTGTGTTGTAATTGTGTTTAAAGCCCTTAAACGGTCCTGCACTTGTTTCAATCCATAGATTGATTTTTTTAACTTGCATACTTTGTTAGGATGTTTCGGATCAACAAAACCTTCAGGCTGAACCATATATACATCTTCCTCAAGATATCCATTTAGGAAAGCCGTTTTGACATCCATTTGCCAAATCTCATAATCATAATGAGCAGCTATGGCAAACAATATCCTAATAGATTTTAGCATTGCAACAGGTGAGAAAGTTTCATCATAGTCAACCCTTTGAGTTTGAGTGAAACCCCTTGCTACAAGTCTTGCTTTATAAGTATCCAAGTTTCCATGCATATCGGTTTTCCTTTGAAAATCCACTTACTTCCAATTACTTTGGAGTTAAGAGGTGGTATAACCAAGTCCCATACTTGATTGTCATACATGGATTGCATCTCAACGTTCATGGCTTCAAGCCATTTGTCACAATCAGAATTGGACAACGCATCATGGTATGTGACTGGTTCATCAGAATCTATCACATAGCATCCATCAGTGAAAAATCCATATCGTTCGAGTGGATTACTAGTTCTACCAGATCTGGGAACGTTTTCTGCGTATTGATCAACTATTTGATCACTTTCAACATCCTCATGTTGAGTGCTAGTGTCAACCAAACGTGTATCGAGTTGCGGTTCCTGATCCTCTTCAAGATCCACAGTTCTACTACCAGTTCCTTCCATAAGGAACTTGGTTTCCAAGAACTCACCCTTTTTGGCAACAAACTCCTTTTGTTGTATTGGATCATAGAAATAATGTCCCATAGAATCCTTTGGATATCCAATAAAGATACACTTAGTGGAATGGCTTTCTAACTTGTTCGAGGTGGGAGTCTTCACATAAGCATCACACCCCCACACCCTCAAACATGAAAATGATGGAACCCTTCCATGCCATATTTCATAAGGTGTCCTTTCCACTTTCTTGGTTGGGGCCATATTCAAAATACGGGCCGCAGAGAGCAGAGCAAAACCCCAAAATGATAGAGGTAATGAGCTTCTAGCCATCATAGATCGAACCATATCCAATAGAGTTCGATTTCTCCGCTCGGACACACCATTATGTTGTGGTGTTCCTGGTGGAGATAGTTGTGAGACAATCCCACAACTTCTAAGATGGTTCCTAAAAGCATCATTCAGGTATTCACCTCCTCTATCGGTGCGGAGAATTTTAATTGACTTATTGAGTTGATTTTGTACTTCATGTTGAAAGATCTTGAACATTTCAAAAGCTTCATCTTTGTGTCTTAACAAGTACACATACCCATATCGACTATAGTCGTCAGTAAAGGTAATGAAGTATCTTTCATTGTACCTTGTCAACATAAACTTCATGTTGAAAGATCTTGAACATTTCAAAAGTTATTAATTTTGAAGCCGACGAATGAAGAAAAGAAATAAAGTCCAACCCGCCAACGAGAGAAAGATCGGATAAGTAGTGGAATAAGAAGGGAGGGCAGCCCACACCTCCCCCACACTTGCAAAATTCAGCCAAAGAGAGGAGAGAATGAGAAAAGGGAGAAAAGGGGTTTTCAGGCTCGTTTTCGTGATTTCCGGCGTGAAAGTTGAAGTGTGGCGTGTTGATTCGAAGCTCTTCATGTTGTGGTCGTTTGTGTGAGTTCTAGGACCCCTCTTTTACATGTTTTCAACTGATTTGGGGCTGGAACACATAGAAAACCCATTTTTGAAATGGTGTGTTTGACCCGTGTGTATGTGTTTGTGTAAGATGCGAGTGGGGTTGATTTTTGGGCTTGTGTGTGCTTAAATGATGTTGTGGTAGGTGTTTCTAAGGTTTAGGATGGTTGATTTGGGCTTAAATCAAGTTTGGGAGAGCTTGGAGGCCGAAAAGGGCAGTTTGCGTTCGGGATGAACTGCATTCTGCATCAGCTAGGGCTAGACAACCGAATAGAATGCGACTGGAGGCCATACGGCTGATTGGCATGCGACTGAGGTCCTTGCGCACGATTGCCATGCGATGAGGTCCATACGCATGGAAGTCATACGACTGAAGTTCATGCGCTTGTAAAGTATGCGATTGAAAGTAATGCGATTGAGGTCCATGCGCCTGGAGGCCATGCGACTGAGGTTCATTCGCACGAAAGGTATGCGACTGAAGCCCATGCGCCTGAAGTCATGCGACTGAAGGACATACACATGAAGGTCATGCGACTAAGAGTCCATATGCATAGGAGTGCATTCGCCCATAGGTCCATCTGCATAGGTCCATTCGCATAGGGTCCATTCGCCTGATGTCCATTCGCCTAAGTGTTCATTTGCATGGAAGGCCATGCGACTGAAGGGTGTCCATACGCCCAAATAGGGCTCGTGCACCCAAAGAGCCTAGTTAACCTTCTGACCTTCGGGGAGTTGTGTAGAGGTAGGTTATGACATGAGGGGTTCCCGGAGGTTCCTGTAAGTTGACTTTTGAGGTCATAGTCAGTGTTTGGGGCATGTTATCGATGTGGGCTTATTGCTTATGTATGTTGTTATGTATGTTTATCTTATGCCTCGTATGATGATGTTATACGTTTAATATGTTCCTTGTTTTATTTGATTGTCTTCCTATGGCTTTTCTTGAATGGTAATGAATAAACGAAAAGTATTATGTAATGTAAAGTGAAAGATAATGACAAGAGGAACGAAATGAAAGAATGCATGCATAAATGAACGAAAGTAATGAAAGGCGTGCAAGCAAATGTACGGAAGGAACACGCCCAATGAAGGGTGTTAGTCCAACGGTGTGTGGGTTAGAGACCCCAGAAGGATGCACATTAGGGTCCGTCTTTGTGATCAACCATTTGTATAGAACCTCTACCGCTTACCCCGGTACTGCGACACCAGTTATAGCTGTCTATTTATAGACTTTGGCCCAGTAGCCATATAGTTTGGGGTGTAGCACATGGTATTGGTACAGAAGATATGAAAAGTGAAAGAAAGAACGAATAATGAAGATAATAATGATATTATCTATGTGTACGTATGATGTGTGATCACATGCGAAAGTAACGAACGGTTTTTAATGAAAGTAAAGTATGTTTTATTATAAAACTAGAACTCACTCAGCAACGCTGACTTTTTTATGTGTTTCCAGTTGGAAGGTAATGTTGCTGAGGATGGCAATGCAGGGCTACTCGGCTCTTTTGGGATGACATCCATTTATAATGTTGTTGTGATGTATTGCAACTTGGGTTTTGTAATTGGATAACGATGTATTATTTGGCAAAAGCTATTATATTGAAATGGAAGAAAGTTTTAAATGTTTCCGCTGCGATGTTTTATGAAATACAAATATAATTATATGTTTTATGTGCGATGATTGGCTAGCTATGAGCCGTCCGGAAACAGGGCCTTACATTATGACATTATTTCAACTTACATTTTTTAGTGGTTTTGTAATGCTAAAAATTATTATTTAGTTCATGATGATTTAAATCATAGCTTTAATACATTCATTTTAAGGTTGTAACCGAACCAAACGAATCATTGTTCATGTTTGTTCATTAAGAATTAAACGTGTTCATGAACACATAATCGAACAAAAATAATTATTTGTGTTCGTTTATTTAGGAATAGAAATTGTTCACGAATCAGAACACATAACCAAACTAGTTAATAATACATAACCGAACAGTTTTGCAAACACAGACAAACATATCTATTTTAGTAAATAACTCTTAATATTCTTAATCACAAACTTAAATATAATCATTTTAAATAAAAATATAAATAAACATTTAATATAATGATTATCTACATGATTATGAACAAACATGTTAATGAACGTTCACGTTCACGATCATAACATTTATAAAGTATAAATGTTTAGCAGATTAAAATTTAAAAATTACAAAATGCATAAAAATTAGGTATTTAAGGTTGAGCTTTGAATAAGAAAAAGAAGGGATCCACCCTGGATCCTATATGAATTGGCTTATATGAATAGGCCTTGATTTTTAATTTTGATTCTTGTTTTTAATAGTCTTGGGAATGAAAATAGAATGTCCTTTTTGATTATCTACAAAAAACACCTTCCTTTAAAGGAAAAGAGGGCATTGATTCAAGGAATGGAGGTGTTGTTTGTTCACTTCTGCTCTATCTGAGAAATTACCTTATAGGCAGAGGAAACTCAAACTGTCCTTAAGGACCTTGTGGCATACAACCGAAATGAATACAATAGGATTTATGGTTATTAATATGTTGAGAACACTTCTAGATCTTCAGGATCTATCGTAAGGAATTAATTAAAACCCTTAAAATCTAGGCTAGGCCCCAACTATGCATTATAACTACGGATACAAAGACTTATTGACAAGGGAAATTCGTAATTTCGTGGATGATATTAGAAATCACTAGAGTGATCTTAGAGCCAGTATCAAAAGTGTATGGATTGTCCACTTCTAATAAACAAATATGACCCCACATAATCCTTTAAAAAACATTCTGAGTGAGTTATTTCAACTCCATACTTTCTAACCTAACAAATAAGTAAAAATATAATGAACGAACATAGACAAAAGTAAACAAAATGAACACAAATAAACATAAACAAACACATTACACAATATTCATGAATACAAACAAACATAAACGAACTTCTTGCCGAATGGTTCACGAATATACTCGTTCGCTCGATCCGTTTACAGTACTACTACTGTGTTATAAAAGACTTTTAGTTAAAATAAAGTATATGTTTTAGAATATGTACAATGATCAAGTCTATACCACCATAGCCAAACTTTGCTCCTTACACTTTGTTTCAGCAGATTCTGTCTCTTTTGCAAACTCAGATTGTTCTTCAATCAGCTCTTCTTGTTCTTCCATTGCAATGATTTGAATAGTCAAAGTTTCCACATGACCACTGACTTCATCCCTATAATGTTGAAGAGTTGCCTTAATTCCCTTATCTCCTTATCTTTCTCTGCCTTTTCAGCTTCATACTTTTCTTTCAGCTCTTTCAATTCTTTCTCCTTCTCACCCAAATCTAGAAGTCTGTCCTTTATGATATCAGACCTTCTATCCAAGAGCTTTTCCATGTTAGCTACTTTATTCAGAAGCTCAAAGATCATTTCATCTTTCTCATCAGGTGTATTGACCTTTGATTCAACAAAACTTTTAAAGGGAATTGCTTCTGAAGTGACTTGTCTTACAGGCATTTGCATTTGATGATCCTCCTCATAAGAAGATGATTTGGATTCCTCTGAAGAGCTGGCAGAGTCACCAAACTCAACAGGCTAATTAGTGGTAGGTGATTATGGAATGGGAGATGTATGGGGAGGATGTATGGGGAGGATGTATGGGTGAAACATGAGGTGAGTGGATGGGTGATATATAAGGTGAGATGATGGGTAGTGTTTGTGGTGATGGGATTGGTGATCTTTGAGGTGATGGAATGGGAGTAGGCATGAATGGTAATGCTATCTTAGCTTCTTGAACAGAAGGCTCAGTGTGAAGATCACCACCTACATCCATCTGTGGTGACACTTGTAACATCATGCATTTTAGGTTAACTAAAAGTTAGTTTTGTTAAATTCTTGTAAGGATCTTTGTTGTCAAATACGAAACTCATGGATTACTTATGCTTATTGCTTTAATTTGCCTCTTAATCCTTTATCTTGAAAGATTATAATGTTAATTTTTACTTAATAAATAAATAATAGTAATAATGATAATAATAATAATAATGTTGAGTTTGTTGGACCTTTAACAAACTAGTTTAACCATTTAAACTTAGAAAAAACGCAGCGGAATATGAACTTAATATCATGTTGTAATCTGAAAAATTAAAGCTCATAACTTTGTTTCAACAAACCCAAAACCATAGGATCATATATATGTGTTTGAACTAGTTATCAAGATGAAACAAAACAACCAAAACAACACAATGGAACTACCTTCCAGAAGCTGTCAAAACCGACTTGAAAGGGGCTGAAATGAGTCTGAAAAATGGCCAAGACTTCAAGGATAGAAGTCCTCAAGTGCTCATACCCACAAGCCTTCAAGAAACACCATTTTTGCTAGGGTTTGACACCAACACGACCATGAAGATGCTGCTGGAACATCCTTCCAGCACCGAATCAAGCATGAAGATGCTGCTGGAACATGTTTCAGCCGAGAGTTTCTTCAAAAGGGAGAGAACCATTCTCTCCTTTGGTCATTCCATATGTGTGTGAGATGAGAGGATGAAGATGTGTGTGTGTTTTTAGAGAGAAAAACCCAAGAGAGAACCAAGAAAAACAAAAGAATGGCTGCACTAAAGGGGGGGCGGCCGAAAACCCTTCTTAGGGTTGTTCAACTTCTATTATTTTTCCAATAGGTCCTTACATATTAATCTTTTGTCAAACTAAAGATTAATAAAGATATATATATATAATTAACCTTTTAATTATATAACATACACACACTTTTATTATTTGATGTTATTTAACTAAATTAAACAACATTACAAATAATATCCATGAACAAAATATCCATATAAGTTGTTCAATCTCATATGAAACTTATTTAGAAAACCCATTTTCTAAATTGGTGTATTTATTTAATTGCATGATCATATCATCAATTAAATATTAATTGGTGTTTGCTAAGCTTGTTATTGGGTATGACCCGACTTGGATCATAACGTACTAACCACATCAATGTTCTATGTGTCTTGGGCATAAAGAATCCAACAATCTCCCACTTGCACAAGATACATAGAAGATTGATGCAAGCAGTAAATACCGCCTAACAACGGTTTACTACCCTTAATACGCATGACTATAAGCCATTCAATAACATCATCCCCTTCAAGTTCCAAACTTGAAATGATTTAGGTGAATCAATCATCTATCCTTTTGTTACAGATGTCATGTTAAATCCAAGGACATAGAATGATCATTCCTTGTTGATTTAACTTAATCAGGCCTTAGACATCATGCTCTCAACGAATAAGAGGAACAAATTCCATCTTGACTACATACGTTTCTCACAATCACCTTATGTTGTACCCAAACATAGCCTTATGTACTGACCATTATTTCAGAGCAGCGAAGAACTAGCTCAAGGTATAACACTTGGTGAATATCAAAACCCAATATGTATCTCAGGTCAGAGGATACCAAATGATATTCGCCTTTACTCAAATTTACTTATGATCAATCTAAAGATTCCATGTAGTAAAATTGAGACGCGGGTCAGTCCAATATTTGTATCCCACAAATATCTATGAACCTTGGTAGCAACCAATTGCTCTATATTCATACCATATAAATATCTACCAATCCATGTTCATAATAGTCTTACATTCATATCTGTTCCCACAAATATGACCGACTACGGACATTTAGAATAATAAACATATTCATGGATGTAAACATGCTAAAAGGGAACATGACTCAAAAGGTCAAAATTACAACTGTTCCATACATTAAATACTAAACAGATCAATTCCAATCACTAGAATATCGAAGTCCTAAGGCACAAGTATGACCCTCATACTTTGCCTTCGCAAGGAGCTTCGTGAGTGGATCCGTAATGTTTTGATCTTTTATGAACTTTATGAATACATATCTTTACCCTTTTCAACTCCATCCCTTATGATGTTGAATCTCCGCTCAAGGTGCTTAGTCTTTGATGAGTACGGGGTTCCTTGATTTGAGCAATCCCACCCACGTAATTACCAAAGATCTTTAGGGAGTCTTGAATGGTAGAGACCACCCCTAGATAAGCAATGGACAAGCTTATCCATGCAGCTTCCAAAGCTGCCAATGAAGCGGCTATGTATTCGGATTTTAGACTGAATAATGCTACCGTGTCCTGCTTTGAACACTTCAAGGATACCACACCTCCATTCATAATGGAAGTACACCTGATTATGATCGAGAGTTGTATCGATCTGTTTTGGAAGTCCTCATCTGTGCAACCCTTTACACAGATTTTCACTTCAACAGATCTGTATATTAGAAACATATCCTTAGTCTTACTAAGGTGCATCAACATACTTTTAACAACCATTCAATGGTTATTTCTATTGGTATCTACTTTGTCATACTTAATAGGCATGACTCGTCCGGTCTAGTGCATATCATCACACAAATGATGGATCCTATAGCAGATGCGTATGGGATATCATTCATTTGATTTTTCTCATCCTATGAGCTTGGACATTGAGACGTAGTCAACACTGTCCCTCCTTGAATAGGTACCATACCTTTCTAAGAGTCTTTCATCTTGAACCTTTTCAAGATTTTTATCAATATATATGCACTTTGGTTTAACCCTATCAACCACCTCGATCTATCCTTATAGATTTTTATTCCAAAATATGGGTGGCTTAAACGAGATCTTATATGAAAAACATCTTCCAAGCTAGGTTTTAACACCTTCCAAGGTTGGAATATTATTTTCAAATAGTAGTGTGTCATCAACATACAACACTAAGAATACAATTATGCTCCCACTAGCCTTCATATATATATATACATAACCTTCTCGATGCTTGTTTCAATCCATAGATTGATCACTTTAACTTATATGCATTATTAGGATGTCATGGATCGACAAAACCATCATGCTAAACTGTATGGACAGTCTCTTCGAGATGTTCATTAAGAAAAGCGGTTTTGACATCCATTTGCCAAAACTCATATTCAAAATATGAAGTTATGGCACATGATATCCTAATCGACTTTAGCATTGCCACGGGCGTGAGAGTTTCATCATATTCAACCAATTGAGTTTGATGGAAACTTTATGCTATAAGTCTTGACTTATAAGTATTCAGGTCTCCATGCATATCCGTTTTCGTCTTGAAAACCCACTTGTATCCAACCGGTTTGGAGTTAAGTGGAGGGTCAACCAATTCTCAAACTTGGTTGTTATACATGGATTGCATCCTTACGTTCATGGCTTCTAGCCATTTGTCCCAATCCAAATTGGACATAGCATCTTGGTATATGGTTAGCCTACAGGGGTCAACCATATAGCATCCATTCTTGGAATATTCATATTACTTAGATGGAATACTAACTCTACCAGATTTGTGAACGTTTTGAGTATATTTATCAACCTCTTGATTATCATCAACAACCTCTTGTTGGTAGCTAGTGTCAACCAAAAGTGTACCGGCTTGTGGATTTTGATCCTTATCAAGTTCCATAGTTCTATACGTCATTCCTTCCATAAAGAACTCGGTTTCCAAGAACTTAGCCTTTCGAGCAATAAATACTTTTGCTCTGTTGAGTCAAAGAAACAGTATTTCATACAGTCTCTGTGGATTCTCAACTTTTATACACTTTCTTTGTCCGGGTCATATTCATAATATGAGCCTTAGAGAGCAATGCGAAAAACCAAAATGATAAAGATGGTAAGCTCATAGCCATAATAAATTGAACCATATCCAAATAAGGTTCAGTTTCTTCTTTATCAGAATGAAGAACACAGATAGTTATTTGGAGTTGATATTCTACTTCATTATTGAAGATTTTGAACATTTCAAAAGCTTCATACTTATGTGTCATCAAGTGCACACAATAATAGCGACTGTAATCGTCGGTAAAATAATGAAGTATCTTTCACCAATCTTTGTCATTTTCATAAAAGGACTACATACATCCAAATGTATCATTCCTAGTAAGTCTTTTGGTTCACACTTATCAAATGAAACATTTTCATTTGTTTCCAAAAGACCATTCTTTTGAAGTGTTTGAATCCAGTTCTTGTTTATGTGACTAATACGATAATGTCAAAGATAATAATAACTTAAACCTATTTTAAGTTTCTTTGTGCTAAATGTGTATCAATGAGTTATAATAGGATGATCTACCATGAACCAATTCATGGATGTCATTAAAAGGCATATCCTTAAAATGATATACATCATTCAAAACTCAATACCATTATTTACAAATTTTGAATCATGATCATATTGTTTTAAAAAGGAAACATTAATCATGTTCCTAGTCAAACTAGGTGCATACAAAAGGTTTTGAGAACAACTTCCAAACAATTTGAAAGTCTCAAAATAGAGTTTCCTTCCTTGAAGCGCACATTTCTTTTGAACCCCTTTGCAACAATTGCAAGAATGAGTTTCACATCCGGTATCCAATACCCATGTGTTTGAAGAAATGACATTCAATACAATGTGTGAATCATGGAAATTGTATTTGAGGTTTGCTCAACATCCCTCTTGTCTTTCAACTCCTTGAGATAGGAGGGACAATTCTTTTTCATTATCCTATCTCTCCATACTCAAAGCATGGAACGTTCTTCGTTACCTTAGGCTTCATAAGCTTAGGCTTTTCGAGGTTTCGCATTAACCTTTGCTTTGATGTATTCCTTTCCTTTGGCAATAATTGCCTTAGGATCGGGATTGGCCATTTATTATAGCCTTCCTCATTGATTGAGAGAATAGGTAGAACCTCTCTACCCATCCCTGCCTCGGTTGCTTTGAGCATTGCGTGAAGTTCACCAATGCTCTTGTCCCACCCATTCATATTACAGTTTATTATGAATGTCTCAAACCTTTAGTTAGGCAATCAAGGATCAAATCCTTGGCCAACTACTTTGAGACAGGACGGTTAAGCATCTTGAGGCTATCAATGTGGCTTTTCATCTTAAAATATATAAGATGATATCGATTGGGTTTCTTCCATGTGACATGTATAAAGTGCTCGAACCGTTTCTAGCAATCTACTAAAGTTTGTTGAAGGAACATTTCCCTTTTAGATTAACATGTCATGTGCCCCATGAGGCTCCAAACCCTTTTGGAGTCTGGGAATCATATTCCCAACATGAGATCGGATGCTTGCACAGAATCCTAAGTGTGCTTAACTCAATCGTCAAAAGGCCATAACATCAACAGCGTGGGTTGGTGAGGTATGGGATCGTCAAGGACATAGACCTTTACTCATTCTTGAGAACGATTCTCAAGTTTCAAAATGAGTCCATAAGATAATTATGGTTAGGACTATCCCTCTCGAGAATAGGTCTCAGTGATAGGGAAGGGACGATCGGGGTGGTAGCATTATAGTTAGAGGTCATTATTACAAAATTGACAAAGTTCATTTTAGTATTTCTCATAAATTTATTTTAATCGTTAATACCCTTAAATGTCTCATAGACAATTAACAATTAAAATCTAGAATCCAACGTTACATTTAAATGATGGTTAGGTGACCTTTATCCCATTATTTAAATTAACAAGGTAGTCAACAGTTGACAATTGCAACCTATTGCAACTTCTAGTCTTATGGGATCGGTTAAACATCATATGTTTAGTCGGCATGTTTAATCCCATCAACACCATTGTACGCCATGCTTCGGTGACCCTAAGCACATGGTTTCCAATTCAAGTCGTCCTACTTACACACACGTGTGAGTTTTTACATATAAGCGGTTAGGTGACCTTTATCCCACAAGTATGTTAGACTCACCTCAAGGACACAAGTTCCCTACAAGTGGTTAGGTGACCTTTATCCCACAAGTAGTTCCCAAGTGATTCGAGTGTCGTGTAAAAGGATGGTGTTAGACTTGTTACCAAAGGGTTTTAAGTTTCCATTAATTTTAGACTTTGAAAACACTATGTACCTTGTAATTGCATGCTTTCAAATACATGGTACCCTATGGTTCTCTTTTAATAAAACCTCTTTTATTTTTGAAATCATTAATCCTCTTAATAACCTTTTATTAATTACTTAATGATTTAGAACCATAAAATTCAGCTTGTTATCATAATTTATTTAGATTGTTAAGCATATTCATATATCAAACAATCAACATAAAACAAACAAGCATAATCATACAAACATATGTGCATAACCATAGCCACTAAGTTGACTACACTTGTTTGCCATCACAAGTGTTGTCATAAGGTCTTTTCCTAAGGGTTCAACACAACACAAATGATGAGATCTCCAAAGACCCCCACTTGAACTTGCATCCAAATGCTTCAAGTCCATCCTTTGTGTCTTCCTTTTGTGCTTCCTTCCCGAGCATCTTCTTTTACAAAATATATATCCTAATACATATTTTCTAGTAAAAGAAAAATACTCCTAATCTATTTATTACATTGCCAAATGAATAAACAAATTACAATCCAAATAGAAACACAAAAGAAATTATTACAACCTATAAAGAATGAATACAACCAACATGACAAGATTACAATCAACCAAATCCAAAACACACATGGTCAAGGCTATGTTATGCACTAAAACATGTATCCATATACATCATTTCAAGAACCAAAATTAACCCCATTTGACCCTAAATTTTCAGCCAACATAAACCAAGAATTTAGGGTCTTTTGTCCAAACAAAACACAATCAACCATTTTGATATCTTTCCTTTCAAGATTTAATCAAAGGCATGCAAGATATAACCTTGAAAGGTTGGGGTATCATCATATCATCTCAAAACAGCCCTAATATGGTTGTTCAAGCCTCATAAAACCAATATTACAAGAACACATGAAACTAGTCATCCACATATCCGGCTCTAGATGCCAATGTTGAGTTTGTTGGACCTTTAACAAACTAGTTTAACCATTTAAACTTAGAAAAAACGCAGCGGAATATGAACTTAATATCATGTTGTAATCTGAAAAATTAAAGCTCATAACTTTGTTTCAACAAACCCAAAACCATAGGATCATATATATGTGTTTGAACTAGTTATCAAGATGAAACAAAACAACCAAAACAACACAATGGAACTACCTTCCAGAAGCTGTCAAAACCGACTTGAAAGGGGCTGAAATGAGTCTGAAAAATGGCCAAGACTTCAAGGATAGAAGTCCTCAAGTGCTCATACCCACAAGCCTTCAAGAAACACCATTTTTGCTAGGGTTTGACACCAACACGACCATGAAGATGCTGCTGGAACATCCTTCCAGCACCGAATCAAGCATGAAGATGCTGCTGGAACATGTTTCAGCCGAGAGTTTCTTCAAAAGGGAGAGAACCATTCTCTCCTTTGGTCATTCCATATGTGTGTGAGATGAGAGGATGAAGATGTGTGTGTGTTTTTAGAGAGAAAAACCCAAGAGAGAACCAAGAAAAACAAAAGAATGGCTGCACTAAAGGGGGGGGCGGCCGAAAACCCTTCTTAGGGTTGTTCAACTTCTATTATTTTTCCAATAGGTCCTTACATATTAATCTTTTGTCAAACTAAAGATTAATAAAGATATATATATATAATTAACCTTTTAATTATATAACATACACACACTTTTATTATTTGATGTTATTTAACTAAATTAAACAACATTACAAATAATATCCATGAACAAAATATCCATATAAGTTGTTCAATCTCATATGAAACTTATTTAGAAAACCCATTTTCTAAATTGGTGTATTTATTTAATTGCATGATCATATCATCAATTAAATATTAATTGGTGTTTGCTAAGCTTGTTATTGGGTATGACCCGACTTGGATCATAACGTACTAACCACATCAATGTTCTATGTGTCTTGGGCATAAAGAATCCAACAAATAATAATAATAATAAAAATAAAAATAATATAGCAATAATAATAGTAACAATAACATAATAAACAATAATAATAATAATGTTTATAATATTAATAATAGAAATAATAACAATAATTATAACAAAAATAATAATAACTAAGAATAATAATAGTAATAATAATAATAATAATAGTAATAATATTGTTATTAATAATAATAATTTGTAAAAATTATTAAACTTAGAAATGATTAAAACTTGAATTTAATAAGTTAAGGGGCCTTAAGGTCATTCTATAAAATTTAAATAGAAAGTTTATGCATGAAATAATAAAATTCATAACTTGAGGGACTAATTGTGTAAGTAACTGAAAGACACCACCCTTTTGTTTCCCATGCTTAAACGATTGTATGGGTGTATTTAACCTACCCGATTTCGTTCGTGAATGATGAGGAAGAAGATGGAACAGTCGCGGCCAAGCTTGGATTCGTTTGATATGAAAACGGTGATGATAACCAAATTAAATTTGAGGGAAGCTTCGTACTACGATCTTGATGCAGAGCCCCTTATTATTTCGAATCAGGTAGGCCGGAAGATGGGTTTCAACTAGTGCACAAGTTCGCGATGGGGAGGGCTTCAACTGTGTAATTTCGTATGCTTTCAGATGAAATTAAGGATTGTAACCATGGACATGAATTGAGGGAAGCTTCGTTTGATATGAAAACAGTGATGATAACCAAAATAAATTTGAGGGAAGCTTCGTTTGATTGTAACTGTATGTGTTCTATAAGCTTGCTAACTCGTAACCATGGACATGAATTGCCATCTTTTATATATATCTATGTATTGCAAACTATGGAAATCTCACCAACATTATTGTTGACATTTTTATTTTTAACATGTTTCAGGAAATACTCAAGCTTGATTTCTACTCTTTGAAGCTTACACATCTAGGAATGGACCTAGATAAATAAATGAAATAAAATGACTTGTTATGTTTATTTTAATTTCTTGAGACTTATGATTGTAATGGTACAATTGGAATTTATGATTAATATATATATTTGGGATTATTAAAAGCGTTATGTGACTGTGAACGATCTTAACTCTCACTGCTCGATGTTTCCGCCGTCAAGGTTGGGGTGTGACAGATTGGTATCAGAGCCCATAACTATAGGGATCTAGGTTATTAGAAATGGTGACCTAGACTATAGTATGCATGAACCTTATAGAATTATATTTCTATCTTGTAAATTATATACTTTGCATGCTACATAATGCTATGCCTTATTATGTGCAATTTGATGCCTTAGCATAAGATTGCCTAGACATTGTTACTTGTCTCCCTAAACTTAACTTTGACTCTTTGACTCTCCCTGAACATGAACTCTCTTAACCTTATTCTCGACGACACGTGGAATCTTATGCTTATGTTATGACTTGAATCTTTAGACGTTATGTCTAATATATATATATAAATCTCATCAAGGTTTTGATTCTATGAACCTAAGAAATATTGTGTGACACATAGACACCTGTATCCTGGTTTTCCTGGAAAAAAGCCCTCGGGCTAAGGTAAGCATATCGCATAAATCCTACGGGACTAGTTATGCTTACCTGGGGATTTCTGGGATGAGTGATAAACTATGGTCAATATACACAAGTTTCTAAGGTAAATGGGTCAATTCACCTTGACGTGTCAACGTTTCCAAATGGTAATGCGTTACCAAATGGAATCATTCCATGTACCTTATAAACCTTAGATTATCTTTGTTAAACTACTATCCTTTGTTATCCTCACTCTTGTAACTAACTTATTTTTGTATATCCAGCATGTCTCGTCACCATGGAAAGCGTGGAAGTTCCGACTGTAAGCTAGCTGCCATGATTGCCCGGCAAATGGCTGCCGTCATCCCGACTATGGTTGCTGAACTTAATAGCACCCTAATGGCTAATAGCAACAACAACACCAATGGGCACCATAGCGGTGCTAATGGAGACAATAGCAACAACCAAAACGGGAACAATCGTACTTGCACTTTCAAACAC
This sequence comes from Flaveria ramosissima, assembly GCA_025215565.1. Taxonomy (NCBI): domain Eukaryota; kingdom Viridiplantae; phylum Streptophyta; class Magnoliopsida; order Asterales; family Asteraceae; genus Flaveria; species Flaveria ramosissima. The sequence goes on along the minus strand of CM046044.1, from coordinate 11,221,330 downwards.
TTCAACTCGTGCAAACCCACTAGCTTTAGTGGAAAAGAAGGAGCCACTGGACTTCTCTAGTGGTTTGAAAGTATGGAGAACACATTCATTGTTAGCGAGTGCCCCGACGAGTTCAAGGTTTGCTATGCCACAAGTGTTCTTCAACAACGGGCACTAACATGGTGGAATAGTGAAAAGAGAAACACTGGAACTAAGGTTGCAATGGCGTTGCAGTGGGAGGAATTTAAGGATATCATGATCCAAAAGTTCTGCCCGAGGAGCGAGTTGCAAAAGCTGGAGGAGGGGTTCTGGAACCTCAAACAAGATGGTAGGAATCACTTGGCTTATTCCACCCGGCATCATGAGTTGAGTATGCTCTTACCACACATGGTGGACATCGTGCCCCGTAACATTGAGAAATTTATCAAGGGGGTGCCACCGCAAATTCAAGATGCCGTGGTGGGTAGTAGGCCCACAACTTTGGAGGAGGCGATTACTATCACTGCGCAGCTCACCGAGAATCATATAAGAGCTGGCACTATGTCGGCAAAGGGTTCCAAGTCTACTATGGAGGTGACACCCAAGGCAACAAAGGAGGTAAAGGCCGAGTCATTTTCCCAAAACAAGAAGCGTAAGTTCACCCCAACACACAACTACAATGTGACCTCCCCAAATGCTCCTAAAAACAAATGGTGGTTGCGAATCAAGCTCCCATGGCTAAAGCTTATGCTGGTCCACATCCTATGTGTAACACGTGCAAGTACCATCATTCAAGCAACATTACATGCCGAGTCTGCTCGTTGTGTGGGAAGTATGGACACTTGGTAACTACTTGCCTTCGCGCGCCAAACAACACTGTAATGCTTACCAACCGAACCTGCTATAACTGTGGTGAGCCTGGTCATATTCGTCCGCAATGTCCTCGCAATGCGGGAACTGTTCCACCGGCTCGTGGAAGGACTTTCAACATCAATGCCAATCAAGCCCAAGCCAACAACGACATGGTGAATGGTACGTCGTTGAACTTCTTTTTGTCTTTTCTTGTCTTGTAAAAATTCCTATCTATGTTCATCATACCAATAATAGGTTGTTACCAAACAGGTATGTACCTTGTAAATAGTCATTATGCTTCCGTATTGTTTGATTCGGATGCGGATAGGAGTTTCGTGTCCCTGGAATTCGAGTCTATACTTTCTAAACTGCGTGTTAATCTGGAAAGATCTTTCACGGTCGAGGTCGCCGATGGAAAATCTATCGTCATTGACGTCGTAATACGTGACTGCACCTTAAGCCTTAACGAACATGAGTTCTTCATCGACCTTATTCCTATGCAATTGGGAAGCTTTGATGTTATCATTGGTATGGATTGGTTAGCCAAGCATCATGCGGAAATTCTATGTTTCGAGAAATGTATTCGAATTCCTTTACCGACGGGTGATATTTTGAAGGTCTTTGGGGAGAAATCATCCCAAAGACTCAAACTCATGTCTTGCATCAAGGTCCGCAAGTGCTTAAGTAAAAACTACATGGCTTTCATGGCATATGTAGTTAATACGAAAGCCAAGGGTAGGGAATTGAAAGACATTCCTGTCGTGCAGGACTTTCCCGAGGTTTTTCCCGAGGATCTTAAGGGGCTACCTCCTGTGCGAGAAGTTGAGTTCAAGATTGACTTAATCCCTGGTGCAAACCCTGTGGCTAAATCGCCTTATCGTCTTGCACCATCTGAAATGCAAGAACTCGCTAGTCAACTACAAGAGTTGACCGATAAGGGTTTCATTCGCCCTAGTTCATCACCGTGGGGTGCACCTGTACTGTTTGTGAAGAAGAAGGATGGTTCATTTTGTATGTGCATCGATTACCAAGAACTCAATAAGCTTACTATAAAAAACCGATACCCTCTCCCTCGAATCGATGATCTCTTCGACCAACTTCAAGGAGCAACTCAATTCTCAAAGATCGATCTACGCTCTGGGTATCAGCAACTACGTGTCCACGATAATGACATTCCAAAGACCGCTTTTTGTACTCGATATGGGCACTACGAGTTCATGGTCATGTCTTTTGGCTTGACCAATGCACGTGCCGTGTTCATGGATCTCATGAATCGAGTATGTAAACCGTATTTGGATAGTTCGTGATCGTGTTCATTGATGACATTCTTATTTATTCCATGATGAAAATCGATCATGAGACACACTTGTGACAAATTCTTGAACTTTTGAAGAAGGAGCAATTATACGCCAAGTTTTCCAAGTGTGAATTTTGGTTGGAAGAAGTTCATTTCTTAGGGCATGTGGTGAATAGCCAAGGAATTCACGTTGATCCTGCTAAAATTGAAGCCGTGAATATTTGGTGTGTTCCCACAACCCCAACCGAAGTTCGTTCTTTTTTTAACTTAGCGGGATATTACCGTAGGTTCATAGCGAATTTCTAGAAGATTGCTAAACCATTAACGACGCTAACCCAAAAGAACCGACTCTTTGAATGGGGACCCAAGCAAGAAGAGGCTTTCGAGACATTAAAACGCAAGTTGTGTAACGCTCCTATTCTCACAATTCCTGATGGAAACGATGACTTTACCGTGTATTGCGATGCTTCTAATCAAGGTCTTGGTTGTGTTCTCATGCAACGAGGCAAAGTCATAGCATACGCGTCGAGGCAATTGAAGGTTCATAAAGTGAATTAAACAACCCATGATCTTGAACTTGGTGTCGTGGTTTTCGCATTGAAGATTTGGCGACACTATCTATATGGGACGCAATGCATAGTCTACACCGATCATAAGAGTCTCCAACACGTGTTCAACCAAAAGGATCTCAACATGAGACAAAGACGTTGGATCGAGTTGATTAGCGACTACGACTGCGACATTCGTTACCATCCTGGAAAGGCAAATGTTGTAGCCGACGCGCTAAGTCGCAAGGTCCACAACAAGACTGTTCGCTCCAAGAAATCCGAGAATGAAGGCAATGGTTTGATACACTAGGAGAATTTGATACCGAGATTCATGTGGATGTCAACAAGGCTACTATCATGCTTCAAAACATAAGGATCGATAGTGACCTCGAGTTATGCATTCGCGAGGCTCAACAAGCGGCATTAACCGACGAAGGGAAGGATGAAGATTTGATGTCTAACGTTCGGTCACAACTGGAGACAAAACTGAATGGCATGTGGTACTTCTTGAATCGACTTTGGATCCCGAATCGTGATAACCTTCGACATTTCATTATGAACGAAGCTCATCAAACCCGATATTCCATTCATCCTGGCTCCGATAAGATGTACATGGACCTGCGTGGTCAATATTGGTGGCCTGGAATGAAGAAAGATATCGCGTCTTACGTTTCCAAGTGTCTCACGTGTGCAAGGGTCAAAGCCGAGCATCAATGACCAAGTAGTTTACTTGAGCAACCTGAAATCCCTATGTGGAAATGGGAACATATATCCATGGATTTCATAACCAAGTTACCTCGTACATCTCATGGTCATGATAGTATATGGGTCATTGTTGACCGTTTGACCAAGACAGCACATTTCATACCCATACGAGATACATACAAGGTTTCAAGGCTAGCTCGAATCTACATTGACGAAATTGTGAGTCGTCATAGCGTGCCTTTGCACATTATTTCCGATCGAGATGCTCGCTTCACTTCACACTTTTGGTCTTCGATGCAAGAACTCTTGGGTACTCAATTGGATTTAAGTACGGCTTACCATCCTCAAACCGATGGTCAAACCGAACGAACAATCCAAACCCTCGAGGATCTGCTGCGTCTATGTGTCCTTGACTTTGGTGGTGATTGGGATACACATTTACCGCTCGCGGAATTTTCGTATAACAATAGTTATCACTCAAGTATCAATATGGCACCATTCGAGGCTTTGTATGGTCGTAAATGTCGTTCTTCGATCTATTGGACTGACATTGGGGAAAATCTCATCACTGGTCCTGAACTTATTCAAGAAACGACCGACAAAGTTTCCAAAATTCGAAATAACCTTGAGGTGGCTAGAAGTCGCCAAAAGAGTTATGACGATAAAAGACGCAAACCGTTGGAGTTTCAAGTCGACGACATGGTTCTTCTTAAGGTCTCTCCATGGAAGGGTGTTGTACGTTTTGGGAAGAAGGGTAAGTTAGCCCCACAATTTGTAGGACCTTTCAAGATTATGAAAAGAATTCGGAAAGTGGCTTACAAACTGGAGCTACCTTCTGAACTTAGCGGAGTTCATCCTGTCTTCCATGTCTCAAACTTGAGGAAATGTCTGGCTGATGAAAATTTGCATGTTCCATTAGAGGAAATTCAAATAGACGAGTCATTGCATTTCGTTGAAAAACATGTTGAGATCATGGATCGAACCCTGAAGAAGACCCGAACAACTACCACACCGATCGCCAAAATTCGTGGGAAAACAAACGTGGAGCTGAGTTCACTTGGGAGCGTGAGGACCATATGAAGGAGAGATACCCGCATTTGTTCATTTAGTTCAGTCTTAATTTCGGGACAAAATTCTTTTAAGTTGGGGAGACTGTAACATCATGCATTTTAGGTTAACTAAAAGTTAGTTTCGTTAAATTCTTGTAAGGATCTTTGTTGTCAAATACGAAACTCATGGATTACTTATACTTATTGCTTTAATTTGCCTCTTAATCCTTTATCTTGAAAGATTATAATATAATTTTTACTTAATAAATAAATAATAGTAATAATAATAATAATAATAATAATAATAATAATAATAATAATAATAATAATAATAATAATAATAATAATAATAATAATAATAATAAAAATAATATAGCAATAATAATAGTAACAATAATATAATAAATAATAATAATAATAATAATGTTTATAATATTAGTAATAGAAATAATAACAATAATTATAACAAAAATAATAATAACTAATAATAATAATAATAATATAATAATAATAATAATAATAATAATAATAATAATGTTATTAATAATAATAATTTGTAAAAATTATTAAACTTAGAAATGATTAAAACTTGGATTTAATAAGTTAAGGGGCCTTAAGGTCATTTTATAAAATTTAAATAGAAAGTTTATGCATGAAATAATAAACATTCATAACTTGAGGGACTAATTGTGTAAGTAACTAAAAGACACCACCCTTTTTCCCCTTCTCCCTCGTGTTTCCGGTGACCGACGCCGGCGGAGCTCCGGCGAGCTCCTGTCGCGTTTAAACTTGAAGAAAGCAACGAATTATGAACCTAAAACGTTCGCGAGCATGATTCGAACATGAATGCAACAAATAATTGGGATTAAAACATCGGTTACCGCCTACTCGAAAGCATAACCGATGCGCGTTAAACTCCCTAGCCGTTTGGACAATAAAGTCTAATAATTGTCCAATTACGTTAACCTGAACGATCATCTAAGTGATCTTAAACGATTACAATCCTTAATTTCATTTAAAAGCATACGAAATTACACAGTTGAAGCCCTCCCCGTCGCGAACTTGTGCACTAGTTGAAACCCATCTTCCGGCCTACCTGATTCGAAATTAATAAGGGGCTCTGCATCAAGATCGTAGTACGAAGCTTCCTTCAAATTTAATTTGGTTATCATCACCATTTTCATATCAAACGAATCCAAGCTTGGTCGCGACTGTTCCATCTTCTTCCTCATCATTCACGAACAAAATCGGGTAGGTTAAATACACCTATACAATCGTTTAAGCATGGGAAACAAAAGCCTCATGGTTAATTTGATTAACACAAACGATTGGTGCTCTAATTTGGGCAAAATCACACTAGGGTTCATATGGTTTGGGGGTTTCATTGTGTTTGTATTTTTAAATATTAAAATCCACTTCTTGGCAGGCTTAGGCGCCCTTGCCTACTGGTTAACAGCGATTGCGCACATCCTTGAGGTCCCGGGTTCGAACCCGGGCACCTCCAACTATTTGTTTGGGCTTTTCCTTAACTAAATAAATTACAGAAAATTTATAAATATTTTAGAAAAATTATTTTGATAACTAATATTATTTTTAAAGATACCAAAGTATTTTCCGCAAAAGTTTTTTTTTAATTTAAATATTTATATTCTCTTTTAATAGAACAATATAACAAATTCATTTTTGTTTATTTCTTATAGAATGGATTATGAATAATAGTTTAAATTTAAAAATTATTATTGGGCAATACTTGCTTAAAATTATTATTTAATCATATTTATGTTATATAATCACAGAAATTTTCTTACATTTTATATTTAATTTTTACCAATTATTACTAATGATTTAATTTCGTTAAATTACCTAAATGGTATTACATATCTCATAGAATTAAAATATAAGTGATTCTGTTATTAAATTGTATTTATATACACCAAAAACCCTAAATCTCTATTGAAATCCTAGTTCGCGTTAAAACGTTAATTTTATTATTAAACTTAAACCTTGTAAATATATATATTTTTGGTGCATTGTGAAGGGCTACGTTGAAACGACGCATGTTATTATTTCTTATTAATCATCCAATATATATTTACTTGATCATGTGAGTATTTCTATACCCCTTTTTTATATTTTCACACTTTGCGGTGAAACGTGTTACTTTATAAACTTTGCACTTGTAAACGTTTGATTCTTGTAAACTTATGGCAATTTACTTGTATGTTGTGGTTAGTTGAACTTTATGACTACCATGTAATGTCGAATATATGTACAATCATTAACTATTGCTAGCCTAGCGAAGTCATAGATCTATGGGCCAGACAAGCCTGCTTGGTTAATCCAAGTACACTTAGCTAATCGTATATACTTGTAAACGTTTGAGACTTGTAAAACTTTGTCGAGGTTTGATTGTGCATTATGTCTTACATTCCTAGTTTACTTTGTTCTCTAACTTACAACATGAATTGCCATCTTTTATATATATCTATGTATTGCAAACTATGGAAATCTCACCAACATTATTGTTGACATTATTATTTTTAACATGTTTCAGTTATACTCAAGCTTAAACGACACCAACCTTTTGTTAACAAGTTTATGCATGAAATAATAAACATTCATAACTTGAGGGACTAATTGTGTAAGTAACTAAAAGACACCACCCTTTTGTTTCCCATGCTTAAACAATTGTATGGGTGTATCTAGGTCCATTCCTAGATGTGTAAGCTTCAAAGAGTAGAAATCAAGCTTGAGTATTTCCTGAAACATGTTAAAAATAAAAATGTCAACAATAATGTTGGTGAGATTTCCATAGTTTGCAATACATAGATATATATAAAAGATGGCAATTCATGTTGTAAGTTAGAGAACAAAGTAAACTAGGGATGTAAGACAGAATGCACAATCAAACCTCGACAAAGTTTTACAAGTCTCAAATGTTTACAAGTATATACGATTAGCTAAGTGTATTTGGATTAACCAAGCAGGCTTGTCTGGCCCATAGATCTATGACGTCGCCAGGCTAGCAATAGTTAATGATTGTACATATAATCGACATTACATGGTAGCTACAAAGATCAACTAACCACAACATACAAACGAATTGCCATAAGTTTACAAGAATCAAAAGTTTACATGTGCAAAGTTTATAAAGTTACATGTTTCACCCCAAAGTGTGAAAATATAAAAAAGGGGTATAGAAATACTCACATGATCAAGTAAATATATATTGGATGATTAATAAGAAATAATAACAGACGTCGTTTCAACGTAGCCCTTCACAATGCACCTAAAATATATATATTTACAAGATTTAAGTTTAATAATAAAATTAACGTTTTAACGCGAACTAGGATTTCAATAGAGAGTTGGGGTTTTTGGTGAATATAGATACAATTTAATAACGGAATCACTTATATTTTAATTCTATGAGATATGTTATACCATTTAAGTAATTTTACGAAATTAAATCATTATTAATAATTAGTAAAAATTAAATATAAAATGTAAGAAAATTTCTGTGATTATGTAAAATAAATATGATTAAACAATAATTTTAAGCAAGTATTGCCCAATAATAATTTTTTAATTTAAACTATTATTCATAATCCATTCTATAAGAAATAAACAAAAATGAATTTGTTATATTGTTGTATTAAAAGAGTATAAAAATATTCAAATTAAAAAAAAAAACCTTTTGCAGAAAATACTTTGGTATCTTTAAAAATAATATTAGTTATCAAAATAATTTTTCTAAAATATTTATAAATTATCTGTAATTTATTTAGTTAAGGAAAAGCCCAAAAAAATAGTTGGAGGTGCCCGGGTTCGAACCCGGGACCTCAAGGATGTGCGCAATCGCTGTTAACAGTAGGCAAGGACGCCTAAGCCTGCCAAGAAGTGGATTTTAATTTTTAAAAACACAAACACAATGAAACCCCCAAACCATATGAACCCTAGTGTGATTTTGCCCAAATTAGAGCACCAATCGTTTGTGTTAATCAAATTAACCATGGGGCCTTTTGTTTCCCATGCTTAAACGATTGTATGGGTGTATTTAACCTACCCGATTTTGTTTGTGAATGATGAGAAAGAAGATGGAACAGTCGCGGCCAAGCTTGGATTCGTTTGATATGAAAACGGTGATGATAACCAAATTAAATTTGAGGGAAGCTTCGTACTACGATCTTGATGCAGAGTCCCTTATTAATTTCGAATCAGGTAGGCCGGAAGATGGGTTTCAACTAGTGCACAGGTTTGCAACTAGGAGGGCTTCAACTGTGTGATTTCGTATGCTTTCAGATGAAATTAAGGATTGTAATCGTTTAAGATCACTTAGATGATTGTTCAGGTTAACGTAATTGGACAATTATTAGACTTTATTGTCCAAACAGCTAGGGAGTTTAATGTGCATCGGTTATGCTTTCGAGTAGGCGGTAACCGATGTTTTAATCCCAATTATTTGTTGCATTCATGTTCGAATCATGCTTGCGAACGTTTAGGTTCATAAGTCGTTGCTTTCTTCATGTTTAAACGCGACCGGAGCTCGCCGGAGCTCCGCCGGCGTCGGTCGCCGGAAACACGAGGGAGAGGGGGGAAAAAGGGTGGTGTCTTTTAGTTACTTACACAATTAGTCCCTCAAGTTATGAATGTTTATTATTTCATGCATAAACATTTTATTTAAATTTTATAAAATGACCTTAAGGCCCCTTAACTTATTAAATCCAAGGTTTAATCATGTCTAAGTTTAATAATTTTTACAAATTATTATTGTTAATAATAATAATAATAATAATAATATTATTATTATTATTATTATTATTATTATTATTATTATTACTATTATTATTCTTAGTTATTATTATTTTTGTTATAATTATTGTTATTATTTCTATTATTAATATTATAAACATTATTATTATTGTTTATTATATTATTGTTACTATTATTATTGCTATATTATTTCTATTATTATTATTATTATTATTATTATTATTATTATTATTATTATTATTATTATTATTATTATTATTATTATCGTTATTACTATTATTTATTTATTAAGTAAAAATTAACATTATAATCTTTTAAGATGAAGGATTAAGAGGCAAATTAAAGCAATAAGCATAAGTAATCCATGAGTTTCGTATTTGACAACAAAGATCCTTACAAGAATTTAAAGAAACTAACTTTTAGTTAACCTAAAATGCATGATGTTACAGTCTCCCCAACTTAAAAGAATTTCGTCCCGAAATTAAGAATGAACTAAATGAACAAATGCGGGTATCTCCTTCATATGGTCCTCACGCTCCCAAGTGAACTCAGCTCCACGTTTGTTTTCCCAACGAACTTTGACGATCGGTATGGTAGTTGCTCGGGTCTTCTTCAGGGTTCGATCCATGATCTCAACAGGTTTTTCAACGAAATGCAATGACTCGTCTATTTGAATTTCCTCTAATGGAACATGCAAATTTTCATCAGCCAGACATTTCCTCAAGTTTGAGACATGGAAGACAGGATGAACTCCGCTAAGTTCAGAAGGTAGCTCCAGTTTGTAAGCCACTTTCCCAATTCTTTTCAGAATCTTGAAAGGTCCTACAAAATGTGGGGCTAACTTACCCTTCTTCCCAAAACGTACAACACCATTCCATGGAGAGACCTTAAGAAGAACCATGTCGTCGACTTGAAACTCCAACGGTTTGCGTCTTTTATTGGAATAACTCTTTTGGCGACTTCTAGCCACCTCAAGGTTATTTCGAATTTTGGAAACTTTGTCAGTCGTTTCTTGAATATGTTCAGGACCAGTGATGAGATTTTCCCCAATGTCAATCCAACAGATAGGAGAACGACATTTACGACCATAAAGCCTCGAATGGTGCCATCTTGATACTTGAGTGATAACTATTGTTATACGAAAATTCCGCGAGCGGTAAATGCGTATCCCAATCACCACCAAAGTCAAGGACACATAGACGCAGCAGATCCTCGAGGGTTTGGATTGTTCGTTCGGTTTGACCATCGGTTTGAGGATGGTAAGCCGTACTTAAATCCAATTGAGTACCCAAGAGTTCTTGCATTGAAGACCAAAAGTGTGAAGTGAAGCGAGCATCTCGATCGAAATAATGTGCAAAGGCACGCCATGACGACTCACAATTTCGTCAATGTAGATTCGAGCTAGCCTTGAAACCTTGTATGTATCTCGTATGGGTATGAAATGTGTTGTCTTGGTTAAACGGTCAACAATGACCCATATACTATCATGACCACAAGATGTACGAGGTAACTTGGTTATGAAATCCGTGGATATATGTTCCCATTTCCACATAGGGATTTCAGGTTGCTCAAGTAAACCACTTGGTCGTTGATGCTCGGCTTTGACCCTTGCACACGTGAGACACTTGGAAACGTAAGACGCGATATATTTCTTCATTCCAGGCCACCAATATTGACCACGCAGGTCCATGTACATCTTATCGGAGCCAGGATGAATGGAATATCGGGTTTGATGAGCTTCGTTCATAATGAAATGTCGAAGGTTATCACGATTCGGGATCCAAAGTCGATTTAAGAAGTACCACATGCCATTAGGTTTGGTCTCCAGTTGTGACCGAACGTTAGACATCAAATCTTCATCCTTCCCTTTGTCGGTTAAAGCCGCTTGTTGAGCCTCGCGAATGCATAACTCGAGGTCACTATCGATCCTTATGTTTTGAAGCATGATAGTAGCCTTGTTGACATCCACATGAATCTCGGTATCAAATTCTCCAAGTGTATCAAACCATTGCCTTCAATCTCGGATTTCTTGGAGCGAGACAGTCTTGTTATGGACCTTGCGACTTAGCGCGTCGGCTACAACATTTGCCATTCCAGGATGGTAACGAATGTCGCAGTCGTAGTCGCTAATCAACTCGATCCAACGTCTTTGTCTCATGTTGAGATCCTTTTGGTTGAACACGTGTTGGAGACTCTTATGATCGGTGTAGACTATGCATTGCGTCCCATATAGATAGTGTCGCCAAATCTTCAATGCGAAAACCATGGCACCAAGTTCAAGATCATGGGTTGTATAATTCACTTCATGAACCTTCAATTGCCTTGACGCGTATGCTATGACTTTGCCTCGTTGCATGAGAGCACAACCAAGACCTTGATTAGAAGCATCGCAATACATGGTAAAGTCATCGTTTCCATCGGGAAGTGTGAGAATAGGAGCGTTACACAACTTGCGTTTTAATGTCTCGAAAGCCTCTTCTTGCTCAGGTCCCCATTCAAAGAGTCGGTTCTTTTGGGTTAGCGCCGTTAATGGTTTAGCAATCTTTGAGAAATTCTCTATGAACCTACGGTAATATCCCGCTAAGCCTAGAAAAGAACGAACTTCGGTTGGGGTTGTGGGAACACACCAATTATTCACGGCTTCAATTTTAGCAGGATCAACGTGAATTCCTTGGCTATTCACCACATGCCCTAAGATTTGAACTTCTTCCAACCAAAATTCAAACTTGGAAAACTTGGCGTATAACTGATCACAGCAAGTTGCTGAGAAAGATCCAAATTTGAGAAATTTAGATCTGGCCTGGAAGATTCACCCTCCACATTATCACACTTATCAAGAATAACTGATCCAATGAGTATGTGACATCATTGATGTTGTCATCTATGGTGTGGTTATTAGCATCAAGGAATTCCTGATCACTATCACCATCACCATTGTTGTCTTCTACAATTGAGGTGTCTTTATCTGGTTGAGGAGCCTCTGAGCTGGAATTTGAAGGCATACCAGATGTATCAGCGGAATTTGTCATTGTTATGCTAATAGAGACCTCATTTGCTGAAGTAGTTCCAACTGTAGCTGAAGATGTATGAGTTGAGGGTCTTCCTAGCTCAAATCTTGTATGAGTTGAGGGTCTTCCTAGCTCAAATCTTGGATCAGGATCACCTGTATTTAAATTTTCTGCAGATCCTGAAACATGCTCACAAGATTTGTTAAAACAGTTGGTAACTAAATCAAGATCAAACAGCCAATCAGGACCAGAACCAGCCACACAAGGTGTGTGTTCATTGAAAGTCACATTGGCGAACTCCTCAACAATTCTAGTTCTGAGATTGTATACTCTATAGGCTTTAGCCTGGGAAGAGTATCCAATGAAATGTCCATCATCTGATTTCTCAACAAACTTGGCAATTTGATCTTTGGTATTCAAGATGGTGTATGGACATCCAAATGACCTGAGAAAACCAATGAAAGGTTTCCTCTTGTGCCAAAGTTCATAAGGAGTCTTACCATGTGTCTTAACTACTAAAACTCTGTTTTGCACACAGCAAGCAGTATTAACTGCCTCTGCTCAGAAGGTGATGGGCAGTTTAGAGTCAGACAACATAGTTCTTGCAGCTTCAATAAGTGTCCTGTTTCTCCTCTCAGCAACTCCGTTTTGCTGAGGAGTCCTGGGAGCACTATATTGTCTTGTAATACCTTTTTCATCACAAAATGTATCAAGGATTTGGTTCTTGAATTCAGTTCCTTGATCACATCTTATGGTTTTGACCTTGTGATCACATTGATTCTCAACTTTTAAGATGAAATTCTTCAGAATCTCAGGGGTTTCATCCTTAGTTCTAAGAAAGAAGACCCAAGTGAATCTTGTAAAATCATCTGTGATCACTAAACAGTAAGAGGTCCTTCCTAGACTCATTACACTGCGGGGCCAAAAAGATCCATATGTAACAAGTGTAGGGGAGTAGTGATGGAGTTCTTTTCCTTAGGCTTGTGAGATACCTTGTGTTGCTTCCCTTTCAGGCATGCAACACAATGATCATCACTTGTAAACTCTTTCTTTGGCATTTCAGTTACCAGATCATGTTTAATTAATTTATTCATGTTCTTAAAGTTTACATGGCACATTCTTTTATGCAATAGGAAAGACTCATCACTATTTGCTTTAGATAGAAAGCATGAAACTTCTCCAGAGGGAGATGTTTCTTGCAAATCCATCTTATACATGTTCCCTTTCCTGGGGGCTCTGAGCAGGATATGCTCATGAGGAATGACCACTCCAGGCTTGAGAACAATGCACTCATGCTCAGTAAAGAGCATGTTATGACTCTGATCACAAAATTGGGATACACTCAGAAGATTTTACCCAAGCTCCTTAACAAAGTTTACCTTCTCAATGCTGAGCTTACCATTTGTGACCTTGCCCCTTCCAGAAATGTAACCACCTTCATCTCCTCCAAAAGCAACTGGTCCTCCATAAATTCTCTCAAAATTATGGAGTAGAGACCTATTACCTGTCATGTGCCTGGAACAGCCACTGTCAATTATCCAGACATTTCTGTTTGTCTTGAGCTGTTCCTGCACAAAGAAGATGATTAGTTACATTTGGAAACCCAAGCCTTACTTGTCTTGGGCTCACTAAGAGTAATAGAAGATAATGCAACAGTAATAGATCCTATGGTTGTACTATGGGGATCTTCAGCTGTTGTTGATGGAGAAACTTCAGTCATTTGGTCTTTCTTAGACTTCCACACCACCTTTGGAGTCTTGGACTTGACCTTTAAAACCTTAGAAGCTTTTGGGACTTCACAAGTTTTGATGACTGAACCTTCGGAAGATTCTACAGTCACTGCAGCAGACTTCAGTGCTTCAGAAGAACTCCTTTCTTCCGAGACCAATTTTACTTCCGAAGGTAATTTTCCATTTACCTTCTTCCATGATTTGGAGCTTCCGAAGGAAACAGACTTTCCTTCCAAAGCTTGACACTTTTTGAGACTCTTTGAAGTCTTTGTATTGGTCATGTGGATAGTACTTTTAGGATTGTATGGGCAATCCTTAGCAATATGAGAGGTACTTTCACACATGACACATACCATTTTCTTCTTCAAATGAGTCTCCTTTTGGGAGCAAGACTGGCTTTGGTCACATCCCTTCTCCACCTTCATCTTGGTAGATGTTGAGACAGTTCTTTTGGGCTGTGAACTGTTCTTGGAGTTTGATGGTCCAGGCTGTGCAGTAGTGGTACACAACAGCTCAGTCTTCTTCTTTGTATTGAGATTGAACAAGAACCATGACTCTTAGCTGAGGAGTCTTGGTTGATGTCTTCAGTCCTTACTACTTTGAAACCTGCAGAGATAAAAACTTGTTTCTGTTTAGCATCAAAAGTAGCCTTGATCTCTTGAGCCTTCTTTGCTTTCCTCTTGCTCTTCCTGATCAAGTTCTTTCTCTTGGACTTGGTCATCACAGTAGATTTCTTCTCCTCAGAAGGATAGTGGCCCTTGGAAGAATCCTCTTTTTCATTCTTCTCAGAGGAATTTTCACTATCACTTCTTCATCATCCTCACTTATAGGATCTATGAGAGGAAGCTCATCTTCACAAGTTCCGCACCTAGGAGATCTTACAGACAAGATTGTGTATGGAGGAGCTATCTCATTTGATCCCAGTCCCTGTCTATTTTGATAGCACACTTTGTTGTGCAGGGATGAGGATATCATGTTCTTGAAGGTATCTTCTTCAAGAACACTCTTCTCTGCCTTGGCTTTGCTGATCACAAGCTCAGCCTGGCACTCAGTCAACTTAGTTATGAGATCCTGGATCTGAGTTCTAAAATCTGTATGTTCATGTTTTAGTACTGAAATGGTTTTCTCCAAGTCCTCTATCTTTAACTTGTAATCATTTTCAGACTTTCTAAAATCAGATTTTAATATGTTTAATGACTCAAGATTAGATCTGATTTCTAAGTTATAGGACCTGTATCTATTTACTTTAGCAATGCATTCAAGAGTACAGAGATGTTCCAATACCTTGGCTTCATCATGGTCAGCCATCAGTTCTTGGTTTGGAGAAGCATCTTCCACCTGAAAGCTCCAGTCAAAGCCTCCCTCTTCAACAGCAACAACAACATGTTGCTTTGGCTTCTCATTCTGAGGGGCTTTGTCAGTGTAGTTTGGTCTAGATTGTGTTTGGCCCCCATTTGTTTTAGGTGCCTTACACTCCCTAGCAAAGTGGCCCATAAGGCTTGAGAAGAACTTGTCTCTTGGAATGGGCTTCCTTGAGTAAAGTTCTCCCTTGGTGTCTCCGGGAAGGTGATGAAAGGGCCCTTTTGTGAGTTGTCAGGGTAGCATGAGATGATGTTGAGGTTCTATGCTGTCCCTTTCAACCACATGAAGGGCTGAACCCATTTGATTGTTGGAGTTGCCAGATGAACCTTGCATGTTCATCTCCATCTGGTATCCATTGAGAATCCCATACAACTCTGTCAGAGTAAGAGTTTTAAGATTCTCAGTCCTCTTGATCACCACACAATAGTGTGTCCATTGCCTAGGAAGTGAGGACATGAACTTCTTTACAATGTCCCTGTTCTCAAGAGGAACTCCTCCATCCACTAGGGTATCCACTATCTCAACATACCTGAAGTATTGTTGAGTCATGGTTTCACCTGCTTTGAAGGTGAAGTTTTCAAACTGCTGCTTCAGAAGATACTTCTTGTTCTCCTTGGCTTCAAAGGAGCCTTCATACATCAGCTTCAGTGCATCCCACAGCTGTTTAGCTGTTTTGCACTTCTTAAAACCTCTGTATACAGAGTTTGGGAGAGCAGTCTGAAGAGCAGTCATGGCCTTCTTATCAATCTCTACTCTTTTTCTATCTTCATCTGAGTAGTTGGCCACATCTTTTGGAATCATACCAGCACCAGTAGAAGAGGGGGTGCTTGGTATGAAAGGTCCATTCTCAACAGATTCCCACATTCTTGAATCAAGAGATCTGATGAAACCTTTCATTCTCATACACCAGGTGTCAAAATCATCAAGAGTGATCAGTGGGGATTAATTCATGGTTCTAGTCTTCATATCAGTCTTTGAGATGGAAGCCATTTGGAAAGTTTAGTTTTTGTGTGTGTGAGGGATCTTAAGATGGTGAGATCTTATATCAAGAGCCTGGAAAGCTCTGATACTATTTGCAGGACCGTTTAAGGGCTTGAACACAATTACAACACAACAACACAATGAGGAGAGCAACTAAACTTTAATCAAACAGTGAACTGGATTAACCAAGGTGATACAAAGAACACAAGTAAAGTAAAGAGACAGAACAAGAGAGTATGGGTTTCAAGGAGGCAGTATATTGCTTTCTCAAGTTCTTTTACAAGTGTTACAAAGCATAAAGAAAGCTACAAGAACTTGAAATACTTATACTACAACCTACAGCCGGCTATACTTTGAAAGCCAGCTGGATACAATTGACTAGACACTAACAAAATCAATTGTAGGATCAAAAGGCATATCTGCCTTTTGACCTTGTGACTATGACATGCCATAGCTCACATCCTTATACATTACAAAAAGGATAAAGTACATAAAGTACAAAGTTACAGACTCAAGACCTCAATGTACAGTTACCAAAAGCATGGACCTTTTCACCAACTCATGTAAGTTGGTGACTTTACAGATATGCAGCGGAAAAGGTGCTTTATGGAACAGTACATCAGATAAAGCATGTATACTAAAAGTCTTCGGAAGAAATCTGTCTTCATAGGTTGAAGCTTCGGAAGACTTTGTCTCTGAGGCTTCGGAAGACTTCATGTTTGGCTTCGGAAGATATTGGTCTTGGCTTCGGAAGATTTTACACTTAGAGTATTTTCAAATGCATTGTGTAAAACTTCCGAAGCATTCTTCACTTCAGTACTTAGTGCATGTTGCAGAGACACTTTGGATGTTTTGGGTTGCATCAGACTTAAGGAAACCTTACAAACTCCCCCTAGGCTGATGCTACCAAAACACTTAGAAGATCTTCAGATGTTGGTAGTCTTCAGTACAATCATGACCATTCCTTTCTTCATTAGATGGTCAGGATCATCAAGACTCTCATAGTATCTTCTCATTTCAAAGAGATCATGCAGAGGTAAGTTGATTATGTCTTGCCAGGAGTAGACATTCTCAACACCTTGATCTCTGATAACATGCCATCTTTCTGGATTGGTAGAGTAAGTCCAGGACAAGATGGGTGTCTCAATTGTTAGAGGAGCCACTTGCATAGGAGTTGATAGGGCAGCCTCATCATGCACTTTCTCTGATAACATGCCATCTTTCTGGATTGGTAGAGTAAGTCCAGGACAAGATGGGTGTCTCAATTGTTAGAGGAGCCACTTGCATAGGAGTTGATTGGGCAGCCTCATCATGCACTTCCTCAGGTTGATCTGATTCAGCCTGAGGTGTAGAGGTAGATGACTTAGGCTTCTTCTTCTTAGTCTTTGGTTTAGAAGCCATTCTCTTCTTCCTCTTAGATGACTTTAACTGAGAAGACTGGTCTGCAGCACCATGTTGATCATCATTGTCTTTCTCAGTTGGGTGTTCCTCCCTCACAGGTTCAGAAGGAGAGGGAGTTTGACCCTGCCTTGGATCAGAAGATGAAGCTTGCTGAGGCTCAGCTGGAGGTTCTGGTTGAGGTGTCTCAGGTTGTTCAAACTTGACCTCCACTTCAGGTGGGACTTGACTTGGAAGAGAGTGCAAGTCAATCAGTTCACCACTCTTAATCTTCTGCTTGATCACCCTTATATGCTCATCCATTGTGGATAGAGACATAGGGCCAAGTCTCCTTCCGAAGAATCCATATAGCTTCAAGAAGTTCATCATTCTTTGTCTGTCAGCAGACTTCTTTGCACTCTTTTGAATGATGGCCCTTGACTTTGCAGCTTCTTCCCTTAGCTTCCTTTTGGTTGTCTTTCTTTCTTTGACTAACTTAAGCTCAAGTTGCTTTAGGTACTCAAACTCAATGAAGTCATAGGACAGGGGAAGAAGTGCATCTGCCTGATAGAAGCCTGTGGCACTCAGGTAGTTGATCATCTTGATCCTATCTTCTTCTTTATCTACCTGAGGTTCTTATGGAGCCACATCTTCCTGTGCAGGACTTTCTTGAACTAGAGAGAGAGTGGGAGCATGCTTGTAGAGTCTTTTCTGTCTCTTCTCCTGTTTGAATTGGAGAAGTAGCCTTGCATCCTCTTTCTCCTTCATCTCTCTTGACACTTCCATGTCAACCAGTTCATTTAACTCTTCTAAGGGGAGGGAGATGATTTCATCAATATCATAGTTCCTGGTCTGTAAATAGGTAATCCTGACTGCCCTTAACTCATCATCTTGAGTATTTGGTCTCGGGGCAGCTCTGATTGAAGCTTGCATAAAGCTAGATGACCCAGAAGAACTTTCTCCCCTTAGCTTCCTTTTCCTCTCTCTCTCTTCCTCCTTAATTTCCTCAGGAGTCATTATCCTTTTACCTTTGTCACCAACAGACCTTTGTGACTCAGGGTGGATTGAGGCTTGGCCTTCATTGCTTGGTGTAGCTTCCATGCTCTGGCCAGAGAGAGGCTAAGAAACACCTTCACCAGCAGGTGTCTCAGAAGGAGTTTGGACCTCTGCAGCAGTTGTTGATGATGAGACAGGGGTCTCAGGTTCTGCCACTGGGCCTTCAGTCAAGGTTTCCCCTATGAAACTAATCTTAGGGTCCACCTCAACATCCAGTTGACCGATGACATTACCTGATTGCCTAAGTCTCCTTCTTAGAGAGAACTCTGCAAGGATCCTATCTTGGATTCTTTGAGCCAACTTGTCAGCTTGTCTTGAATTGCTTGGATTGACAAGTGGCATGTTGACTAAATCCAATCTTTCATAGAAGTTCAGGCTTTGGAAATTAAACACTTCTTGTTGACCTTGAACTCTGTGAAGGATAAGGGCTCTTCTGTCAGCATCATACCTCCACCTTATGATGTAGTTGCCAGTTCCTTGTAGTGAAGATGAGACAACCCTTGGTATACCTTCCTCAAAGAGACTCCTGATGATTGAGTCTATAGAGTCCAAATTAATGTGAACTTGAGAAAGTTGCTGAGAATGCACAATAGCAAGTGAGGATGGTGAGTCCTCTATGTCCATTCTCTGTGAAGAACTCCCAGGTTTTGTGGTTGTAATAACTTTCTCCCCCTTTTTGGTAGCATCACCCACTTGCATAGGTGAGCTGGAGGATAAGTCAATCACTTTCACAGGTTCTTGTGTTCCTGGTTGAGCTCTCCTTAAAGGTCTCCCAGCTAGTTTTTCCTTTAGATATGAAATCTGAAGTTGCTGATCATTGACCCTGTTATGTAAGGTAGTCACCTGAGATTCCAAGTGACTAACCTTAGAGACTAAATAGGAGCATGTTTTTGACAATTTCTGCACCTTTAGTCTCAAATTCCCCTCATCTTCATCAGAAGAATCATTGGGGGATGAGATGATTGGACCAAAGTCCTCTCTCTCACCACCAGCTTAAGGTTCTTGGCTGCTGGTTTTCCTCTGCTCACTGGGAACCTCAGTTGAGATGCCAGTGGGCTGAGTTGCCATGGTTGAGGTCTTAATGATGTAATCACTTTCAAAAGTGAGAGCCTCTTCCATATGGACATCCTGAACATGTTCAGAAGTGTCCACCTCAGTAACAGGTGACTGATGTGGGATAGACTGAGGAGAATCAGAGGTACTCATCTCTCTTTGAGTAGGGGAGGAGAAGAGAGACTCATGGTACTCACTGAATCCTAAGTCTTCATCATTATAGAAGGATAGGTTGGGAATTGGTTGGTTGAGATCTAGAGGCTGGGGATGGTAACTGTCCCCTGAAGGTTGTTCACTTGAGTGTTGAGACTCAGAGTGAAGGCTTAAGACTGTTGGGCTTGTGAGCTCATCAGGGTGAGCATGAGGAACCTCAGCCCTGATAGGTGAAGAAATGGGAGTGGTTTGCTCCTACGGAGAAGTGGGAGCTCTAGTGTCCACTTCCTCCTGTAAGGTTGAGTATATGGGGGCCTGCATAGACTCAATAGCCTGAGCAGGGGTTCGTTTGGATTTTCTTTGGTAGGTGAGGGTGATTTCTGGTCTTTTTAGAGGTAAAGATAAAAGAGGTGTGGGTTCAACACTAGCTTGTGTTGCTAGGTTGTCACCTTGAGCAATGAGCTCTAACATTTTGGGGACTAGGGCTGTTTCTACCCCTGAGAAGCCTACAGTTGGCTACTTCATTATTTTAAAGATGCCGGGCTTCATCTGTCCCAATTTAAGAATATTACTTGTTTCCCTCAACTGTGAGCCCAGTTCATAGTTAAGAATGTGTTGAACATATCTAGGAAACATGTAATACTCTAAGGAGTCTAAGTTTGCAAGTAAATTAGTATAAACAAATTGTGAATACCTGAACTTGACCCCCTGAACCGTTCCATGAACTATAAAGGAGAGATCCTCAAGAATCTGGTCCCATCCACCATGCTTGTTTGATAAGTTGTGGATAACCACATGGAGCAGGTATTTCCACTGGGATGAGACCTTCCCTTTCCTGAAGGTCTTTGCAGAGAAATCTCCCTCATAGCCCATCTGCTCAAAGGAATGATTTACAGCTTCCGTTGGAAAGGACAACTCACCTTCTTCATCATCCAGCTGCAAATGTTGGTTAATGATGGTCGGAGTGATGAAGATTGTCCTCCCTTGCACTATGGCAGACAGTGCCTTCTCCCCATCCATAATGACCTCTTGGCAGGTCTTCCAGAATTCAAGCAAGTGATCCTCATAGAGAGTAGGATCAATGGTCAGGGAGGTGAAATAGTTGGATAGAGTTAAGAATTGGCAAATCTCTGAGAAACTTGCATTTTTATCAGAGCTTAACAGAGCAACTTGATTATGTTGCCTGTGAAGTTGCATGGAGAAATCTGGGTTGTTTCTGCGGTTTAGGTTGGCCATTTCAGAAGCTTAAGGGTGAAGAAAGGTAGAAAGCAAAGGCGGTTTAGAGAATTAGGTTAGAGGAATAGTGGAATTGAGGAAGATAGTGAGAAAGAGGGGGAACCGTTGGGTATTTATGTGAAAAGGCATTTGAACCAAAGTTAATGAAAGAGGATAAACTTTGAAATCCGGAAGTCGGTCCCACCTCTGAAAAGGTAGTTTACTTTTGCTCAAAAAGTAGTTTTCTTGGAATTCGAAAAGCTTCCGAAGGTAATTTGTCTTCGGAAGATTTAATTGAAAAAGCTTCCGAAGCTAAAATGGCTTCGGAAGATTTTCCTGAGAGTCTTGAAAATTTATGCTTCGGAAGAGAAGTAAACCCTTGGATGCTTTGTATAAGAATCAACAAAGCTTCTGAGAGTTAATTTTGCTTCAGAAGGAAAAAGTCCTTAAAAATAAATAAGTGTCTGAGATAAGAATTTAAGCTTCGGAAGATGAGTTTAGACTTCTTCCGAAGGTAAAATCTCTTAGACAGTTATTTATTTTGAAGACATGTTTTTCTTCCGAAGATAAAATTTTATCTTCCGAAGTATGAGAAAATTTTTCAAGAACCTAAGGAAAGTCTTCAAAAAGAATTTTACATCCAAAGAAAACATGAGCTTTTGAAAGTGATGAACTAGACAACTTAGGACACACATATTTTAAGAAGAAATAATTAGAATTAGTTTTAAGAAAAAGTCTATTCAAAGTTAATCATCCCAATAGCTGATATTAGATATTTAAATCTCTGTTCATCAAAAGCTTTTGTAAACAGATCAGCATATTGTTCATCTGTATGAACTTTGACTAGTTTAATTAATCCCTTTTCATAGTTATCTCTTATTAAATGATACCTGATGTTGATGTGTTTGGTCCTTCAGTGCTGCACAGGGTTCTCAGTGATAGATATAGCACTATTGTTGTCTATGTGGATACGAGTCTCTTTGAAGTTAAATCCATAGTCTAGCATCTGATTTTGAATCCAAGGCACTTGAGCACAGCAGCTTGCAGCAGCAATGTATTCAGCCTCAGCAGTTGATGCATACACACAGGATTGTTTCTTGCATTGCCATGAGACAACCCTTCCACCAAGGAATTGACATCCCCCAGATGTAGACTTTGCAGTCATGTTGCAACCACCATAATCACTATCTGTATAAGCATATAGATTGAAGTTAGGATTCTTTGGATACCATAGACCAAGTGTTGAAGCACCTTTGAGGTATCTTAAAATCCTTTTCACAGTGATTAAGTGAGACATCTTAGGGTTGGCTTGATATCTTGCACAAATACATGTAGCAAACATGATATCAGGCCTGCTAGCTGTAAGATACATAAGAGACCCAATCATAGCCCTGTATAAATGTTCATCTACACACTCCCCCTCAAGATCAGGACCAAGGGAGTGGTTTCTGGCTATGGGTGTCTTAGCAATCTTTCAATCAGTCATGTTGAACCTCTTGAGTATGTCTTGAACATACTTTGACTGACTTATGAAGATGCCATCTTCAACCTGCTTCACTTGAATTCCTAGAAAGAAATTGAGTTCTCCCATTGAACTCATTTCAAATCTGTCTTTCATCAGCTTCTCAAAGTCTTTGCAGAGCTTTGGATTAGTTGAACCAAAGATGATGTCATCTTGAAGATCATGTTTAGGTTGGACTCTCTTTAGTATAGTTGTTTACTTTACATTGTAATAGGACTTTTGTTAGTTTCCTTTTGTATGTTCTTAGTAATGAGTAGTTTTGGCAGTCCAGCGAAACTGTGAGCGAATCTATACATTCGCTCACAGTTTGTTGTTTTGGTTTACCCGGCGAACTTGTGTTCTGCCGGGCGAAACTATAGTTTCGGCATGACAGTTTCGCTGGTAGTGAAACTGTCAGCGAAACTATAACTGCTATATATACTTTTGTCAATTCTCTTTGTAAGGTAAGCTTGCAAAACCTTAATGGATCATTGTTGCAAGTTACCAATTCTAAGCAGTTTTCACACAGAAATACTATTGTGCTTGATGTTATTGATTGCTATTGTTCATTTGATTATCAAATATGTGTTAGAATTCTCTTCTATCTTCTCAATTGTTTTTGTTTAGCATGAATGTTTGATATTGAACAACTCATCACTTCAATTGTACTGTTTTTCGATCACATGGACCAACAATATGGTATCAGAGCCTTAGTGCTCTTAATTTGTTGAGTTTTTGTGGTTTTGGTCAATATCTAGTTTCAATCAATTTTCATTGGATTATCAGCTATTTTTGGCATGGAAATTGATTGAATTATGCTTGTTTTTGATTGAGGAAGATTCTACAATCATCAGATCTCAAATTCATTGAGTTTTGGATGATTTCAGATTGATTTTGAGGTGAAAAAGGGTTTTGAGATCGACCAGCGAAATTAATGTTCTTACAGCGAAACTGTCATCGTCTTTCAGCGAAATTATGAGTTATCTTGGATCAGAAGTTGTTTTCTAGAGTTTCTGCGAAACTAATTCCTTGAACGAAAGTTCATTAGTGCTTGTGAACAATGTACTAGCGAAATTGCTGCCGAATTTATTTTTGAACGAAAATTCAAGCTTGTTTCGTGCGAAGTTAGCAGCGAAACTAAGGAAGTGGTGTCTTTGTTCAGGCGAAAGTGCTGCTAAAATTGCTAGCGAAAGTGTCAGCTTCTGCGAAATTGTCAGCGAAAGTACTTTTTCAGCGAAATTGTTATCCAAGTCATCTTTTTCTGCGAATTTGTCAGCGAAATTATAAACATTTCTGCCGAAACTATCATGTCGAAATTAACTACTCTCACACTTGCTGATCTTGAAAGTGTTGCTCCTAATAGACCTCCAAGACTCATTAATGGAGATAATTTTGAAGATTGGAAGAGATGTCTCAAAGCTTTCTTCTTCTACACTGATCATAATCAATGGGAATCGATTATTTCTGGTCCTCACATACCTACGGTTACTGTTGGTGATGTTGTTCTTAGAACAAAGACCCATCTTCCTATACTGAAAGAGATCTGAAATTGATTGATCGTGATCAAAAGGCTTTTGGTGCTCTAACTCTCTGTTTGGTTCCAGACATCTACAACCGTTTTGCAGAGCATAAAAATGCTAAATCCCTTTACGATGCTCTCTGTGAATTCAATGATGGTAATGCAGATTTGGTAAAAGACAAGAGTATTCAGGCTGAAAAGGAGTTCAATTCATTTGTGGGATACAAGAATGAAAGTCTGACAGATCTTACAAATCGTTTCTTAACCGTCTCAAACACTCTAAAGAAGTATGATGAAAGGCTCTCCAACAGTGAACAAGTTAATAGGCTTCTCGATTCTCTTCCACCACAGTGGAGCCTTCAAGTGAGAATGCTTAAACAGGAAAGAGGTTTTACAGATTACAAGCTGATGGATATCATTAACAAGTTGAAATTTTTTGAGTTGGATATGAAAAGAAGAGAATTTAACCAGACTATGATGCCCACATCTAGTTTTTCTCAAAATGCTGCTTTGTTGTCATCCGCTGCAAACTCTCACATTCAAAATCCAATTCAAGGAGGGAGCAATACAAGTAATTTCTTGAGTGGTAATAGTCATGTTGGAAAAGATTTGGGAAATTCTAAGGTCAATGCTGAAACTTCAATTCCATCTGAAACAATGGCTCTTTTTGGAATGTTTGTTCAGAGCTATGAAGCTCTTGTTGCTGGAGAACTGAAAGGTAAAGGAATGACTATGGAGGACATGTATCAGGTTGATCCTGATGATTTAGAAGAAACTGACATTCAATGGCAAATGGCGATGTTAACTTTAAGAGCTCGGAGATTCATGGAAAGAACAGGACGAAAGAACTTTGGTGGTCAATCATCTACTTCAAAACTGCAATTTGATAAGTCAAAATTGAGGTGCTTTAATTGTAAACAATTGGGACATTTTAAACGTGAATGTCCATTACCAATTGTCACAGATCCTAGTAACACTGGAGTACCAAGATTGACAGCAGAGAAAGAAAAGGAAGAAGTGAATCTAAAAAAGGAGTCGGCTTTGATTTCGAACTTTGATTGGAGTGCAGAGGTGGAAGAAACAAGAACTGAGATAAATCACGCGTTAGTTGCTGAGATTGTGGAAGGTAATGAAGTGGAAGTTGGTGAAGATGGATTTGTGGTGTTCAAGGAATTCAAAAGAGAAAACGAGTCTTTAGTAAATGAGAAAGAAGAAAAGGCAGATGGAAATGGGAAAGAGGAAACTGCAGGTTCAAGTGAGAAAAGAAATTCAAGAGATGAGATAGGAAAAGAGAAGGATGATGTTGCTGCTACTGTTGAGGAAAGGAAATCAAGTACTCCAGTATGCATGTGTGATAAAGCTTTAGCTGCTGAAAGGATTGTAATGGGACTTCCATATGAGGTAATACAGGATATGTGCTCATCTGCTTGCAAAATTAGGCTATTTGGGATTTATAAGGCTAACCGTTTGTTAATTGATAATGAAAAGGATTTAAAGCGAATTAATGATGAACTTAAAATGAATGAATTAAAATATTTTGTGAAATTAAATGAGGCCTTAAAAGAAACTGATCATTTAAAAAGAATCGTTTTGGAAAGAAATGTCGAGATTAATACTTTGACTGAAAGGGTTGCTCTTGCTGAATTTGAAGCAAGCAAACTTCAGTCAAAGTTAGATAAATGGACAATTTCTGGAATGAAACATGATGATCTTTGTAAATCTCAACGGGGAGCAAGAATTAAAACAGGTTTGGGTTATGAAAATGCGCAGGTTTATCCTCCACCTAGTACATATTGTTATTCTCCTATGCCTGTTCCTCATCCTTCTAATGATTTAATCAAAACAGATACTGACAGTATGTCTGCAGGTTTAGTCGGGAATAACTCTAAGTACATTCGTGAAGACTACGACTATGGACCAACTAGTGGGCTTGGATGCACTAGTTCTAGTACACCTGAAAATTAGCAGTCTGTTTTAGATCATAAGTCTAGTTTAAATTCAGTATCGTGGCCAAAGGGTATACGTCGTCTACCTTTCGATAATGCTCGAGGGCGGTCGTGGTCAAAGAACAGAGTTGTCTCAGACCGGGTACAAGTTGCCATTTCTAGTTCAAATGTAACAGACTTGAATGTCTCATGTTCTCTTGATAGTTTTATTCCATCTTGTACTTCAAATCATGGTAGTGATGATTTTTGTTCTCGTAATGAATGTAATGCATCTGATCTTTCTCCAAAAACAACTGAGCAACTTAAAATTAATTGTTTCGAAAAGTTCTTTTCTCAACCTATTCCATCTTTCACACCATTAAATATGACATCATCAGAAAAATGTAGTTCTTCTTCATCTTATACCAGTACCAATGGTACAAATTTTACTGATTTGTTAGATGAATCTTGTTCTAATTTTGTAAAGAAAAATTCTGATTCAAATAAACAACAACCTCATGAGTTGTATGAGACATTCAGTGATGTTGATTCTAGTTTGTCTCAATGTGATGAGAAGATTATTATTGATCCTATTTTTACCTCATCACATCATAGACCTAGATTCAAACCTCATTGTTTCAGGTGTGGTCAAGAGGATCATCTTGTCAAAAATTGTCCTTTGATTCAAGGATCCTCTAATAGGAATTGTTTTGGGAATAAATTGACAAAATTGGTTAATAATTTCTTCTGTAAAAAATCTGCTTCTTTAAAAAGCAAAGTTGTTCAATCTTGGGTCCCTATTACTCCTGGCTAAGTGATTTGTTAATTCATTTCAGGAATCCTCATCAAAGATTGTAAACAGTTTATGGCATGTTGATAGCGGGTGTTCCAAGCATATGACGGGATTAAAGGAGTTGTTGACCAATTATCGGATTATAGATGGAGGATATGTGGCTTTTGCTGGAAATAAGAAGGGTGGAAAAATGATTGGACAAGGAGAAGTTACCAATGGTTCTCTTACTCTGGAAAAAGTCAACCATGTTCCTGAATTGGCTTTTAATCTTCTGAGTGTTTCTCAAATTTGCGATAAAGACATTCCTGTTCTATTTAAATCTGATGAATGTTTATTTTTAAAATCAGAGATTGCCATTCCAGATGATTTAATTCTCATGCGTGCTCCAAGGAAACATGATACATATCTTCTTGATATGAATTCAAACGAGTCAAAGGCTACTGCAACTTGTCTTCTCTCAAAAGCATCAACCTCTTAGTCTCTCTTATGGCATCGTCGTTTAGGCCATGTCAATTTTAAGATAATTAATAAATTAGTAAAGAACAATCTTGTTAGAGGACTTCCTTTAAAAGATTTTTCTGTTAATGAAAAATGCATGGCATGTGCCAAAGGGAAACAACATAAGAAACTTCATAAGCCCAAACTTTTAAATAGCATATCTTGTCCTCTTGAGTTGTTACATACTGATTTATTTGGGCCAATTAGTGTTAAATCAATTGCTAAAAAATCCTTTTATCTTGTTGTTACAGATGATTTCTCAAGATATTCATGGGTGAGGTTTCTTGCACACAAAGGCGAAGTTGCAGAGGAATTGCAGAAATTAATTATTTCTATCGAATCAATCAGTAAGAGAAGTGTTATGGGACTAAGAAGTGACAACGGCACTGAATTCAAAAATCAGATTCTCGATTCATTTTGTGCTCAAAAAGGGATTGTGAGACAATTTAGTGCTGCAAGAACACCCCAGCAGAATGGTATTGCGGAAAGAAAGAATTGCACTCTCGTGGAAGCTGCTCGTACAATGCTGATAGAATCTTCATTACCAATTATTTTCTGGGCTGAAGCGGTCAATTGTGCATCTTATGTTCTAAACAGGGTATTAATTGTGAAAGATAAAGTGAAGACTCCTTATGAACATTTTCATAAGAGAAAGCCACTAATTGATTTCTTTCGACCATTTGGCTGTTCTTGTTATCTTTTGAATACTCAATCTCAGAAGACAAAATTTGGTGCTGTTTCTGACGAGTGTTATTTTGTTGGATACTCTTCTTCACAAAAGGCGTACCGGGTTTATAACAAGAGAACACGTATTGTT
The DNA here is from genome assembly GCA_025215565.1 of Flaveria ramosissima. NCBI lineage: Eukaryota > Viridiplantae > Streptophyta > Magnoliopsida > Asterales > Asteraceae > Flaveria > Flaveria ramosissima. Next base: position 11,193,160 of record CM046044.1, on the reverse strand, counting down.
CAAGAGTCATTCTATGTTGATTGGCAGGAATCCAATCCTTCTGAAGTTAAATCTGAACCTGCATGGTTCTTTGACTCCGATACGATGTTCAATTCGTTTAATCTGCCAGTTTTCGATGATGATACATCAATTCCAAATACTCAAGCAAATATTATTTCATCATCTCCATCATCTGTTCAATCCACCACGTTAGTAAATGATGCTGTTTCAACTGATGTCAGCTCTTCGTCTCCAATGCCTGATCAGGCTCCATCATCTGATTCTTTACCTCCTACATCTTCTCATTTACCTGATCCAACACCTATCATTGATTCACCTTCATCTAATCTTTCACCAGCTATGGGTGATACTTCTTCAACCATCTTTCCTTCTTCAAGTGATTACAAAACTTTGAAAGATCATCCACTTGATAATGTGATTGGATCTGTTTCTGATGGTGTTCGCACGCGAAGTCAATCTGGTCTAATTAATGTTTGTCTTTTCTCATGCTTCATCTCTCAAATTGTCCCGAAAAATGTTCATGCTGCTCTACAAGATCCTTGTTGGGTAGAGTCTATGCAATTGGAACTTTAACAGTTCAGAAAGCTTAAGGTTTGGACCTTAGTTGATTTACCTCCTAACAAATATCCAGTTGGTACAAAATGGGTGTTTAAGAACAAACCAGATGATCGGAGAGTGGTGGTGCGTAACAAATCTAGACTTGTAGTGCAAGGCTTCGCTCAAGAAGAAGGGATTGATTATACAAAAGTCTTTGCTCCAGTTGCTCGTCTTGAAGCAATCAAAATATTTCTTGCTCATGCTGCTCATAAACAATTTAAAGTTTACCAGATGGATGTGAAGTGTGCTTTTCTCTACGGAGACATTGATGAGGAGATATATGTGTGTCAACCACCAGGCTTTGAAGATCCTGATTTTCCTGATAAAGTGTATAAGATTGATAAATCTTTGTATGGTCTTCATCAAGTACCCAGAATCTGGTATGAGACCCTTACGCAATATCTTCTAAGCAATGGTTACTCTCGTGGTACCATCGATATGACTTTATTCAAAAGAGAGGTGAATGGTGAAATGATATTTGTCCAAGTGTACGTTGATGATATTATTTTTGGATCTACAAATTCTCAATTGTGTAGAGAGTTTGAAGAAGTTATGAGCCAAAGGTTTGAAATGAGTATGATGGGTGAAATGTGTTTCTTTTATGGATTACAAGTTAAACAACAACAAGAAGGAATTCTTATTCATCATGAGAAGTATATTAAAGATATTTTGAAGAAATTTAAGATGGATGATGCTTCTACAGAGATGACTCCCTTTACTGCTCAGACCTGTCTCACTCCGGATGAAAACGGAAAACCAGTTGATCCTCATCTTTTTAGATCTATGATTGGCTCTCTCATGTATCTTACTGCAAGTCGTCCTGATATCACTCTTGCTGTTGGTAACTGTGCTAGATATCAGTCGGCCCCAAAGAAATCTCATGAGAAAGCTGTCAAAAGAATATTTCGTTATCTCGAAGGATCGTCTCGTTTAGGATTGTGGTATACATATGGTGGGAATTTTGATTTACATGCTTACTCTGATAGTGATTCCAATGGTTGCAGGTTAAACAGAAAATCTGTGTCTGGCGGATGTCAATATTTGGGAAATTGTTTGGTATCCTGGCAGAGCAAGAAACAAACTACTGTTTCTCTTTCTACAGGGGAAGCTGAATACATTGCTGCATCAAGCTGCTGTTCTCAAGTTCTCTGGATCCAACACCAAATGATTGATTATGGGATTAATTTTCTCCATACACCTTTATTTTGTAACAATGAAGCTGCCATCGGAATTGCTAAAAATCCCATTCATCATTCCCGAACCAAGCATATCGAAACACGAATTCATGCGATTCGTGATGCTCAAGAAAAGGGTTTCATTGATATTATACCCATCGATACAAAAAATAAAAAGTTGATCTTTTCACAAAAACATTTGATAAACCTCGTTTTTATGAATTGATTTCTATGCTCGGGTTAATATCTTTTTAAATTTTCATTTCTATTTCTTTGATTAAAAAATAAATAAAAAAAATATAAATAAAAAAATTGATTAACTTATAATAATAGAAATATGAAAATAAAAATTTGGGGGAGTAATTTCATAGTTCTGAGATCGGAATTTAACATTGTGAGAAATGATTGTATATTCTCTAAGTATTTTTATATACATGACCGGTACTTCAATGAGAAATGATAGTAACTAATCCTGGATTCTGTTTCACATTATTTTCTAAAGAAAATTGATCAGATTCTTTAACGATATGCTTGATAGACTCAGCCTGATGAATAAAGTAGACAACAGCTTTATGATTAAATTAAACATCATGCTTAAGAATGTCTGGATTTACTCAATTGTTTTGGCTTGCACAAAAACTGAGTCCTGACAAAAATTGGATTGAGAATGAATCTTTCGTCCATTTTGCTTTGTTATGTCATCATCCTGAACCACAGCTGGTATGTTTGGTGTTAAGGTGTCGTGTGTCTGTGCCTATCTCCTCTGCTGTACGTGAGTACTGACCTGGAGTGATGATCTCCTCTGCTGTACGATAGTACTGACCTGGAGCTCTCATCAGCACATGTTTAAATGGTTATCTCCTCTGTTATACGTGAGTATAGATCTGGAGCTCTCACCATTTTGATATAATTATGTCAAATCATCTTATCGATGAGTTTCTTTCAGAATGAAATATTCTGTTTATAATCATTTGCACACTAACGCACAAGCCTTGTTCTATGAAGATTGATTCAAAATTCAAGAAATCCTGAGGTCGGGTGAGGGGTTTTACCAAATGATTGTGGGGTCCTAACATTCTAAAGCATCTAATCGAACCTTAAACGAATCATAAGCTGTTTGTTAAAAAAGGATAAGGCATGAGTTTAAGTGGACAATTATATCAGTAATCGTTATTGATTTGTTCTAATTTCAGTTGTTTCTGTGCAGATTGTGATCAGATCTTGTATTCAGTATAATCTCATTGCTGGTAGATGATTTTTGATCATCTTTATGTTCATAAATATTTAGAGAATGTGATCTCTGATTAATTTAGATCTCATTATGTGATGTGCTTATTGTTAAATTAAAATAAATAATAATAATAAAAAATAAAAAAATGAATGAATGAAATAAAATAAATAAAGAAATAAAAAAAAGGGGGGGTTGGAGACGAAATTATACTTTCGCTAATTGTTTCGCAAAGCGAAACTGCAATCTCGCTAGGTTTGCTAATTAGTTGTTAACTGGTTAGCTCTTAGCGAAATTACAGTTTCACTGGGCGAAACTGTAAATTCGACTGGCGAAACTGCAATTTCACTAGTAGCGAAACTATTTGCTATTTAAGTCATGTTTGCGAAATTTTTCTCATAATTTCGCAAAACCGTTCTGTGTAGTTCTTAGGGTTTCTCCGTGACTTTACTTGGCGATTTTGCTCTGTGTTTGTGTTTTGGACTGATAATTAGTGTTATTTGCTTCGCATGTGAGTTTCGAACCTTGTTATATCTTTTAATCTGGTTAAAATCATCTCCATTTAAGTAATTTGGATTGTGACTCTTCGGTGGGTTCGCTGTTCTTCCAGCGAAACTACTGATTCTTCTGCGAAACTGAACGAAAGTTCTCTTCTTTTCAGCGAAAATGTAAAGTTATGCTGTCCGGGCGAACTTAACAGTTTCGCCATATTTTCTTTAATTTCGCAATGTCTGGTCTTTAACTTGCACAGTTTCGCTTGATCTTGTTTTCTTTTGAACAGCGAAACTAATTTTAAAACAGCGAAACTAATTTGTAACAGCGAAACTATGCTTGTGCTTGGAGAAACTAATTGCGAAACTTCTTTAATCTAGACTCATCGTGTCGAAATTGCTTTTTGTTCTGCGAATATAACATGTTTCAATGAGCGAAATTATTGTTTTGCTTGTCGAAAATGTTAGTTTTCTTTGTCGAAACTGCCTTTGTTCAGCGAAACTATCATGTCTTAGTGAGCGAAACTATTCTTTCGCTTGCCGAAACTGCTAGATTCTTTTGTTTTAGTCTTATTTTCTTATTTTCATTATTTCTCATTCAAATTTAATTGTTTTTCTTTCTCAGGTTATCATGGCAAATCTCAAATTTGATGAGAGGAATAACATCACTGCTATTTTAGATGATACTCTCCCCAAGGCAGCTGGATTTCGTGATTGTATCAGATGGCTTCAGAGATCACCTATTGCCTATGCTATTTCTCACTCGCCTACTATTTATGATCTTCATATTAGAGATTTTTGGAGATCAGCAGAATACGATACTAGAGGAGATGTACAGAGAATCACTGCCAAAGTTATTGATCATGATGTGACTATCACTGCTGAGAGTGTTTCTAGGATTCTTAGACTAGATGATGATTCTGGAGATGAAGTAGTTATGACAGAGTCTGAAGTGTTTCAAGCTTTCAGAAGAATGGGGTATGAGGGACCAGCTTTTGGTTCAAGGAAAGAGATCAAGAAGTCTTTCTTATCTAAGGAGTGGAGATATATCGCTCATGTTTTTATTATGTGTCAAGATCACCGTAAAGGTGGATCTGATGGACTTAATCTTGATTGGGCTAAAGCTATGGTGCTGTGCTGTAAAGGGGAGAAGGCCAACATAACTAGACTGATTTTTGCATGTATGGCAGAGAATGTGATGGCGGTAAAGAAAGACAAATGGCTGTTATATCCTCGCTTTCTTTAGATGATTTTTGATGATCTTATTCCTGATGTTCCAAAGCATGGTGAAATCAAGAGACTGGTGCAGATGAATTCTCGTATTTTTGCTGATTGCTGTGCTATCCGTCATGATTTTAGTGGTAAAATCACCCATCTCTGGGAGAATATGTATCCTCCAGAACGCTGGAATTATATTAGACGTGTTGATGAGTCTGAGAGTAAAAGGGCTGAAGAAACAAGGGTACAACAAGCTGATGCTACTAAGAAAAGGAAGGGATAAGCTAAAGAAAAGGATTATGATTTTGAAGAGGATATTGATGCACAAGCGGAGGAGATCAAGGTAGAGAAAGAAAGGAGATCTAAGAAGAAAACTGATTTTGTTGAGCCTGAGCGGAGAACCAAACATAGACATGAGGGATTTACAGCCTGAAGAGAGGCTAGTGCAAATCTTGATGAGGATGTGATACGTAATCTAAATACTTCGTTGGCGAATGAGCTGAGTATGATTAAGACTAAACTTACAAATCAGGAGATCAGAGAAAGACAGAAGGATGAGGTGATTGAGGGAATGCAAAGAATGTTAGTTGACCAAAATAAACTGATTAAGAAGTTGTTTGAGGAGATTACTCAAATGAAAGCTGCAGCCGGCCTACCTAGTCAACTGACTCAATCTGAGTTAGATGATTTGACTGATACATCTAAGTACTCATTTTTGAATGTGGGTACTTCATCTAAGGTAGGAGAGGGTACTTCTGGAGCTGCAAATACTGGAGGAGAACATGAGATACCAAGAGAGGATGTTGGAAGGAATGATGATGAAGATATTATTTAGGCTGGGTTTGTAGACTTGCGGTTTGATTTTGACAAAGATATTGTTGGTGAAGAAGTTGTTGTTACAGGTACCACTGAGGGAGTATCTGATAGAGGGAAAGGGTTGGTTGATGAAGAGGAGGAAGATGAACAATTGATAGACTATGATTCAGAACCAGAATTTTATGAAGTTGATGAGCAACCACTGATTTATGTTGCTAAGAAGGGAGAAGATGATGCTGATGTGTTCGAAATGGATAAGAATGATTGGTTGGTCAAAGAGAAGGAGGTGGAAGAAATTACTCCTTTATTTCAAAATCTGGAGGGATTAAGCAGGAAGGAAGCAGATAAGAAGATCATCAGCTGGTGCTACAATCCCAGTTTAAAGATGTTCATGATCAAGAGAAGAGGAGGAAATATCAGCTATATGCTTAAGAGGAAGGCTTTTAAGACCTTGCCCAAATGGGATTTGAGACGTTTGGCAACTTTGCCTTTGATCAATGCTCACTTAAGTGAAAGAGCATTATTTCTTGAGAAGGAAATAAAAAATGGACTTAATGATAATTTCGAGTCTTTTGGATATATGAAAGCTGAAAGAAAAAGGTCAAAGAAGGATAAAGATTGGGAGACAGGTAAAGGAAGGATTGTACTGAGAGTCAAACCTCCAAAGACTGTAAATAGGGTAAGATTGGCTGATCCTCTTCCCCAACAACTACAGGACTTTGAAAAGTGGTTTTATGACAACAATACTAGAGAGGCGGTGATTAGAGCTAAACATGGAAAGGAGTTCAGAGTGTTTGACCCGATGGAGTTATTTAGTTTCTGTGATGAAGATCTTTTGGTACTATGTGAAAATCACATTAAGGCTGGGGCTGGAGAGGAAACAAGAAAAGAGGAAAGTCTGTTTATGAATGTTGCAAACAAGATAAGGGGAGTTAGGTCGGAGGTTAAGAGGCTAGCTGAAAGGGTGAGAGCTCAGGATGATTTTGCCATGGATGAAGTATAGAGCTCAGAAGTCTGCGTACACACAAAATCCAGCTTTATACAACGCCACGCCTCAAGCTAAGACATCTGGAGCACCTCTCCAGACAGCATTTGTGTCTAGCTCGTCAGGTCCTTCACATGCTTCTCCTTCTGGATCAGACACGTCAGGGTCATCTTGTACCCACTATATTGGATCAGAAGCAAGTGCTACCAAATTGAAGACCGAGAACCTCGGTAATGTGACCGTAGAAGTAGCACGAGAGCATATGGATCTACTAGCCGCAGTGGTTCATTCATATGATGGACTTGTTGCTGGGAAGATTGGAAACTGCCATCTGGCAGATGAGGACTACGAGCAGGTGGATGAAATGGAGCTTGAGAGGATGGATATAATGTGGGCCTTAGCTAGCGCTGTTCGAAGGGCGAAGAAGTTTGTTAAGAAGACAGGACAGAACTTGATAGGTACTAAGGATACCACATTTGGCTTTGACAAGAGCAAAGTGACCTGCTTCAACTGTGGAGAGAAGGGGCACTTCAAGAGAGAATGTGTCAAGCCAAAGAAGACGGGTAATGGGAACCCGTTCTCAACCTTTACTCGCCAAGACAAGCAAGCCTCCAGTTCTACTTCATCAAACAAGGACCCAAAAGCCTTGACTGCTCATGATGATGAAGGACAGGATTGGAGTTTTAGGTTTGTCTCACCAGAATCTAACATTGCCAGTGTTGATGATATTGATGATGATTCTGCGAGTGAAGGTGATCTAGCAGTTGAGATAGCGATGTCACACAGTGAAGAAACAACTGCAGCTGAGGTCAGTTACAAGCCAAAGGAGGAGACTTCCACGTCAGAAACAGAAAAGTCAGAATCACCAGAACCAGAGACGTCTGATGCTGCGTTGATGGCTAACTCTTCTGACCCAACACAGGTAAGTACAACTGACCAAATGTTTAATAATCATGCTTGTTCTGATTGTGATATGTTTAGGAATAGCATTGATGAAAAATTTGCTAGGTTATTAGATCACAATGATAACTTAGTAAAAGATTTACAACTGTGCACTGAGGCTAATAGAGTTCTACAACAAAATGAGCATAGTTATAAAGAAAAGATAGACCTATTGACTAAACAGCTTAGGGAAACCGAAGTAGTTGCCTTTAACCAAGCTAATGACATTAGGTACTATCTAAACTCCCTAGAGGACACTAAGAAGCAAAAGGCAGTTCTAGAAGTAGAAGTTAACTCCTTAAAACAGAAACTGCACAGTTGGACTAATTCATCACACATAGTTCAACACTTAGTAAGAGAAAGGAATAACGGGGAGGGATTAGGCTACAAAGTGGTTCCACCTCCACCTGAGACCTTGATGAAAACCAAGTCGAGACCAGTAAACAACAACCCCATCAAGGATCATGTGGTGACAACTCCTCTTGTTACTGATCCAGACACATCATGTTCATCTACTGAATCTGGACAGAAACGAAAGGAGGCCACTTCAAAGGCAAAGGGTAAATTGCCTTGTGTTAACCTGGAAAATGAATTTGAAAAAGTTAACCTAAAGTCAGGGTCAAACAGAGTCAAACAAGAACCTAAAAGGACTTCAAACGTTAACTTTTCACATGCTACAAGTCAAAAACAAGTTAACCAAAAAGTGGAACATGTTAAACAGGTGAAAACAGTTAATTTTGTTAAACCAGAAAAAACATCAACCATACAAGAGTCAAAACCTAAAGGAATTGATGTTACTAGAGTGTCACACACTTCTCCACAAAGAAAGTCTACTTATAAAGTTGATAGCAGGTCATGCTACAACTGTGGAGAATGTGGACACATTGCTTCCTATTGTCCTTTCTATCAGACACCTAGGAAGAAGATTGATCTTCAGGACTCTAGACCTAGGTCTTCTAAGAGGAGTTCTCTAACTCCACCTAGAAGATCTAGTGAACCTAAAGTCAAACTTGTAAGCCAGACGACTGTTTATCATAAACAGGCATTGCACAAATCTGGCTTATGGAAAGAGAAGTCATCCTGCGTGTCTGATACTGATGACAAGAAGGAATCTGAGCTACCCTCACCCTTTAAGGGTCAATGGGTAGAGTTTATGATGTGTGATGCCTCTGGGAAACCCAAGACAGTAAAGGCTTGGGTTCCTAACCTAAACTAATACATTTACTTTGTATGTGCAGGGTGTTCGATATAGCGCTGAGACTAACACGTGGATTATAGACAGCGGAGCATCCAGGCACATGACAGGAAATAGAGCCCTTTTATCAAACGTCAAACAAATAAAAGGAGGGCATGTTTCCTTTGCAGGAAACAAGGGAGGATACATCACAGCACAGGGAGAAGTGGGAAATCAGAAAGTTAAGTTTGATAAGGTGAACTACGTTCAACAACTTCAAAATAACTTACTTTCTGTTTCCCAAATCTGCGATAAAGGATTTAAAGTCATCTTCGACAACAAGAAGTGTTACGTGCTAAAGAAAGACTACATGATTCCAGAGGACCAAGTTCTGATGACTGCTTCAAGATATAAAGACCTTTATGTCTTGGATCTATCAACTGCTGCTACAACGGATCATGAGGTTCAGTGCTTTCTATCTAAAGCTACTGAGAAGGACTCAATCTCCTGGCATAGGAGAATGGGACACATTAGTCAAAGGAAGATGAATCATTTGATTCAGAAGGATTTAGTGAGAGGAGTCAATGTCAAGAACTTCCAACTTCCTGACTTTTGTGTAGCTTGCAAGAAAGGCAAACAGACAAAGAAGTCTCATAAGGAAAAGAAAGTTCATTCAATAGAACTTCCTCTTGAACTTCTTCACATGGATCTGTTTGGTCCAGTCAGTACAAGGAGCATTGCATGCGATTTGTACTATTTTGTGGTCACTGATGACTACTCAAGGTTCACTTGGGTAATGTTTCTGAAATCCAAATCAGAAACATTTGAGTCATTCAAGGAATTAGTAACCACTCTAGAATCTCTCTACAAGCTAAAAGTTAGACAAGTACGCTCAGACAACGGGACAGAATTCAAGAATCAATGGATGGAGGCATACCGCAAGGAAAAGGAAATTGTTCATCAATTCACTTCTGCTTACACGCCTCAGATGAATGGTGTTGCTGAGAGAAAGAACAGAAGCTTGATAGAAACTGCTCGGATTATGCTGGCTGACTCGAAACTGCCTATCCAATTCTGGAATGAGGCAGTAGCAAATGCATGTTATACACTGAATCGAGTCCTAATAGTCAAGCGCCACAGAAAGACATGTTATGAGCTACTACAAAGACGCAAACCGAATTTGGAGTATCTTGAACCTTTTGGCGCGTCGTGTACACTTCTAAAGAAGACACAAGAAGGAAAATTCAGCGAGAAGGCAGATGAAGGAATTTTTCTAGGATACAACATACCAAACAAGCGAGTTTACAATAACTCAACGGGTCTTGTAGAAGTGTGGTGTAATGTCGACGTTCAGAGATATACCACACCACCTACAGGCAAAGGACCCGCATACTTCTTCGATTATGATGGATTCTTCAAGTCCTTCAACATCCCTCTCTGTCCCTCGGATGATGAGTTAGATACTAGGATGATGTATGATATTCTGAATACACCATCTAGCACACAGGAAGAATCATCTACTCAGTCAGGGGGAGTAGTCGATGACAGTGACTCCTCCTCTGAAGATGAAACTGAAGCAAATGACCAGAACAGTCAGGAGGAACAGGTTCCAGTTCCTGAAAGTCCACAACCATCTACGAGTGATGCACCTTCGACTTCGGAACCTCAAACTCCATCTACCTCAGATGCAGAACCAAATGTTCACAATCTCGGTTCTGAGGTGGCTGTTCCTACTACTCCAGGATCACGACTAAACGTCTATCATCCCCTTGACAATGTTATTGGGGATGTCAGATCAGGAGTACAAACCCGAAATCAGCTATACTCAGCTGATTACGCCTCGGTTATGGAGAAAGGATACATTCATGATGGAGCTTATCGATGTTTTGTCTCGCAGGTTGAGCCAAAATATGTCAGTGAGGCACTAAATGATGAGGCGTGGGTGAGTGCCATGCAAGAAGAACTTCTGCAGTTTAAGAAGTTAGGTGTATGGACTCTGGTTGATAGACCTAAAGGTGCTAAAGTCATTGGCACCAAATGGGTATTAAAATGCAAGAAGGATGACCAAGGAGTCATTATCAGGAACAAAGCTCGACTGGTGGTTCAAGGTTTTCGCCAAGTCGAGGGGATTGACTATAATGAGATTAAAGTATTCCAATTAGATGTGAAGAGTGCATTCCTTCATGGGGAAATCAGGGAAACAGTATATGTAAGTCAACCGGAGGGATTTGAGGATCCTTATCATCGGGATAGAGTTTACAAGCTCGACAAAGCTTTATATGGGCTTCATCAAGCGCCTCGAGCTTGGTATGAGAAACTCTCGACTCATCTTGTGAAACACGGCTTTCGCAGGGGAGTCATTGACTGTACACTGTTTATTAAAGAAAAGGATGGCGACCTACTGCTTGTACAGATATATGTTGATGACATAATCTTCGGGTCAAAGAACGAAGAGTTATGTAAAGAGTTTGAAGCAGTGATGAAGAAAGAGTTTGAGATGAGTGCTATGGGGGAGATGAAGTTCTTTCTCGGGTTACAGGTGGATCAAACACCTAATGGAATCTTTCTACATCAGACCAAGTATGTAGGAGACATTCTCAGTCGCTTTGACATGGAGAATGCTTCTGCTGCTGGGACTCCACTTGCTACAAATCATGATATAGCACCTGATGAGAATGGAGATCTAGTAGATGCCACTATGTACCGAGAAATGATTGGATCCCTCATCTATCTCACTGCCTCAAGACCTGATATTATGTATGCTACATGTCTATGTTCTAGATATCAGGCTAAACCAAAGGTCAACCATCTGATTGGGGTCAAGAGGATTTTTCGTTATCTGAAGGGTACACCCACACTTGGATTGTGGTATCCTCATGATGATGACTTTGAGCTTACCGCGTATAGTGACTCGGACTACGGGGGCTGCAAAATGAACTACAAGTCTACATCAGCAGGGTGTCAATTCTTTGGGAGAAGATTAGTTACCTGGCAGTGTAAGAAGCAGACATCGGTTGCATTGTCAACCTGTGAAGCCGAATATGTTGCTGCTGCAAGTTGCTGTTCTCAAATCATCTGGATTCAACAGCAAATGCGGGATTACGGTTTAAAATTCTCATCTACTCCTATTTTTGTTGATAACTCTGCTGCAATTGCTGTAACTAAAAATCCGGTCCAACATCCTAAGACCAAACACATCGGTATTAAATACCATTTCATAAGAGATTGCTTTGAAAAGAACTTAATTGATGTGGTTAAAATTAATACTGATTTTCAACGCGCTGACCTCTATAGTAAAGCCTTTGATAAACCACGTTTTCAATATTTTTTAGAGGTCAACGGCGTTAAAAAGAAAAGTGAGGTAATTCCTGATGATGAAAATGTGTAGTCCGATGTAGTTTAGTTAAAGTTTTATTTTATTTTACTTTATTCGTCTATTATATTTTATTTTATTTAACCTCATGTTATTTTGCTGTTTATGAAAATCCTAAAATAATTAAACCAGAAATGATTTTAGTATTTTAGGGGGAGAATATGTCAGCAAGTTAACATTAAAAAAAAATAAAAAATAATTAAAAAAAATAAAAAAAAAATAAAAAAATTGAGGGAGAAGGAGTAACTAGCTGAAATAAGGTAGATTGTGTCTGTGATACCGATTCAATACCTTTGAAAATGATAGTACACAGGAACAAATCAAGAGGGATTTTAAAAATGTAAGTTTGGACAAGATGCAAAAGTTCAAAGTATAAGTCTGTGTAGTCTGAGCAATATAAAAAGGAAAGATGATAGAAAACTGGCAACTCCTAAGGTGACACAAAGAAAGTAGACTTAGAGGCTGTTAGACCATAAATGATATGTTGGTAGATTCAACACAATAGACAGTTAGACCTGATTGGTGATCTCAAGATCAAACTAAGTTGTTCAACTGACTGTGGGCCTTCCATCTTATCTCTGGTTAACACAATCAACAATATTCCAATAAGGGGTAATGAGCAATTAAACGCCACAAATGTTTGCGGATGACCATAATTAGAGCTAAGCAAGAACAAAATGAAAGACAAATGCAATAAAGCTAATGACTTATGTTGTTGGTGCATTTTGTGCAAAAGAAAATAAGCTGCTCTAACAAGGAGATAGGTTGTGTGCCTCTCTGCTGTGCGATGGCACTGACCTGAGGATAAGCATAACCTAGATATTCTAGAATTCATTGTTGTTTGCCGCCTCTCTGTTGTGCGATGGCACTGACCTGAGGACAGGCTTCTCTTTGAAAGCTCTAAGAATAGTCTCTTCTTGTAATAATACCCGTAGACCGCTCAAAAGCTCCTGAGGAATGTTGATTACCATATAAGTGTGGGATCCACAAATGTTAGTTGAAATAATTAAACCTAAATAAGTCACCAGTCTGTGTCAAAAGTCTGTGTATGGATTTAAGTGGACAAACATACTGACAATCATTGTGGCTACATGCTCAAAGGTTAAAATCAATGTGAAAATCTAAGAGTTTCAGTATGATTTCCTTAAGTTGCTAACGACTCTGGATGAACACCGAGAAATTGAGCATCAAAAGTTTTAATAACTAGTCCCAAATGATTTGACTTACCTGTATGATTCCAAAATTGAATTGGTCCAGATATGATCAATCTAAGTTGAAGCTATTTACTCCCGAACCAAATCCCGTAGATATCAATCTCTGGATTTATCTCTCACAAAAAGCCAAAAATATGTCTGTTTATGTAATTAGTTTAAAGTCTTAAATTAGTTAGTCGTTTTAGTTTTCATTTTAGTCAAGTGTCGGGCTACATCAGGAAAATCAGAAGGAATCAACTCACCAAAAGGGTCATGTCTGAGATGACCATATGTGCTTTGAAAAGTTAAAACAGTCACGTCTGAGGTGACAAAGTGCTTTTTAAAAGGGGTCACGTCTGAGGTGACCAAAGTGGTTAAAAGGATCACGTCTGAGGTGATCAAAGTGTTTTCAAGATAAAAGGATCATGTCTGAGATGATCAAAGGCTCATAACGTTAATTTAATTAATTTAAAAGAGTTTAAAAGTAAATTGGTAAAAATTTCAGAAAATTAACCAAGTATGACCTATTCGCACGAATGGACCATACGTATGGACTAACCATACGAATGAAGTCCATTCGCACGAATGAACTATGAGTATGGACCATCCAACCGAATGGCCCATACGATTAGTCCAGTCGGAGGCCTAAGTGCGAACGAGTGAGTCAGTCGCACGACTGACCTTCAGTCGGACGATTGGAGAAGGGCGACTGACCAAATCGCACGACTGAGTCCCACTCGCACGACTGAAAGGTGCGTATGAACTCAGTCGCACGATTGGATCTAGGGTTGGTATAAATAGAGGTGGAGTCGGTCGCAGAGACTCATCACCCTCAAATCGCCCCTAAATCGCACTCCCTACCGTTACGCTGCCAAAATTTTATTTGCCCTAGTTTTACCGTTGATTGTGAGTTACTGACGTTCGCCATTCATCATACAGGTAGTTTGAAGTTTTCTTTCATCAAAAACAGAAAGATTGGAACCCTAATTGGGATTGTTCGACTGTGAAACGTGAACCGAGACAAGAAAGCCCTAATAACCTATTAAAACCAAGCAAAATGTTAAAATTAAGATAAATAGGTTATTAGTAACGAGAATGCGACTCTAATGAACCGGTTAATTGAGTTAAAAGACTTAGTTTGTGAAGTTTCGAACGATTGGCGACTGAACAACCGAGACAGGCGACTGGTCGTCCGGATGAACTTCAGTCGCACGACTGAAGGGAGCGATTCACTTAACCGCACGACTGAACTATGCGAATGAGACTCAGTCGCACGACTGGTGTAACCGCATAAGAGTACATGCGCATGAGCCCAGTCGCACACTCAGTCGTGCGCATGAGGTCATTCGCACGTCTGAACCTCAATCGCACGGTTCAGTCGCACGACTGTCTTCAGTCGTACAACCTCAATCGCATGACAGAGAGTTTTTATTCAAAGTCTAAGTGTTTCATTATACTCTTAGCCAACGGAACTAATGTTTATATTGTTATGTGTTACAGATGGCGAGTCGATGGACCATGAGCACCAAGCACAACATATGTGCTCATCTGGATTTGACATCCAGGAACGCAGCTGACTTCTTGGGCATTATTACGTTTTTGTTGAGATCCAGGATCGCTCATGCTATCGCTACACCATGCACTTCGTATAGATCAGTGCAGCAGGCCTTCTGGGAAGGCGCGACTGTTGATAGATCCTCTGAGCCTCATTGCATCAGGATTACGATTTTTGGTGAGGCTATCACTGTATCAGAGGAGGATCTGAGGATTGTTCTACAGTTTGGGGATGATACTGATTGTCCTACTCGTCTACACCCCCTCACTGTCAGAGGATGTTTCATGAGAGCCAAGTACTCTGGGGACATCAATTCTGGGGTACTCAACAAGAGTAACCTCTGTCCCCAGCTTAAGTATCTTGCGCACGTGCTGCTAAAGTGTATAGCTTCCAGGAAGGGAGGTTTTGATGAGCTTTCCGACCAGATCCAGAACGCATATGTTGCGTTGGTGCTGAACCACCCGTTCAGCTTCTCCAAGATGATATTCACCTACCTGGTGGAGAACATCGAGGGGAAAGGGAAGGAGGCTTCTGTATGTACCCCAGATTTATGCAGATGATCATTGACTAGAAGCTCCCCTCCCTGCCAAAGGAGAAGGATGATGCTGTTGTTCTTGAGGTCATGGATGACACGAGGCTAGGCCGGATGAAGGTATACAGGGGGAAGCAGGTGAAGCCCCCTGTCAGGAGGTTGTTTGGGCATCTGGCCCGTGCTGATTATGTGGCGCCAGCCAAGAGAAAGTGGCGCCACGATGACAGTGATTCGGATGTTGAGCATATTGCTATACCAGATACTGACTCTGATGATGATGATAGCGGCGACACCGGGGATGATATGCCTGCTCCATCTAGAGGCACTGATTCAGACGTTAATCCCCCGGGGTCAGCCACTGCCGGAGAGGTTGCTGAGATGGCCGGTTTCCATCAGGAGTTTGTAGCTGGGGATCAAGAGGAGGAGGAGTCAGATGAGGAGCCCCTCACCGGGACTGTGGGAAGTAAAGTTGTTCCCACAGACCACGGGCTTAGGGTGGTTGGTGAACACCCTCGGGACTCCTCAGAGAGAGAGACTGACCCGAACTATGTTCCGGGCTCAGTGGGCAGAGCTGCAGGGGGAGCATCCACTTCCACCGGGACTAGGAGGAAGTGGATGGCTCAACCCCATGTATTGAAGAAGAAGAAGCGTCGCCTGACCTTCGTTACTACTGCTGCCACTACTTCCACCACCACAGCTACCACTACCACCACCACTGATATACCACCCATCACCACAGCCACCACATCCACTACTTCCACTACCACATCCACCACCTTACCTACCACCACTTGTCCTTCCCATCCACCACCAGACCATTCACACCTACATCACCAGCACCAGCCTACAGACCCATATTCACCACTGCCACTTCCACCACCACCACACATCATGCTGGACCCTCAGCCCAACCACCACATGTCTATGGATCTACTCTACCTCACATCGGGGTAGAGGAGCAGCTCTCAGCGCTTAACCGTATGGTTATGCGTCTGCTTGCTGCAGATGAGGAGAAGGCGGCGCAGATCCGCCAGCTGACCGACCTGACTGCTGCCCAGTCTCAACAGATGGCAGAGCAGGCTCGGGTGATAGAGCAGCAGAACCAGCTAATCGATGCACAGAGAGTCGAGGTGTCCGAACTCCAGGACCAGCAGGCCCAGTCCGTCAAATGTATAGAGGAGTTGGAGACGACCAACAAGACGATTATGCTGAGGTTAAAGGGGTCGAAGGATGAGCCCCTGAAGCTAAAGGAGGGTGACGGGGATGATGGAGATGGTGATGATGAAGATGATGATGATGATGAGGAAGATGATGATGATGAGGAAGAGACTGAGGAAGACAGGACAGAAGGTCGAGGTGACGATGACGAAGCAGAAGGAGGGGATGCGGCTGCATCGGCCTCTGCTTCTGGTCAAGAGCGAAGATCTAAGCATCGACAGGACCAGTCATCCACCACTTCTGCTCCTCCGAGCGACACGCCCCAGATTCAAGACAAAAGTACAGATTAGATGTCTTATGTATTTATTTATTTTGTATTTGAATCATGTAATGAAAAACAAGTGTGTTGAATGTTTATATATTAAGTTAATATAAGTCTGTTTGATTAATTACTAATGGTTTATGTGTTGAATGTTTATATCAAACAGATCCAAACTTTCAAAGGGATGAGTTTGACTTTGCTCCCCTTCAAATGGTCAAGACTCAATTAACCATGATTCTTGATCTACAAGGGATTGTGAGACGGTCTGTGAGTTATACCCCTGAAGAAGGGGAAATAATTCATGACCTATCTGATGAGCAACTGGCAGAGATGTTCAGACTCAATCCCAATGAAATAGTCAAGGACACTCCAACAGTTGATTCAACCAGTGATGAGGAACTTAATGACATTGATGAAGTTGAGGTTGAAGACATTACTGCAGAAGAGTACCCTCAGTATGCTGACGCCGAGGGAAATGTGGTCCCCAATCTGGGTGAATCCCTAGTCAGTGATATGTTTGAGGTACTAGACAAGATGGAGCAGGAAACTGAAAAGACTGAAGGAACAGCCCAAGCCTCCAATGATGACGTAGACATTCGCAAGGCTGAGTGGGCTGCCTGTTTTGAAGAAGTAAGAGCCCAGCGTGCTGCACCAAAGAAAGATGCCTACAACAAGCTCTACAGAGTCAAGAAACACCATAAGGTGTCAGGCAGGATTATCTCATGGGCTTATTTTGATGACCTTAACGCTTATGCAGTTAAGAGGGAGCAGGGCATAGAGTACTTCAGGTTCCCACATGATCTGAAGACTCTACCTGGTTTTGAGCTCAACCAGCTGGCTAAGCTAAAGCTGCTGTATGCTGACCTAAGAAAGATGTCAGGCTGGTTTGAGGCTGCCCTGAAGAAGGAGTACCACACCAGATGGGTTAACTTTACACCACAACAGCCTACGAGGTATATAAGAAGGTCTGAGGTTGATGCCATTACTGGCAAGCCCAAGATTATGCTGAAGTGGAGTCCCCCGCGCACTATGTCGAGAATCCCTCTCAGGGAAATGCCACAGGACTTCACTCCACACTTCAAATGGTGGTACTATGATTGGAGAACCGCTGAAGCTGTCATAGTTCTGAATAAAGAGGGCCAAATGGATACTATCAGGGTATTCGACCCAATGTGGCTAACCAACTTGTCTGCTAATGATGTCTATACATTATACAAGTGGCCACTGTTCTATGACACACAAGACATTGTACAAGCCCTCCAGTTCCAAAACGTTATACGACTTTGCTTTGCGTTTGAGATACACGCAGTAGTCACTAAAGAGGAGAAGTACAAGAAGTATAAGGAGGTGATGCAGAAGACAAGAGATTAGATAGATCTAGGTCCAAGGGGGAGTTTGTTGATGCATGTATGTCCCTAGATCATGAGTTGTAATGTAATAAATCTTGTCTGTCTGATTATGATGTAATAGTATCGATTAATGAAATGATATGAATTGGTTGTTACTTGTGATGTTTAATATTTCATTAATGAGTCGAGATTGAATTGATTGGGTTTATGATTGTTTGAATGATTGCACATTATGTTATATTAATTAAAACATTCAAACTTAACTTAATGAAGTTCTCATACGAATGGCCCATGCGAATGGACCACACGCATGAATAACTTCATACGATTGACTCAATCGCACGACTGAACCAGGAGACTGGATCAGTCATATGATTGACACATAAGATTGACTCAATCGCACGACTGAACACTCAGTCGTGCGGATGAATCAACCGCATGGTTCAATCGCACGACTGAACACTCAGTCGTGCGGATGAATCAACCGCATGGTTCAATCGCACGACTGAACCATACTTATGGGCCAGTCGCACGATTGAACAATACTAACCTATAAATAGACCCAATTCGTGGGAAAACGTAGGCATTCATCCCATTACGATTCCAGACGTACCCTAGCCGTCCAGAAGCCTCCCAAATCGTTCTCCAAGTTCACAGAACACATCAGATCGATTCCTAATCGATTTCTAACGTTGATTTCAATTCTTGATTGATTCATCGTGTGTTCTCACTGATTGGATCGCCAATCAAATAGGATTCCGCACTATTTGAGTTGGTTTAACACATCAGATCGATTCCTAATCGATTTCTGACGTTGATTTCAATTCTTGATTGATTCATCGTGTGTTCTCACTGATTGCATCGCCAATCAAATAGGATTCCGCACTATTTGAGTTGGTTTAACACGCTAATCACTAGGTATTTCGTTCAAATACCAGGTCCTAACACTTCTGAGGATGTTGCTGCAGGAGGTGATGAAGATAGTTCAACAGCAGCAGAGGAAACTGGAGCTGACAAGTCAAATCAAGACAAGTGAAGATAGTGAGGTCCAACCTAGGGGGAGTATTGAAGATCATGTTTAGGTTGGACTCACTTTAGTATAGTTGTTTACTTTACATTGTAATAGGACTTTTGTTAGTTTCCTTTTGTATGTTCTTAGTAATGAGTAGTTTTGGCAGTCCAGCGAAACTGTGAGCGAATCTATACATTCGCTCACAGTTTGCTGTTTTGGTTTACCCGGCGAACTTGTGTTCTGCCGGGCGAAACTATAGTTTCGGCATGTCAGTTTCGCTGGTAGCAAAACTGTCAGCGAAACTATAACTGCTATATATACTTTTGTCAATTCTCTTTGTAAGGTAAGCTTGCAAAACCCTAATCGTGGATCATTGTTGCAAGTTACCAATTCTAAGCAGTTTTCACACAGAAATACTATTGTGCTTGATGTTATTGATTGCTATTGTTCATTTGATTATCAAATATGTGTTAGAATTCTCTTCCATCTTCTCAATTGTTGTTGTTTAGCATGAATGTTTGATATTGAGCAATTCATCACTTCAATTGTACTGTTTTTCGATCACATGGACCAACACATCTACATATACTTGAACCAGCAATAAGTCATTTCCCTGTCCTTTGATGAAGAGAGTTCCATCTATAGTACCTCTCCTGTATCCATGTTTACAAAGATACTCAGATAGTGTCTCATACCACTTCCTGGGTGCCTGATGCAGCCCATAAAGAGCTTTGTCAAGCTTGCAGACATAATCAGGATGATCAGGGTCTGCAAAACCAGGTGGCTGTTTGACATAAACCTCTTCATCAATCACTCCATATAAGAAAGCACACTTTACATCAAGTTGAAAGACCTTGAAGTTCTTGGATGCAGCAAATGCCAGGAATATCCTAACAGCTTCTAGTCTTGCTACAGGAGCAAAGACATCAGTGTACTCAATCCCTTCTTCTGGTGTGTATCCTTGAACAACTAGTCTTGCTTTGTTCTTGATGATGATTCCTCTATCATCCTTCTTATTCCTAAAAACCCATTTGGTTCCAATTGTAGTCTTCCCATGAGGAAGAGGACAAAGGTTCCAAACTTTCTGCCTTTTGAATTGAAGCAGCTCTTGTTGCATAGCTTCAATCCAACTTCCATCCTTTAGAGCTTCATCAACTTTCTTTGGCTCTATCTGAGATAAGAAACAAGAGTGAAGACAAACATTTGCTTCATGGGTTTGTCCTCTTGTTCTTACCCCTGTGACAACATCTCCAATGATGTTTGTGGTAGGGTGAGACTTGTGGATCCTTAGCTGAGGGATCACAGCAAGTTGCTGAGAAAGATCCAAATTTGAGAAATTTAGATCTGGCCTGGAAGATTCACCCTCCACATTATCACACTTATCAAGAATAACTGATCCAATGAGTATGTGACATCATTGATGTTGTCATCTATGGTGTGGTTATTAGCATCAAGGAATTCCTGATCACTATCACCATCACCATTGTTGTCTTCTACAATTGAGGTGTCTTTATCTGGTTGAGGAGCCTCTGAGCTGGAATTTGAAGGCATACCAGATATATCAGCTGAATTTGTCATTGTTGTGCTGATAGAGACCTCATTTGCTGAAGTAGTTCCAACTGTAGCTGAAGATGTATGAGTTGAGGGTCTTCCTAGCTCAAATCTTGGATCAGGATCACCTGTATTTAAATTTTCTGCAGATCCTGAAACATGCTCACAAGATTTGTTAAAACAGTTGGTAACTAAATCAAGATCAAACAGCCAATCAGGACCAGAACCAGCCACACAGGGTGTGTGTTCATTGAAAGTCACATTGGCTGACTCCTCAACAATTCTAGTTTTGAGATTGTATACTCTATAGGCTTTAGCCTTGGAAGAGTATCCAATGAAATGTCCATCATCTGATTTCTCAGCAAACTTGGCAATTTGATCTTTGGTATTCAAGATGGTGCAGGGACATCCAAATGACCTGAGAAAACCAATGAAAGGTTTCCTCTTGTGCTAAAGTTCATAAGGAGTCTTACCATGTGTCTTAACTACTAAAACTCTGTTTTGCACATAGCAAGCAGTATTAACTGCCTCTGCCCAGAAGGTGATGGGTAGTTTAGAGTCAGACAACATAGTTCTTGCAGCTTCAATAAGTGTCCTGTTTCTCCTCTCAGCAACTCCGTTTTGCTGAGGAGTCCTGGGAGCACTATATTGTCTTGTAATACCTTTTTCATCACAAAATGTATGAAGGATTTGGTTCTTGAATTCAGTTCCTTGATCACATCTTATGGTTTTGACCTTGTGATCACATTGATTCTCAACTTTTAAGATGAAATTCTTCAGAATCTCAGGGGTTTCATCCTTAGTTCTAAGAAAGAAGACACAAGTGAATCTTGTAAAATTATCTGTGATCACTAAACAGTAAGAGGTCCTTCCTAGACTCATTACACTGGTGGGGCCAAAAAGATCCATATGTAACAAGTGTAGGGGAGTAGTGATGGAGTTCTTTTCCTTAGGCTTGTGAGATACCTTGTGTTGCTTCCCTTTCAGGCATGCAACACAATGATCATCACTTGTAAACTCTTTCTTTGGCATTCCAGTTACCAGATCATGTTTAATTAATTTATTCATGTTCTTAAAGTTTACATGGCACATTCTTTTATGCCATAGGAAAGACTCATCACTATTTGCTTTAGATAGAAAGCATGAAACTTCTCCAGAGGGAGATGTTTCTTGCAAATCCATCTTATACATGTTCCCTTTCCTGGGGGCTCTGAGCAGGATATGCTCATGAGGAATGACCACTCCAGGCTTGAGAACAATGCACTCATGCTCAGTAAAGAGCATGTTATGACTCTGATCACAAAATTGGGATACACTCAGAAGATTGTACCCAAGCTCCTTAACAAAGTTTACCTTCTCAATGCTGAGCTTACCATTTGTGACCTTGCCCCTTCCAGAAATGTAACCACCTTCATCTCCTCGAAAAGCAACTGGTCCTCCATCAATTCTCTCAAAATTATAGAGTAGAGACCTATTGCCTGTCATGTGCCTGGAACAGCCAATGTCAATTATCTAGACATTCCTGTTTGTCTTGAGCTGTTCCTGCACAAAGAAGATGATTAGTTACATTTGGAAACCCAAGCCTTACTTGTCTTGGGCTCACTAAGAGTAATAGAAGATAATGCAACAGTAATAGATCCTATGGTTGTACTATGGGGATCTTCAGCTGTTGTTGATGGAGAAACTTCAGTCATTTGGTCTTTCTTAGACTTCCACACCACCTTTGGAGTCTTGGACTTGACCTTTAAAACCTTAGAAGCTTTTGGGACTTCACAAGTTTTGATGACTGAACCTTCGGAAGATTCTACAGTCACTGCAGCAGACTTCAGTGCTTCGGAAGAACTCCTTTCTTCCGAGACCAATTTTACTTCCGAAGGTAATTTTCCATTTACCTTCTTACATGATTTGGAGCTTCCGAAGGAAACAGACTTTCCTTCCAAAGCTTGACACTTTTTGAGACTCTTTGAAGTCTTTGTATTGGTCATGTGGATAGTACTTTTAGGATTGTATGGGCAATCCTTAGCAATGTGAGAGGTACTTTCACACATGACACATACCATTTTCTTCTTCAAATGAGTCTCCTTTTGGGAGAAAGACTGGCTTTGGTCACATCCCTTCTCCACCTTCATCTTGGTAGATGTTGAGACAGTTCTTTTGGGCTGTAAACTGTTCTTGGAGTTTGATGGTCCAGGATGTGCAGTAGTGGTACACAGCAGCTCAGTCTTCTTCTTTGCATTGAGATGATTTGAACAAGAACCAGGACTCTTAGCTGAGGAGTCTTGGTTGATGTCTTCAGTCCTTACTACTTTGAAACCTGCAGAGATAAAAACTTGTTTCTGTTTAGCATCAAAAGTAGCCTTGATCTCTTGAGCCTTCTTTGCTTTCCTCTTGCTCTTCCTGATCAAGTTCTTTCTCTTGGACTTGGTCATCACAGTAGATTTCTTCTCCTCAGAAGGATAGTGGCCCTTGGAAGAATCCTCTTCTTCACTCTTCTCAGAGGAATTCTTCACTATCACTTCTTCATCATCCTCACTTATAGGATCTATGAGAGGAAGCTCATCTTCACAAGTTTCGCACCTAGGAGATCTTACAGACAAGATTGTGTGTGGAGGAGCTATCTCATTTGATCCCAGTCCCTGTCTATTTTAATAGCACACTTTGTCGTGCAGGGATGAGGATATCATGTTCTTGAAGGTCTCTTCTTCAAGAACACTCTTCTCTGGCTTTGCTGATCACAAGCTCAGCCTGGCACTCAGTCAACTTAGTTATGAGATCCTGGATCTGAGTTCTAAAATCTGTATGTTCATGTTTTAGTACTGAAATGGTTTTCTCCAAGTCCTCTATCTTTAACTTGTAATCATTTTCAGACTTTCTAAAATCAGATTTTAATATGTTTAATGACTCAAGATCAGATCTCATCTCTAAGTTGTAGGACCTGTATCTATTTACTTTAACAATGCATTCAGGAGTACAGAGATGTTCCAATACCTTGGCTTCATCATGGTCAGCCATCAGTGCTTGGTTTGGAGAAGCATCTTCCACCTGAAAGCTCCAGTCAAAGCCTCCCTCTTCAACAGCAACAGCAGCATGTTGCTTTGGCTTCTCATTCTGAGGGGCTTTGTCAGTGTAGTTTGGTCTAGATTGTGTTTGGCCCCCATTTGTTTTAGGTGCCTTACACTCCCTAGAAAAGTGGCCCATAAGGTTACAGTTGTAACACTTAACTTTGCTTTTATCCAGCCCAAACTTTCCACTGGTAGCATTGCTTGGAAATCTTCTTCATGTTCTCTTGTAGAACTTCTTGGCTCTATGAGTGAGGAGAGCCATCTGCTGAACTATCTCCATGTATTCCAGGTCATCTGGATGGATACAGTCCAGGTCTTCAAGAGTGAAGAGATAATTCCCACAGCTTTCATCAGTAGACACAAAGGCTTGAGAAGAACTTGTCTCTTGGAATGGGCTTCCTTGAGTAAAGTTCTCCCTTGGTGTCTTCGAGAAGGTGATGAAAGGGCCCTTTTGTGAGTTGTCAGGGTAGCATATGAGATGATGTTGGGGTTCTATGCTGTCCCTTTCAACCACATGAAGGGCTGAACCCATTTGATTGTTGGAGTTGCCAGATGAACCTTGCATGTTCATCTCCATCTGGTATCTACTGAGAATCCCATACAACTCTGTCAGAGTAAGAGTTTTAAGATTCTCAGTCCTCTTGATCACCACACAATAGTGTGTCCATTGCCTAGGAAGTGAGGACATGAACTTCCTTACAATGTCCCTGTTCTCAAGAGGAACTCCTCCATCCACTAGGGTATCCACTATCTCAACATACCTGAAGTATTGTTGAGTCATGGTTTCACCTGCTTTGAAGGTGAAGTTTTCAAACTGCTGCTTCAGAAGATCCTTCTTGTTCTCCTTGGCTTCAGAGGAGCCTTCATACATCAGCTTCAGTGCATCCCATAATTGTTTAGCTGTTTTGCACTTCTTAAAACCTCAGTATATAGAGTTTGGGAGAGCAGTCTGAAGAGCAGTCATGGCCTTCCTATCAATCTCTACTCTTTTTCTATCTTCATCTGAGTAGTTGGCCACATCTTTTGGAATCATACCAGCACCAGTAGCAGAGGGGGTGCTTGGTATGAAAGGTCCATTCTCAACAGATTCCCACATTCTTGAATCAAGAGACCTGATGAAACCTTTCATTCTCATACACCAGGTGTCAAAATCATCAAGAGTGATCAGTGGGGATTTATTCATGGTTCTAGTCTTCATATCAGTCTTTGAGATGGAAGCCATTTGGAAAGTTTAGTTTTTGTGTGTGTGAGGGATCTTAAGATGGTGAGATCTTATATCAAGAGCCTGGAAAGCTCTGATACCAATTGCAGGACCGTTTAAGGGCTTGAACACAATTACAACATAACAACACAATGAGGAGAGCAACTAAACTTTAATCAAACAGTGAACTGGATTAACCAAGGTGATACAAAGAACACAAGTAAAGTAAAGAGACAGAACAAGAGAATATGGGTTTCAAGGAGGCAGTATATTGCTTTCTCAAGTTCTTTTACAAGTGTTACAAAGCATAAAGAAAGCTACAAGAACTTGAAATACTTATACTACAACCTACAGCCGGCTATACTTTGAAAGCCAGCTGGATACAATTGACTAGACACTAACAAAATCAATTGTAGGATCAAAAGGCATATCTGTCTTTTGACCTTGTGACTATGACATGCCATAGCTCACATCCTTATACATTACAAAAAGGATAAAGTACATAAAGTAGAAAGTTACAGACTCAAGACCTCAATGTACAGTTACCAAAAGCATGGACCTTTTCACCAACTCATGTAAGTTGGTGACTTTACAGAGATGCAGCGGAAAAGGTGCTTTATGGAACAGTACATCAGATAAAGCATGTATACTAAAAGTCTTCGGAAGAAATCTGTCTTCATAGGTTGAAGCTTCGGAAGACTTTGTCTCTGAGGCTTCGGAAGACTTCATGTTTGGCTTCGGAAGATATTGGTCTTGGCTTCGGAAGATTTTACACTTAGAGTATTTTCTAATGCATTGTGTAAAACTTCCGAAGCATTCTTCACTTCAGTACTTAGTGCATGTTGCAGAGACACTTTGGATGTTTTAGGTTGCATCAGACTTAAGGAAACCTTACAGTTTTTTATAAGAAGCTTGTTGAGTTCTCGGTAATCGATGCACATACGAAATGAATCATCCTTCTTCTTAACAAACAGTACAGGTTCACCCCACGGTGATGAACTAGGGCAAATGAAACCCTTATCGGTCAACTCTTGCAGTTGACTAGCGAGTTCTTGCATTTCAGATGGTGCAAGACGATAAGGCGATTTAGCCACAGGGTTTGCACTAGGGATTAAGTCAATCTTGAACTCAACTTCTCGCACGGGAGGTAGCCCCTTAAGATCCTTGGGAAAAACCTTGGGAAAGTCCCGCACGACAGGAATGTCTTTCAATTCCCTACCCTTGGCTTTCGTATTAACTACATATGCCATGAAAGCCATGTAGTTTTTACTTAAGCACTTGTGGACCTTGATGCAAGACATGAGTTTGAGTCTTTGGGATGATTTCTCCATAAAGACCTTCAAAATATCACCCGTCGGTAAAGGAATTAGAATACATTTCTCAATACATAGAATTTCCGCACGATGCTTGGCTAACCAATCCATACCAATGATAACATCAAAGCTTCCCAATTGCATAGGAATAAGGTCGACGAAGAACTCGTGTTCGTTAAGGCTTAAGGTGCAGTCACGTATTACGACGTCAACGACGATAGATTTTCCATTGGCGACCTCGACCGTGAAAGATCTTTCCTGATTAACACGCGGTTTAGAAAGTATAGACTCGAATTCTAGGGACACGAAACTCCTATCGGCACCCGAATCAAACAATATGGAAGAATAATGACTATTTAAGAGGTGCATACCTGTTTGGTAACAACCTATTATTGGTATGATGAACATAGATAGGAATTTTTACAAGACAAGAAAAGACCAAAAGAAGTTTAACGACGTACAATTCACCATGTCGTTGTTGGCTTGTGCTTGATTGGCATTGATGTTGAAAGTCCTTCCACGAGCCGGTGGAACAGTTCCTGCATTGCGAGGACATTGCAAACGAATATGACCAGGCTCACCACAGTTATAGCAGGTTCGGTTGGTAAGCATTGCAGTGTTGTTTGGCGCGTGAAGGCAAGTAGTTACCAAGTGTCCATACTTCCCACACAACGAGTAGACTCGGCATGGAATGTTGCTTGAATGATGGTACTTGCACGTGTTACACATAGGATGTGGACCAGCAAAAGCTTTAGCCATGGGAGCTTGATTCGCAACCACCATTTGTTTTTGTGGAGCATTTTGGGCGGTCACCTCGTAGTTGCGTGTCGGGGTGAACTTACGCTTCTTGTTTTGGGAAAATGACTCGGCCTTTCCCTCCTTTGTTGCCTCGGGTGTCACCTTCGTAGTAGACTTGGAACCTTTTGCCGACATAGTGCCAGCTCTTATATGATTCTCGGTGAGCTGCGCAGTGATAGTAATCGCCTCCTACAAAGTTGTGGGCCTACTACTGTCAGGATCAGTAATCACAAGTTCGATGGATTAGTGAGTAATACAGCGGAATAAGATCAAGAATTAGACAAATTATAGCAAGAGTTTGATATTTGTAAATAAATACGAGAGAATATATTTCTGTGATAAGGAATGATTCAATTATACCAAATATTTCTATTCAATCATTCACACATTACAATAAGGTTGACACTCCTTATATAGAGTGCAATCACTGCTGTTATCACGGGATTGTGACAACTGGCAGATCTATTACAAAAATAACTAACACTTAACAAACTACTGAAATGTTCACAACTACTGAGAACATATCAGAGTGCTAAGTATAAAACATAAAACTACTGATAAGAAACTACTGAAACTACAACGACTGAAGAACAAACTCTTCAGTCATTTTACAAAACTACTGAAAAGATAAAACATAAAACTACTGAAAGTAAACCGTCACAATTACTGAAGAAGTCCTCTTCAGCTGTTATGAAAACATCTGATACTTGGTCTTCAGCACTTGTGTTTTCAGACTTTGTCTTCAGCACTTGTGTCTTCAGACTTTGTCTTCAGCACTTGTGTCTTCAGACTTTGTCTTCAGCACTTGTCTTCAGACTTTGTCTTCAGCACTTGTCTTCAGACTTTGTCTTCAACACTTGTCTTCAGACTTTGTCTTCAGGTGTTCTCTTCAGCTGTTGTGGACTTCAGTAGTTGTTGTGACGTCTGTGGGACTTAAAGGTTTTTCTGATCCGGCTCATTGGTTCTTTTGGTCCAACAAACTCCCCCTGAACCAATGCAGCCAAAACCTTTAACTTTATTAAGGTCCCACTTATTGTTGGCAAAATGGTTGGTCTTTTTTCTTCTTGATCAGTTGAGAAGATGACCCATATAAGCACTGGCCTGGAAATGAGTCTCTGATGATTTGGTTGGCAATGTATGGATGGGAGCTCTGTATTGGGGAATTGGACACTGAGCTGTTCCCCCATCCATGAGACTCACTTCCCATGTATAAGCCTGTAGGATTCTCTGGTGTATGCTCTGAGAAACATAATTTGTTCCTCCATGGTAAGATTTTCTGGTTCACCATCAAACAATCCTTCACGCCCATACAGCTCTGAGATGTACTTGGCCTGTTTGCCATTTTTGAGCTCAACTGTTGTAATCTGTCTGTATGCAAACTCATCTGGGTGAGTACCTTCAAGTAACAGACTGAGCTCATTTTGTTTGAAGTTCTCAAGCTTCTTGTAGACTAACCTCTTTTTAATAACTCTGTTCTCTAACATCTTTTGGGGTGGCTGGTTAGTCTTATAAGCCTTCTTGAAGTCTTCTACAATTTCCCAGGGTGATACTACAAGGACCACTGTGATCTCTTCATCTACGATCCTTTTTACTTGGCCCTAGTATCTCGCAGGAATGTCTTTCCTTACAATTCTGTGAGCCACCCTAGGATCAGGCCATATCCTCACCTTTTCCTTTTGATATTGAAATGTGTTGGCAAGGGTGTACAATCTCAGAGCTTCTTTCTTCATACTTATTATTGATGACGAAGCAGCATAAGTTTTGTCTATGCTTTTCAGCATTTCCTCATTATGAAGCCTTTGCTGCTGTTCTTCTTCTATCTTTACTCTCACAGTCTCCATCTGTGAGGTGGGAGTGATGGGCATAGGTTTGGCTTTAGGCAAAGTTAGAACTGCGGAAAGAGGCAGCCTATCTTCTTCCTCATCATCCTCTTCTTCTTCTTCTTCTAGCCTCAACATCCTTCTCTTCTTCTTCTTGGATGCATCATCGGCTGTTGGTTTTGAGGGTAAAGGAGTTGGTTTAATGGTTGTGGTAGTGGTGATTTTGAAGTGGTAGGTTTTGCAGGTTGTTCTAGCATTCTTGTAGTGAGTGAGGCTTTGGAGTGTTTTGCTAGTTCATTTCTGTTCCCAGCACCTGCCTTATTTAGTGCTTCAATCACCAGTCCCTTAGTGTATGCTTTAGACGTACAGATCTTGGTGGTTATTGCCAAGATACTGTCCCTGGTCCATGACTTAATCTCGATCAATGATCTCCCAAGATACTTTGCAATGAATCTGATCATGATCTCCAGTCTTTCTCTTTCTAATGCATCATAACTTGCCCATCTTGAGTTAATTTCTTCAACTTCAAGTCTTCTAATCTCTGAGTCAAGCTGTGCAGTATCGAACCCTTGTCTATACAGTTGATCAATAATGGAGTCCATAGATTTACTATGTGTAGCATCCGCCATTTTGATCATCTCATCAAGTTTGAGTTCCTTTTCTTTTCCTTCAACCTTCCTCTTCTTATATGTGATGTGAAAGTCTTTATGACTTTCACCCACTTGATCAATATCAGATCCCTTCACAAACTCTTCTTCCTTCTCAATCTCCTTCACAACCTCCTCTTCCTTCTCAGTCTCCTGTTCTTTCAGTATGCTCTTCCCCTTTGCCTTCACTAACTGACTCTCCCCCTTTTTGGTTGCATTGGTTGCAAGGGTTTGAGTAGTAGAAAGCCTCGTGCTCATAAACTCCTCCACCAGGGGTTGTATGATTGAGGGAAGCCTCTCATCCATGGTTTTGATCACAATGTCTGTGATCATTGGAGTGATGAGAGGTAGGGATTGCTGGAAGATAGCAGCTGTTTGCTCAGAGGGGTTCTGTCCCTGAGAAGCAGTGCCAGAAGTAGAGGCTGGTGGGTTGTAAGTTTTGATTGGCTGAGTGTTTAGGAGACCTTCAGGGGAAGGTGCCATCTGTGGGTGTATGTTGGTGTCAGATGGACTTGCTTCTTGAGAGAATTGGTCAAGTAGTCTTTGTAGTCTACTGACTTCTTCCTCAAGAATTGTGTTCTGGGCTAGAACATCATAAAAGAAGCCCAGGTCATCATCAGCAGATGCTGAATCACCTGACCTCCTGCTTGTAGCAGGATGTACATGCACTGGGTGTAGACCAGTTTTAGCATGTGCCCCTTTTTCTTGGAACTGGGGACTTCCAGCCTCAGAACGATGTCCTTCATCAGCTGTTGCCTCTGATGAGGTCTTAGCAATGTTACCAGCCTTAGTCTGATCATGTGCTGATTCAGAAGAGGTGGTAGCCTCACCAGATATTCTGGTCTCCATATCTAGACCAAGAGACTGAACATTTAAACCCCGGTGCTGTGGGTTGTCAGATGCATGTTGATCCTCTTCCTCAATGGTTGTGGTTGTCCCCTTTGTTAGTGTTTGGTGGGGAGGAGGAGAGGCATGCAGCTGAGTTAGCATATTTGCAATTATAAGTGTTGGACTTTGGGGGGCATTTTCATGGGGAGATAGGGTAAAATCAGTATGCACCTGGGGAGAATGGTGCTTTTCAATGGCAATCTCCTCAAATGAGGAAGATTCCAGATTTGTGGGTACCCCTTCTTTGGTTGCTTCAGGCTCCTTTTGAGAGGAATCCTGAGCGGCTGTGGCTGGTAGAGTCTTTGATACTGCTGGGGGGTTTACACCAGCAAGTATATCCTGCCTTGGTGGTACAGGAGCATCTTCAGGGGACTCATCTCCCTGAATAGCTGTTTTGGGTTGTTTTGTTTTTGGTTTGGTGGGGACTCTGGATTTGGTGGTGGTGGCTGTGGGTTCCAGCTGCGTGGGTTTGCGCAGCTTGGCAGCCATTTTGAGTGATTGGTCAGAGTTGTGCCGGGAGTATACTTCAGGCAATACAACCATAGCAGGGACTCCCAGGCCAACAAGTCCCTCAGCTTGAAGCTGATTTTCAATTATGGCCATTATGAACCGATGATATAATATCCAATGGTTAGCAAGTTGTTTTTGGGCCATATCCTTGAGCTCCAAAAATAGTATGTCAGAAAAATTTAAAGGTTGTTGCTCAAGGATGGAGTACATTACCTGTTGCCACCTTGTTGACATTTGATCCCATGATGAAGTCTTGGGGGCCAGGCAGACATTTACCATATGAAAGATGAGCCGTTCAGCATCCTGGAAATGTTTCTTCAATATGGTAGAGGCACTCAGGTTACCTTCGTATCCATGGTGGGCAATGATAGATCTGTTGTGCCCTTTGGATAACTAGTCGAGAAAGTGGCATCATCCAGATGGAGGGTTTGGCGAAGAGATGTCTGAAGTGATGACCACCCTTTTGACTATTGACAAACGATTGAAGAGACTCTGTGTCATTCTCCTCAGAGACAAGAGTGACGTTTGTCCAAATTGGCAAAGAGATTCGGCATATATGGTGGGGTTTAACAGAAAGCCGTTTGGTAAGGTGACTGAACCATTAAATCAATGGCGTTGGGAAACTTGGTCCAGTATGGCGATTTTGTGAGGTGAGCGACAACAGTTGTGTCGTGGTTTTTTAGTTGCATGGTCGCCATGGATGAAGAGAGGTTACAGAGTTTTTGAACGTTAGGTTTGAGAGGAGAAGTGAGAAAAAAACTCTGAAGGGTGGGATAGTATTTAAAGGGTAGGGTTATGAAACGACTGAAGGGTTTTGGTGTTAGTCATCATTTGTTGAAACTACTGATGACGTGGCATTAACTTTCAGAGGTTTGAAATGACTGACCGTATTGTGTGATCAGCAGTTGTATTAAAACACTGAAACTTGGTTTTAAACCGGCAGACTTTGAAACAACTGAAGTCTCTGATTTAGTCTCAGTAGTTATAAAACTACTGAAGACAATTTTGACTTCAGGTGGTGAAACAATTGAGGACATGGTGTTTGTCATCAGTAGTTGTGAAACTACTGAAGACAGTGGTTTTGTCATCAGTTGTTGTAAACATTGAAGACTTGGTGTTAGTCTTCAGTAGTTTGTAAACTACTGAAGACATAGGTTTGGCTTCAGTTCGTTAGAAACAGAGCAGTTGTAGAAACAACTGAAGAGAAATTACTCATCAGCTGTTTTCGTCAATTCATATTTTTCAGCTGTTTCAGTCTGACCTCCACACTTACTCATCAGACTTAAATCTGAGTTTCAGAGGTTTCATTGGTCATCAGTACTTATCTGCATTTCTGACATCAGTAGTTGTAGCTACATCAGTTGTTGTGATTTCATCAGCTGTTGTAACTACATCAGCTGTTTTAACAAATAAAGTAATTCAGTACTTGTGAGGAATGTAGCCTTCAGTAGTTATAAAAACTACTGAGGGGAAAGGAAACTCATCAGTACTTATATATGACATGGTTACCAATGATCATCAGTATTATTACTGAGATCATCAGTAGTTGTCACTTATTCTAGCTGCAGCATACCAGCTTAACACCAGGTTGTGGAAAGTTGAACTATCCAAAGGCTTAGTAAAAAATCTGCAAGCTCATCAGCACTAGGAACAAACTTTGGATCAATCAGACCTTTTTCAAAAACAATCTCTATAAAATGGTATCTGATTTCAATATGTTTAGTCCTAGAGTGCTGGACAGGATTCTTGACAATACAAAGAGCGGAAGAGCTATCCATTAACAATGGGGTCTTAGTCTCTGTTATGCCATAATCCAATAATTGGTTTTGAAGCCAAGTACCTGAGATGTACAGCTTGCAGCACAGCAATGTACTCGGCTTCAGCAGTTGATGTAGCAACTGAGGTTTGTTTCTTACTCTGCCAAGAAATCAAACAGTTGCCTAGGAATTGACATCCACCAGAAGTTGATTTCCTGGTCAACTTACACACCCTGCATAGTCACTGTCAGAAAAAGCAACTAATTTACCAGAAAGGTCTAGTAGAATACCATAAACCTAGAGATGGAGTGCCTTGCAGATATCTAAAGATCCTCTTGACTGCAATCAAATGAGACTCCTTAGGTGCAGCCGAAATCTAGCACAAACACATGTAGCAAACATAATATCTGGTCTAGAAGCTGTTAAGTACATCAAGGACCCAATCATACATCTGTAAAGTGTTTCATCACCACTTTACCTTTCTGATCTGTATCCATTGTGTGGTGTTGCACATGGGAGTAGAACATGGTTTACAATTTTTGTAAATCAAACTTTTCCAAAAGATTTTTTGTGTATTTGGACTGATGAATGAAAATTCCATCAGCCTTTTGTTTGATTTGCAAACCAGAAAGAATTGTAATTCACCCATGGCACTCATTTCAAACTTTTGTTGCATCAACTTTGTAAAGGCATCACACAACTGTGGATCAGAGGATGCAAAAATAATATCATCTACATAAATTTGAACAAGTAGATTATGCTACCCAGCTTTCTTAATGATAAAGTTTATCTATGGAACCTCTAGTGAAATTATTTTCCAGAAGAAAGTTTTGATAATGTCTCATACCAGGCCTAGGAGCTTGTTTCAACCCATAAAGAGCCTTATCAGCTTATACACCCAATTAGGATGCTTATTGTCCTCAAAACCTGGTGGTTGACATCATAAAACTCTTCTTTAATTTCCCATACAAAAATGCACTTTTGACATCCATTTGAAAACTTTAAGATTTTGATAAGCAGCATAAGCTAAGAAACAATCGAATTGCTTCCAGTCTGGCTACAGGGGCAAAAGTTTCATCATAATCAATACCTTCTTCTTGTGCAAACCCCTGATAACCAGTCTGGCCTTGTTCTTAACAATAAGCCCATTTTCATCAGTTTTGTTCCTAAACACCCATTTAGTGCCTATTGCACACTTACCTGGAGGTAGAGAACCAGTTCCCACACTTGCTGTTTCTTGAACTGAAGAAGCTCAAGCTGCATGGCATCAACCATCCATTGTCCCTTTAAGCATGTGATAATTCTTTGGCTCTTGCTGACTGATGAAGAGATCAAGAAGCAGAAATTTGACAATTGACTTCTTGTTGATACTCCAGCAGTGATATCACCAATGATTTGAGACATAGGGTGATTCTTCAGATCTTGGTACACAATGAGATCAGTGTAAGTGTTTGTAGCAGGCTCAGCAGCAACAGATGGTGATGGTGAAGCATTTCCTTGAAACCAATCAGTAGATGGTAATTCAAAGGAAGTTGAAGTTATAGAAATCTCATCAGCATTGTGTTGTGGATTGTGCTGCTGGAGCTACAGGAACATCAGGTCTAGCTGAATCAGGCAGTTGATCACTAAACTTGAAGAGGTGAGTACTACTATCATCATCATCAGCACCAGCAGTACCACCAGGTGGTGAACTGTTGACAGGAGCAACAGCAGGAGTTTGATAAGGAACATATTGCAGTATGTCCAAATCAAATATCTCCACAGGGCTTTGTGGAATCTTGTCCTTTGGAGATTCATTAAACTTAACATGTAGAGTTTCTTCACCATCTTTGTTCTACAGTTGAAGACTCTGTATGCTTTGCAAGTTGATGAATAACCAACAAAGTACCCTGCATCCACCTTAGATCAAATTTTTGGAGTTGATCCCATGTGTTGAGAATGAAACAAGGACACCCAAAAGCTCTGAAAAATGAAATTAGAGGGGCCAAATGATGAAGAAACTTCATATGGAGTTTTCATCAACCTCTTATTTACTAGAGCTCTATTTTGTACATAGCAAGCTGTATTGATAACTTCAGCCCAAAAAGTCATTGGCAGTCCAGAGTCAGCCAACATGGACCTTGCAGCTTCAATAAGGGTCCTGTTCTTTCTCTCCACTACTCCAGTTTGTTCAGGAGTTCTTGGAATGCTAAAACGCCTCTTGATTCCCTTTGAGAGGTAGAACTCATCAAGTGTATTGTTTCTAAATTCTGTTCCATTATCACTTCTAATACACTTGACTGAGAGGGAATACTGCTTCTCAACATACAACACAAAGTTGATAATCTTCTGAGCTGCTTCATCCTTTGAATGCAAGAAGAAAGTCCATACAAATCTGAGTAATCATCCACAATTACCAGACAGTATTTCTTCTTAGCCATACTCATCACTCTCACAGGACCAAAGAGATCCATGTGAAGAAGCTGTAAGCAGGCATGGACTTAGGTTCTTCTATGAGGGAAATGAAGCTTTGTGTTGTTTTTCCTTTTAAACAAGCAGTGCAGTCATCTTCACATTTGAACTCCTTCATAGGCAATCCCCTTACTAAACCATGGTTTATCAGCTGATTTATGTTTTTGAGATTAACATGACCCACCTTCTATGCCATAGTGTAGATTCTTGAGGGGAAGCCTTGGAAATAGACAAGGATGGCCTTTGAGATCTATTTTCTTGGAAAGATCTAAGGCATACACTCTTCCTGTCCTGTTGGCCTTAAGGAGAGTGTATTCATCCAACACCTTATCAATCAAACTTAGAACTTTGGATGACAAAATCCGGCAGTTCTGACTGGTGAAAGAGCAACATGGCCTTTGTCACACATTTGACTGACACTCAAGAGGTTGTACTTGAGATTTTCCACATGGTTAACATCATCAAACTTTATTTCCCCATTGGAAACAAAGCCTTTGCCAATGATGTAACCCTTTGCATCATTGCCAAAAGAACAAAACCCCTTCCTTCCTTGAGAGTAGTCATTAAGAAAGTGAATTGTTTTCCTGTCATATGCATGGATCCTCCACTGTCTACATACCAGATGCCTCTGTGGCATGTTTGAAGAAAACCCTGCAGAACAAAACAAATTAGTTAGATTTTGAGACCCAAACCTTTTTGGTTTTGGGGCCTGTTCACATCAACAGATGGTAGACTAACAGGTTTGTTGGAAATAACAGCCTGAGAGGAAGAAGATGGTGAAGAAGAGGAATCCTTTGGCTTGGACCTCCTTTTCTGTGGTTTCAACATAGGAACATCTAATTGGTTAACTCTTCCCAATAGATGTTGAACCATCATAACCAGCTGTGTCTGATTTTGTGATAAAGCTTTCAGCTCTTCAGACACATTAGCATTGGAGTTTGATAAGTTCTTATGTTGCACCTTCTTCTTTTGAGCAATCTCAGCTGTTACCTGTTTACCCCCTTCCTTTTTGGATTTCTTTTGGACTTAAGGGTTACAGGATTTGATGTTGCTGGTACAAATGTGGCTTCAAACTCATTTTTTCATTTTAACCATTTTCTCTTTAATTTCCTCTTTATGTTTGAGTTTGGATCCTCTTTTGTACCAACAATCATCGTAAGATGATTAAACAAACCACATACTTCACATGGTTTCTTTTTCAACTTATGTTGATCATCAACTAAAGAGGATGAAACTACTTAAGACTTGCTCTCAGTACTTTGGAAGCATTATTTGCTTTCTTGACTCCTCTTTAGTAGTCTTCAAACTCTTTCTACTGACAGTTTTCTTCTTTTTAGTGCTGACAGTAGTTGCAGTTTGAACTTCAGGTGTCAAATCTTGCTCTCCAGTCTTTCAGGACTTTCAGAAATAACTCCTATGTTGATCAACTCTTTGATCATGTGAGTGTCAGCATTGAACCATCAACATCAGCTGATGGTTCTGAGAGGGCTTGTGCTGACTTCTACTTTTGATGATGCTCTATCAAAAAGTGAATCACATGATGAGGTGGATTGGTTATTGCTTTCTCCATCAGATTTCACTTCTACTCTGGGAGCAAAATCTGTAGGAGGAGCAGTGTGATTATAACCAATGCCAAACTTCACATTGGAAGCTGATTGCTTACTAAGAAGCATTTCAAAACCTTTGCATTTGTACCCATCGATCACACTCTACTTGGGTGACTGCAAGGGTTTCTTTGAGACTTCTCTGGTCTTCCAGAATAACCTCTAGCTTAGCCTTTTCATCATTTAATTGGCATTTAAGCTTATAAATCTCATCACTTTTACTATTAAGAGCAGACTCATACTCAGCTTGTCTTTTGGAAATGGTTTTCTCAACTCAAGTTTTTGATTTATTAATACGACATTTGCCTCTCTAATAGAGACAAAGGCAGCTATGCATGATTCAGAACATAACTTGGCTTTAGCCTCTGAAGATACCTGAGTTACCTGTGAAGATGATGCATTTGAGCAAGAACCCTCAGTAGACTCCAGAGCCAAAGTGCCAGATTCCCAAAAGGACTATTACTCCATGTTGATCAGCACCTGTGAACAGTTGTTCATGACCAGACATGTCATCTGGCAAACTGCTCCAGTCAACAACTTCAGGGGTGAAGAAGCTATGTTGTTGAGGTTGAGGAGGTTGATGAGATGGTTGAGGTTCTGGTAGAGCATGAGGTTGTGGTACCATAGGAGCTTGAACTTGACTGGTTTGTGGCATGTAATAACAAGGGTAAGGGTATGGCATTTGACCCTGAGGAACAAAATATGCAGGAGATTTGGTTGAGAATGATGACTAGAATTGACAGGTGTTGCCCTTTGTTTTGTTGACTATGGCTAGGGAAAGTCACAAAAGGTGCAGAGGAATTAGATCCATATTGATCTACATTCTCTAGCAAGTGTCCAAGCCTTTGGGCATTTGATGACAACCTCAACTTACCCTTGTCAAAACAAACTTTGGTTTTGCCAGAGAGTCCTTTTGTAGAACTTCTGAGATCTGATATTTATCAAGGCCATTTGGCTCAAAATATCCATCTCTTCTAAGCTCATCAGCAATCCCCTTGAGATCATCCATGAATGAAGCATAGATTGTCTTATTACAACCCAGTAAACTGACTATCAACATCACAAATTGCAGAAATCAGAAAATTTTTGAGGAGAAACATAGCTCCATCATTCTGGCATTAGATGAAACATTTCTGACTCATGACTAACCAAGCAGTTTTGCCTGGTAACAAAGTTTTCATGAGCATACCAGATGAAGACGTTTTCGTTTTTTTGTTGTGGGGTCATCTCTGAAGATCATGTTAGGTTGGACTCACTTTAGTATAGATGTTTACTTTACATTGTAATAGGACTTGTGTTAGTTTCATTTTGTATTTTGTTAGTTATTAGCAGTTTGTTTTGCAGTCCAGCGAAACTGTGAGCGAATCTATAGTTTCGCTCACAGTTTGCTGTTTTGGTTCACCCGGCGAACTTGTGTTCTGCCGGGCGAAACTATAGTTTCGGCATGACAGTTTCGCTGGTAGCGAAACTGTCAGCGAAACTATGACTGCTATATATACTATTGTCATTTCATTTTGCATGATAAGTTTGCAAAACCCTAATCGTGGAATTCTGTTGCAAACTATCATTTCAAGCAGTTACTTCATTGAAATACAATTGTGCTTATTGTTATTGAGTGAGTTTGTTCATTTGAATATCAATTATGTCTTGATTCATCATATTCATCTCTCAATTGTTTGTTATTTGGTTTTTGTATTTGATATTGATCAAATTATCCTATCAATTGTACTGTTCATCGATCACATGGACCAACAATATGGTATCAGAGCCTTAGTGCTCTTGATTTGTTGAGTTTTGGTGGTTTTGGTCAATATCTAGTTTCAATCAATTCTCATTGGATTATCAGCTGTTTTTTGGGATGGAAATTGATTGAATTATGCTTGTTCTTGATTGAGGAAGATTCTACAATCATCAGATCTCAAATTCATTGAGTTTTGGATGATTTCAGATTGATTTTGAGGTGAAAAAGGGTTTTGAGAT
This sequence comes from Flaveria ramosissima, assembly GCA_025215565.1. Taxonomy (NCBI): domain Eukaryota; kingdom Viridiplantae; phylum Streptophyta; class Magnoliopsida; order Asterales; family Asteraceae; genus Flaveria; species Flaveria ramosissima. The sequence continues at coordinate 11,154,458 of CM046044.1, read as the reverse complement.
CGACCAGCGAAATTACTGTTCTTACAGCGAAACTGTCATCTTCATTCAGCGAAATTATGAGTTATTTTGGATCTGAAGTTGTTTTCTAGAGTTTCAGCGAAAGTATTTCTTTGAACGAAAGTTCAGTAGTGTTTTTGATCAATTATCAAGCGAAAGTGCTGCCGAATCTATTTCTGAACGAAAGTTCAAGCTTGTTTCCTGCGAAATTAGCAGCGAAACTAAGCAATTGTTGTCTCTGATTCAAGCGAAAGTGCTGCTGAAATTGCAAGAGAAAGTGTCTGTGTTTGCGAAAGTGTCTGCGATAGTATTGTTTCAGCGAAACTGTTAAGCAAGTCAGCTTTCTTCAGCGAATTTGTTAGCGAATTTGTCAGCGAATTTACTAGCGAAATTATCAATCTTTCTGCTGCGAAACTATCATGTCGAAATTAACTACTCTCACACTTGCGGATCTTGAAAGTGTTGCTCCTAATAGACCTCCAAGACTCATTAATGGAGATAATTTTGAAGATTGGAAGAGATGTCTCAAGCTTTCTTTTTCTACACAGATCATAATCAATGGGAATCGATTATTTCAGGTCCTCATATACCTACGGTTACAGTTGGTGATGTCGTTTCTCAGAACAAAGATCCATCTTCTTATACTGAAAGAGATCTGAAACTGATTGATCGTGATCAAAAAGCATTTGGTGCTCTAACTCTCTGCTTGGCTCCTGACATCTACAATCGTTTTGCAGAGCATAAAAATGCTAAATCTCTTTATGATGCTCTCTGTGAATTCTTTGATGGGAATGCAGATCTGGTGAAAGACAAGAGTATTCAAGCTGAAAAGGAGTTCAATTCGTTTGTAGGATACAAGAATGAAAGTTTGACAGATCTTACAAATCGTTTCTAACTGTCTCAAGCACTCTGAAGAAGTATGATGAAAGACTCTCCAACAGTGAACAAGTTAACAGGCTTCTCGATTCTCTTCCACCACAGTGGAGTCTTCAAGTGAGGATGCTCAAACAAGAAAGAGGTTTTACAGATTATAAGCTGATGGATATCATTAACAAGTTGAAATCTTTTGAGTTGGATATGAAAAGAAGAGAATTTAACCAGACTATGATGCCCACACCTGGTTTTCTCTCAAAATGCTGCTTTGTTGTCTTCCGCTGCAAACTCTCACATTCAAATCCAATTCAAGGAGGGAGCAATACAAGTAATTTCTCGAGTGGTAGTAATCATGTTGGAAAAAATTGGGAAATTCTAAGGTGAATGCTGAAACTACAATTCCATCTGAAACAATGGCTCTTTTTGGAATGTTTGTTCAGAGCTATGAAGCTCTTGTTGCTGGTGAATTGAAAGGTAAAGGAATGACTATGGAGGATATGTATCAAGTTGATCCTGATGATTTGGAAGAAACTGACATTCAATGGCAAATGGCAATGTTAACTTTAAGAGCCGGAGGTTCATGGAAAGAACAGGAAGAAAGAATTTGGTGGTCAATCATCAACCTCAAAACTAGGATTTGATAAGTCAAAATTGAGATGCTTCAATTGTAAACAATTGGGACATTTTAAACGTGAATGTCCATTACCAATTGTCACAGATCCTAGTAACACTGGAGTACCAAGATTGACAGCAGAGAAAGTAAAGGAAGAGGGAAATTCAAAAAAGGAGTCAGCCTTGATCTCAATTTTGACTGGAGTGCAGAGGTGGAAGAAACAAGATCTGAAATAAATCACGCGTTAGTTGCTGAGATTGTGGAAAGTGATGAGATGGAAGTTGAGAAAGATGAGTTTGTGTTGTTTAAGGAATTCAAAGGAGAGAATGAATCTTCAGTAAAGGAGAAAGAAGAGAAGGATGATGGAGAGAAGAAAGAGGAAAATTACAGATTCAAAAGCTGTGAAAGGAAAAGAGAAGGATGATGCGGCCGCTACTGTTGAGGAAAGGAATCAAGTACTCCAGTATGCATGTGCGATAAAGCTTTAGCTGCCGAAAAGATGGTAATGGGACTTCCTTATGAGGTAATACAGGATATGTGCTCATCTGCTTGCAAAATTAGACTTTTTGGGGTTTATAAGGCTAATCGTTTGTTAATTGATAATGAAAAGGATTTAAAACGAATTAATGATGAACTTAAAATGAATGAATCAAAATTTTTGTGAAATTAAATGAGGCTTTAAAAGAAACTGATCATTTAAAAGAATTGTTTTGGAAAGGAATGTAGAGATTAATACTTTGACTGAACGGGTTGCTCTTGCTGAATTTGAAGCAAGCAAACTTCAGTCAAAGTTAGATAAATGGACTATTTCTGGAATGAAACATGATGATCTTTGTAAATCTCAACGGGGAGCAAGAATTAAAACGGTTTGGGTTATGAAAATGTACAGGTTTATCCTCCTCCTAGTACATACTGTTATTCTCCTATGCCTGTTCCTCATCCTTCTAATGATTTAATCAAATCAGATACTGACAGTATGTCTGCAGGTTTAGTTGGGAATAACTCTAAGTACATTCGTGAAGACTACGACTATGGACCAACTAGTGGGCTTGGATGCACTAGTTCTAGTACACCTGAAAAACAGCAGTCTGTTTTAGATAATAAGTCTAGTTTAAATTCAGTGTTTGTTTCTAGTTCAAATGTAACAGACTTGAATGTCTCATGTTCTCTTGATTGTTCTATTTCATCTTGTAATTCAAATCTTGATAGTGATGATTTTGTTCTGGTAATGAATGCAATGAATCTGATGTTTCACCTAAAACAACTGAGCAACTTAAAACTAATTCTTTCGAAAAGTTCTTTTCTCAACCTATTCCATCTTTCATACCATTAAATATGACATCTTCAGAAAATTGCAGTTCGTCTTCATCTGAAACTGGTACCAATGGTACGAGTTTTACTGATTTGTCAGAAGAATCAAGTTCTGATTTTGTAAAGAATAACTCTGAGTCAAATAAACAAAAACATCATGAGATGTATGAGACATTCAGTGATGTTGATTCTAGTTTGTCTGAATGTGATGAGGAGATTATTATTGATCCTATTTTTACCTCATCACATCATCGACCTAGATTCAAACATCATTGTTTCAGGTGTGGTGAAGAGGATCATCTTATCAAAAATTGCCCTTTGATTGAAAGATCCTCTAATAGAAATTGTTTTGGGAATAAATTGACAAAATTGGTTAATAATTTCTTTCATAAAAAATCAGCTTCTTTAAAAACAAAAGTTGTTCAATCTTGGGTCCCTATTACTCCTGGCTAAATGATTTGTTCATTCATTTCAGGGATCTTCTTCAAAGATTGTAAACAGTCTGTGGCATGTTGATAGCGGCTGTTCCAAACACATGACGGGATTAAAGGATTTGTTGACTAATTATCGGATTATCGATGGAGGATATGTGGCATTTGCTGGAGACAAGAAGGGTGGAAAAATGATTGGACAAGGAGAAGTTACCAATGGTTCTCTTACTCTGGAAAAAGTCAACCATGTTCCTGAATTGGCATTTAATCTTCTGAGCGTCTCTCAAATTTGTGATAAAGATATTCCTGTTCTATTTAAATCTGACGAATGTTTATTTTGAAATCAGAGATAGCTATTCCAGAAGATTTAATTCTCATGCGTGCTCCAAGGAAACACGATACATATCTTCTTGATATGAATTCTAATGAGTCCAAGCTACTGCAACTTGTCTTCTCTCAAAAGCATCAACCTCTGAGTCACTCTTGTGGCATCGTCGCTTAGGCCATGTCAATTTTAAGATAATTAATAAATTAGTAAAGAACAATCTTGTTAGAGGACTTCCTTTAAAAGATTTTCTGTTACTGAAAAATGCATGGCATGTGCCAAAGGGAAACAACATAAGAAACCTCATAAGCCTAAACTTTTAAATAGCATATCAAGTCCTCTTGAGTTGTTACATACTGATTTATTTGGGCCAATTAGTGTTAAATCAATTGCTAAAAAGTCTTTTTGTCTTGTTGTTACAGATGATTTTTCACGTTATTCATGGGTGAGGTTTCTTGCTCACAAAAGTGAAGTTGCAGAGGAATTGCAGAAATTAATCATTTCTATTGAATCAGTCAGTAAGAAAAGAGTTATGGGATTAAGAAGTGACAATGGCACTGAATTTAAAAATCAGATTCTTGATTCATTTTGTGCTCAAAAGGGATCGTGAGACAATTTAGTGCTGCAAGAACACCCCAGCAGAACGGCATTGCAGAAAGAAAGAATCGTACTCTTGTGGAAGCTGCTCGTACAATGTTGATAGAATCATCATTACCAGTTATTTTCTGGGCTGAAGCTGTTAATTGTGCATCTTATGTTCTAAACAGGGTGCTAATTGTGAAAGATAAAGTGAAGACTCCTTATGAACTTTTTCATAAGAGGAAGCCACTAATTGATTTCTTTCGCCCATTTGGATTGTTCTTGTACTCTTCTGAATACTCAAGCTCAAAAGACAAAATTTGGTGCTGTTTCTGACGAGTGTTATTTTGTTGGATACTCTTCTTCACAAAAGGCATACCGAGTTTATAACAAGAGAACACGTATTGTTCAAGAGTCATTTTATGTTGACTGGCAAGAATCAAATCCTTCTGAAGTTAAATCTGAACCTGCATGGTTCTTTGATTCCGATACTGTGTTCAATTCATTTAATTTGCCAGTTTTCGATGATGATACGTCAATTCCATGTACTCAAACGAATATTATTCCATCATCTTCATCGTCTGTTCCATCCATTCCACAAGTAAATGATGCTGTTTCAATTGATGTTAGCTCATCGTCTCCGATGCCTGATCAAGCTCCATTATCTGATTCTTTATCTCCTACATCTCCTAACTTACCTGATTCAACACCTGTCATTGATACACCTTCATCTACTCTTTCTCCGGCGCTGATACTTCTTCAACTATCTTTCCTTCTTCAAGTGATTATAAAACTTTGAAAGATCATCCGCTTGATAATGTGATTGGATCTGTTTCTGATGGTGTTCGCACACGAAGTCAATCCGGTCTGATTAATGTTTGTCTTTTCTCATGCTTTATTTCTCAAATTGTTCCTAAAATGTTCATGCTGCTCTACAAGATCCTTGTTGGGTAGAGTCTATGCAGTTGGAACTTCAACAGTTCCGGAAGCTTAAGGTTTGGACTTTAGTTGATTTACCTCCCAACAAGTATCCAATTGGTACAAAATGGGTATTTAAGAACAAACCAGATGATCGGGTGTGGTGGTGCGAAACAAATCTAGACTTGTAGTGCAAGGCTTTGCTCAAGAAGAAGGAATTGATTATACAGAAGTCTTTGCTCCAGTTGCTCGTCTTGAAGCAATCCGTATATTTCTTGCTCATGCTGCTCATAAACAGTTCAAAGTGTACCAGATGGATGTGAAATGTGCTTTTCTTTACGGCGACATTGATGAAGAGATATATGTGTGTCAACCACCAGGCTTTGAAGATCCTGATTTTCCTGATAAAGTGTATAAGCTTGATAAATCTTTGTATGGCCTTCATCAAGCACCCAGAATCTGGTATGAGACTCTTACACAATATCTTTTAAGCAATGGTTATTCTCGTGGTACCATTGATATGACCTTATTTAAAAAGGAGGTGAATGGTGAAATGATCTTTGTTCAAGTGTATGTCGATGATATTATTTTTGGATCCACAAATCTCAATTGTGTAGAGAGTTTGAAGAAGTGATGAGCCAAAGGTTTGAAATGAGTATGATGGGTGAAATGTGCTTCTTTCTTGGCTTGCAAGTTGAACAACAGAAAGAAGGAATTCTTATTCACCAAGAGAAGTACATTAAAGATATTCTGAAGAAATTTAAGATGGATGATGCGTCTACTGAAATGACTCCTTTTACTGCTCAGACGTGTCTCACTCCAGATGAAAATGGAAAACCAGTTGATCCTCATCTTTTTCGGTCTATGATTGGCTCTCTCATGTATCTTACTGCAAGTCGTCCTGATATCACTTTCGCTGTTGGTTACTGTGCTAGATATCAGTCGGCTCCAAAGGAATCTCATGAGAAAGCTGTCAAACGAATATTTCGTTATCTCAAAGGATCATCTCGTCTCGGACTGTGGTATCCATATGGTGGAAATTTTGATTTACATGCTTATTCTGATAGTGATTCCAATGGTTGCAGGTTAAACAGAAAATCTGTGTCTGGAGGTTGTCAATATTTGGGAAATTGTCTGGTATCTTGGCAGAGCAAGAAACAAACTACTGTTTCTCTTTCTACAGGGGAAGCTGAATATATTGCTGCATCTAGCTGTTGCTCTCAAGTTCTCTGGATCCAACACCAAATGATTGATTATGGAATTAATTTCCTTCATACACCTTTATTCTGTGATAATGAGGCTGCCATTGGAATTGCTAAAATCCCATTCATCATTCTCGCACAAAGCATATTGAAACCCGAATTCATGCGATTCGTGATGCTCAGGAGAAGGGTTTCATTAATATTATTCCCATCGATACAAAAATCAAAAAGCTGATCTTTTCACAAAAACGTTTGATAAACCTCGTTTTTATGAATTGATTTCTATGCTTGGTTAATATCTTTTTAAATTTTCATTTTCTATTTCTTTGATAATAATTAAAAAAAAATAAAAAAAATAAAAAAAATCAAGTTACAATTTTTTATATTTATAGACAAATGAAAATAAAAATTTGGGGGAGTAATATCATTATTCTGAGATCGGATTTAACATGATGAGAAATGATTGTATATTCTCTAATATTTTTTATTTACATGACCAGTAATTCTATGAGAAATGATAGTAACTGTTACTAGATTCTGTTTCACATTAAAATAAAAGAAATGGATCAGATTCTTTGACGATATGCTTGATAGACTCAGCCTGATGAATGAAGTAGACAGCAGCTTTATGATTAAATTAAACTTTATGCTTAAGAATGCCTGGATTTACTCATTCATTTTGGATTGCACAAAAACTGAGTCCTGACAAAAATTGGATTGAGAATGAATCTTTCGTTCATTTTGCTTTGTTATGTCATCATTCTCTGCTGGTTTATTTTGTGTCAAGATGTCTTGTGTCTGTGCTTATCTCCTCTGCTGTACGTGAGTACTGACCTGGAGTGATGATCTCCTCTGCTGTACGATAGTACTGACCTGGAGCTCTCATCAGCACATGTTCAAATGGTTATCTCCTCTGTTATACGTGAGTATAGATCTGGAGCTCTTACCATTTTGATATAATTATGTCAAATCATCTTATCGATGAATTTCTCTCAGAATGAAATATTCTGTGTATAATCATTTGCACACTTATCCACAAATCTTGTTCCATGAAGATTGATTCATAATTCAATAAATCCTGAGGTTGGGTGAGGGTTTTTACCAAATGATTGTGGGGTCTTAGCATTCTAAAGCATCTAATCGAACCTTAAATGAATCATAAGCTGTTGTTTGAAAAAGGATAAGGCATGAGTTTAAGTGGACAATTATATCAGCAATCGTTATTGATTTGTTCTAATTTCAGTTGTTTCTGTGCAGATTGTGATCAGATCTTGTATTCAGTATGATCTCATGACTGGTAGATGATTTTTAATCATCATTATGTTCTAAAATATTTAGAGAATGTGATCTCTGATTATTTTAGATCTCATTATGTGATGTGCTTCCTTTGAATTATAATTAAAAAAAAATAATATAATAATAAAAAAAAATTTAATAAAAAAAAAAAAATATAAAAAAAAAAAAAAAAAAAAAATTGGTGCGAAATTATTCTTTCGCTAATAGCTTCGCTAAGCGAAACTGCAATTTCGCTAGGTTTGCTTATAAGTTGTTAACCAGTTATCTTTTAGCGAAATTACAGTTTCACTGGCGAAACTGTAAATTCGCTAGACGAATTTATAGTTTCGCTGCCAGCGAAACTGTTGGCTATATAAGTCAATTTTGCGAAATTTCTTTCATATTTCGCGAAATTGTTCAGTTTCTTCTTTTTAGGGTTTTTAAGTTACATAGACGGCGATTTTGATTTGTGATTGTGTATTTGGACTGATTTTGAGTGTTGTTCTCTTCGTATGTGAGTTTCGAACTTAGATTGACTATTTAATCTGGATTACATCATGTTTTGATAAGGATCTGGATTATGTCGCTTCGGTGGTTTCGCTGTTCGTTCAGCGAAACTACTGAAGTTTCTCTAGCGAAATTGAACGAAAGTTCACATTCTTTCAGCGAAACTGTAAAGTTATGCTGTCCGAGCGAACTTAACAGTTTCGCCATATCTTATCTAATTTCGCAATGACTAATCCTTATTTCACACAGTTTCGTCTATATTTTCATGAGTCAGCGAAACTAATTTGTAATAGCGAAACTAAATTAATTTTGGTGAAACTAATTGCGAAACTACTTTGAATCATTCTAATCTTGTCGAAAGTACTTTTTTTCTGCGAAATTAACAAGTTTCTATGAGCGAAACTATAGTTTCGCTCGTCGAAACTGTTTGTTTTTCTTGTCGAAACTGTCTTTGATTCAGCGAACCTATCATGTCTTAGTGAGCGAAACTATTGTTTCGCTTGCCGAAATTGATTGTTTCTTTTGTTTTTATCTTATTTTTCTTATTTTCAGTATTTCTTATTCAAATTTATTTGTTGATCTTTTCAGGTTATTATGGCGAATCTCAAGTTTGACGAGAGGAATAACATCACTGCCATATTAGATGATACTTTGCCAAAGGCGGCCGGATTTCGTGATTGTATTAGATGGCTCCAAAGATCACCCCATATGCTATCTCTCACTCACCCACTATCTATGATCTTCACATTAGAGACTTTTGGAGATCAGCTGAATACAACACCGGAGGAGATGTTCAGAGGATCACAGCTAGAGTGCTTGATCATGATATATCTATTACTGCTGAGAACGTGTCGAGGATTCTTAGACTGGAAGATGATACTGGTGATGAAGTTGATATGACGGAATCTGAAGTATTCCAAGCTTTCAGGCAAATGGGATATGAGGGACCAGTCTTTGGTTCGAGGAAAGAGATTAAAAAGTCCTTTTTATCTAAAGAATGGAGATATATAGCTCACGTGTTTATTATGTGCTTAGATCACCGTAAGGGTGGATCTGATGGACTTAACCTTCTTGAATGGGCCAAAGCTATGGTGATATGTTGCAAAGGGAGAAAGCAAACATTGCTAGATGATCTTTGCGTTTATGGCAGAACCCAGAAAAAATGTGATGGCGGTGAAAAAGGATAAATGGTTGTTATTCCTCGTTTATTCAGATGATTATGATGATTGATCCTGATGTTCCTAAAATGGTGAAGTTAAGAGATTAGTTCAGATGAACCCTCGGATATTTGCAGATTGCTGTGCTATACGCCATGATTTCAGTGGTAAAAAACCCATCTCTGGGAAAACATGTACCCACCAGAGCGATGGAATTATATCAGACGGGTCGATGAGTCTGAAAACAAAAGAGCTGAGGAAACAAGGGTGAAACAAGCTGATGCAGCTAAGAAAAGAAAGAGATATGCAAAAGAGAAAGATTATGATTTAAGAAGAAGACATAGATACACAAGCAGAAGAGATAAGGGTGGAGAAGGAACGAAGGTCTAAAAAGAGAACTGACTTTGTTGAGCTTGAACGAAGAACAAAACATAGACACGAGGGTTTCACAGCAGGGAAAGAAGCTAGTGCTGGTCTTGATGAGGATGTGATTCGTGGTCTAAATACTTCATTGGCAAATGAGTTAAGTATGATAAAGACTAAACTGATGAATCAGGAGATTAGGGAGCAACAGAAAGATGAGGTCATTGAAGGAATGAAAAGATGTTGGTTGATCAGAATAGTTTGATTAAGAGGTTATTTGAAGAAATTTCACAGATGAAAGCTGCTGCTGGCCTACCCAGTCAACTAACTCAATCTGAGTTAGATGATATGACTGATATATCTAAGTACCCATTCTTGAATGTGGGTACCTCATCCAAGGTAGGAGAGGGCACCTCTGGAGCAGCTGATACTGAAGCAAGAGAACAAGAGATTCCAAGAGAAGAGGCTGGCAGAAATGATGAAGATGAGATTGTTGAGGCTGGGTTTGTTAATCTACAGTTTGATTTTGATAAGGATATTTTGGGAGAAGAAGTGATCGTTACAGCTACTCATGAGGAAGTATCAGATAAAGGAAAAGGGTTGATTGATGAAGAAGAGGAGGATGAGCAGTTGGTTGATTATGATTCTGAACCGGAATTCTATGAAGTAGATGAGAGACCTTTGGTGTATGTGGCTAAGAAGGGAGATGATGAGAATGATGTGTTTGAGATGGATAAAAGTGATTGGTTGGTAAAGGAGAAGGAGGCTGAAGAACTTACTCCTCTGTTTCAAAATATGGAGGGTTTGAGCAGAAAAGAGGCAGACAAGAAGATAATCAGTGGTGTTATAATCCTTTCTTAAAGATGTTTTTGATTAAAAGAAGAGGAGGTAATATCAGTTACATGCTCAAGAGGAAGGCGTTTAAGACCTTGCCTAAATGGGATCTGAGACGGTTGGCTACCTTGCCTTTGATTAATGCTCATTTAAGTGAAAGGGCAGTATTTCTGGAGAAGGAGATTAAAAATGGCCTTAATGATAATTTTGAGTCATTTGGATTTATGAAGGCTGAACGAAAGAGATCGAAGAAAGATAAAGACTGGGAGACTGGGAAAGGGAGAATTGTTTTGACAGTCAAACCACCTAAGACTGTAAACAGAGTAAGACTGGCTGATCTCTCCTCCTCGTTTACAGGACTTTGAGAAGTGGTTCTATGATAATAACACTGGTGAGGTTGTGATTAGAGCCAAACAAGGAAGAGAATTTAGGGGTGTTTGACCCAATGGAGTTATTCAGCTTCTGTGATAAAGATCTCTTGATTCTCTGTGAAAATCATATAAAGGCGGGGCAGGTGAGGAAACAAGAAAGGAGGCAAGCTTGTTATGAATGTGGCGAACAAAATAAGGGGAGTACGGGCAGAGGTAAAGAGTTTGGCTGAAAGGTGAGAGCACAAGATGACTTGACAAGGCAGTTTGCTAGAGCTAGTGGTCATTCGGAGGAAGCTGATGATGCAGGAACTAATCTTGGAGAATCAGTGGCTGAAGCTTCTAAAGACGTTGCTGCAGGAGGGGATGAAGATAGACCAACAGCAGCTGAGGAAACGGGAGCTGAAGAGTCAAACCAAGAGCAGTGAAGATAGTGAGGTCCAACCTAGGGGGAGTATTGAAGATCATGTTAGGTTGGACTCACTTTAGTATAGATGTTTACTTTACATTGTAATAGGACTTGTGTTAGTTTCATTTTGTATTTTGTTAGTTATTAGCAGTTTTGGCAGTCCAACGAAACTGTGAGCGAATCTATAGTTTCGCTCACAGTTTGCTGTTTGGTTCACCCGGCGAACTTGTGTTCTGCCGGGCGAAACTATAGAGTTTCGGCATGACAGTTTCGCTGGTAGCGAAACTGTCAGCGAAACTATGACTGCTTATATATACTATTGTCATTTCATTTTGCATGATAAGTTTGCAAAACCCTAATCGTGGAATTCTGTTGCAAACTATCATTTTCAAGCAGTTACTTCATTGAAATACAATTGTGCTTATTGTTATTGAGTGAGTTTGTTCATTTGAATATCAATTATGTCTTGATTCATCATATTCATCTCTCAATTGTTTGTTATTTGGTTTGTGTATTTGATATTGATCAAATTATCCTATCAATTGTACTGTTCATCGATCACATGGACCAACAATCTCTCTCTCAAATGTGAGCAATTTCCCATGGAGTTGGGTGAGAGATAGTTTGTCTAAATTTGCACTGGAGCGTAGGACAATAGTATATGTGTCCCATCTCTCAGGCAGTGATCTGAGAAATCTGTTATTCATCTGGATATTGGTGTACTCATGTTTGACCATTTTTAATTCAGAGATCAAACAAGAGAACCGCTCAAACTGTTGAGTCAGTGTCTCACCCTTCCTATGAGAGAATGTCTCATATTGTTGGGCAAGGATCTCTCTATTATTTGCCAAGACCTCATCTGTTCCTCCAAATTGTTCTTTCAAGGCATTCCAGAGGTCATGGGCAGATTCATAATGCATTAGCCCAGAATAGATTTCATTGGGTAGTGCCATGGCCAGAATTCCATGGGCTTTTGCATCAATCTCAAACAATTTCTTATCCTCATCTGAGTATTGATCCTTCCTCTTCGGAACCATTTGATTTGTTTCCGGGTTATTCACCATAGGCTTGTGTGGACCATGTACCACCTGATGTCCAACAACCTGAGCTGTTAACAGACAGGTGATGGAGCATACGTCGTTGCCATATGTTATACTCATTCCTAACCAGCATTGGAGGCTTGGTTGAGGAACCAGTATTGTGAGGATCATTGGAAGGAGTAGTCATTTTGGGTCCAAAAACAATTTTATTCAAGCTTTTAAAAGATTTTAGACAGACCACAACAAACTCAATGAAAACCAAGAACAAAACTCAGGATGAATGACCAAAAAACACAGAAAATTCAATCTCTATAACCGTTTCTTGCAAAAATGCTAATTCAATCAATCTTGGATCTTGAATAGCAGTTTCAATGATCAATTATTAGATCGATCAATGATTAACCTGCTCTGATACCATTTGTCAGGATCAGTGATCACAAGTTCGATGGATTAGTGAGTAATGCAGCGGAATAAGATCAAGAATTAGACAAATTATAGCAAGAGTTTGATATTTGTAAACAAATATGAGCAAATATATTTCTGTGATAAGGAATGATTCAATTATACCAAATATTTCTATTCAATCATTCACACATTACAATAAGGTTGACACTCCTTATATAGAGTGCAATCACTGCTGTTATCACGGGATTGTGACAACTGGCAGATCTATTACAAAAATAACTAACACTTAACAAACTACTGAAATGTTCACAACTACTGAGAACATATCAGAGTGCTAAGTATAAAACATAAAACTACTGATAAGAAACTACTGAAACTACAACGACTGAAGAACAAACTCTTCAGTCGTTTTACAAAACTACTGAAAAGATAAAACATAAAACTACTGAAACTAAACCGTCACAACTACTGAAGAAGTCCTCTTCAGCTGTTATGACAACATCTGATACTTGGTCTTCAGCACTTGTGCTTTCAGACTTTGTCTTCAGCACTTGTGTCTTCAGACTTTGTCTTCAGCACTTGTGTCTTCAGACTTTGTCTTTAGCACTTGTCTTCAGACTTTGTCTTCAGCACTTGTCTTTAGACTTTGTCTTCAGGTGTTCTCTTCAGCTGTTGTGGACTTCTGTAGTTGTTGTGACGTCTGTGGGACTTAAAGGTTTTTCTGATCCGGCTCATTGGTTCTTTTGGTCCAACAACTACCCACCATGGCATCTTGAATTGAGGTGGCACCCCCTTGATAAATTTCTCAATGTTACGGGGCACGATGTCCACCATGTGTGGTAAGAGCATACTCAACTCATGATGCCGGGTGGAATTAGCCAAGCGATTCCCACCATCTTGTTTGAGGTTCTAGAACTCCTCCTCCAGCTTTTGCAACTTGCTTCTCGGGCAGAACTTTTGGATCATGATATCCTTAAAATCCTCCCAGGGCAACGCCATTGCAACCTCAGTTCCACGGTTTCTCTTTTCACTATTCCACCATGTTAGTGCTCGTTGTTGAAGAACACTTGTGGCATAGCGAACCTTGAACTCGTCGGGGCACTCGCTAACAATGAATGTGTTCTCCATACTTTCAAACCACTCGAGAAGTCCAGTTGCTCCTTTGTTGGACCAAAAGAACCAATGACCCAGATCAGAAAAACCTTTAAGTCTCACAGACATCATAACAACTGAAGTGATCTACATCTGCTGAAGACAAAGTCTGAAGACAATAGCTGAAGACAAAGTCTGAAGACCAAGTTCTCAGAAGTTGTTTCAAACAGCTGAAGAAGTTCTTCTCAGTAGTTATAATGTTTTACTTTTCAGTAGTTTCTTTTCTGTAGTTTTATTATTGTAAAACATCTGAGTTCTTACCTTCAGATGTTTATAGAGCTTCAGTAGTTTGTAATTTAGTTGTTAATATACTTTAGCTTTTTGTGAAGGTGTCCTCAGTTGTTGTGGACATCTTCAGTAGATTAGTTTACTTTCAGTAGTTTGTATAAATCAGTTAGATGTCACTATCAAGTGACATCAGCTGACGTCACATTCCTTCATAAAAGGAATGTTGACCTAATTGTTTTGTAACCGAAGCATTTGCGTGAATGAATATCTTCCTTTAACAGAAAATCCTCTCTCTATAATCGCCATAGTGTGATTGAATATTCATACTTGTCTTGCTTAAATTTGATCTAATTTCTGTTATATTCCACTGCAAATTCTAATCTAATTGATCAACTAGATCCGATCCTATCAAATGGTATCAGAGCTGGTTAATCATTGATCGATTTAACAATTGATCATTGAAACGCTCTTTGATATCTAAGTTTGATCGAATTAGCAAATTTGCAAGAATTGGTTATAGAGTTTGATTTTCTGTTGCTTCCGGTTAATTAATTTGAGATTCGAATTGTATTGTTGAGTTTTGAGCTAGATTTATTAAAATTTCATTGAATTTGTTTGAATTGGTGAAATGACTACATCAATCAATGATCCTCACAATACTGGCTCCTCAACAAAGCCTCCGATGCTTGTTAGGAGTGAGTATAACATATGGCAATGCCGAATGCTCCATCACCTGTCTGTTAACAGTTCAGGTTGTTGGAAGTCAGTGGTTCATGGACCATATAAGCCTATGGTGAGTAATCCGGAAACCAATGAGATGGTTCCGAAGAAGAAGGAGCAATATTCTGATGAGGATCTAAACTGTTTGAAATTGATGCTAAAGCCCATGGATTCTGGCCATGCACTGCTAATGAAATCTACTCTGGACTTATGCATCATGAACTGCTCATGATCTTTGGGTTGCTCTAAAAGAACAATTTGGAGGAACTGATGAGGTCTTAGCGAACAATAGAGAAATCCTTGCCCAGCAATATGAGACATTCTCTCATAGAAAGGGTGAATCACTGACTCAACAGTTTGAGCGATTTTCCTGTTTGTTATCTGAGCTAAAAATGGTTCAACATGAATATACAAACAGTCAGATGAACAACAGATTCCTCAGATCCCTGCCTGAGAGATGGGACACATATACCATTGTCCTACGCTCTAGTGCAAATCTGGACACTCTATCTCTTACCCAACTTCATGGGAAACTCTTAACATTTGAAAGAGAGATAGAACAGAAAAGGAAACTGGCTTCATCTGGAAAGCTCACTGATGACTTTGTACCAGGAAAATACTGCTCTGGTGGTCATGAGTCAGAATATGCTGCATCAGAAGTTCTTATGATGAGCATATAGAGTTCTCTTCAAACAGTGGAGATCATGCTTTTGTTAGTGTTGATGGTAATTCAGGGTTTAGTGTTGATAATTTGTGCTTTTTGATGGATGATTTGAAAAGAATTGCTGATGATGATCTGAAAGAGATGGATATTTTGAGCCAAATGGCATTAATCAATATCAGATCTCAAAAGTTTTACAAAAGGACAGGTAGAAATTCCCTAGTCTCTCTGGAAAACCAAAGTTGGTTTTGATAAGAGCAAGTTGAGATGTCACAAGTGCCATAGACTTGACATTTTGCAAGAGAGTGTAGATCATCTGGATCTAACTCATCTGCACCGCTTTGTGACTTTTCCAAGCAATAGCTCACAAACCAAAGGGCAACATTCTACCAGTTCTGATCATCATTCACAAATTCAATCATCTCTGATTTTTGGTTACTCAAGGTCCAATGCCATACCCTATCCATATCCATGTTTTTTACATGCCTCAGTCTAGTCAGGTTCCTGTACCCATGGCTCAACAACCACATGCCCTACCTGATTCTCACCATCTCATTGAAATCAACAATCTCAATCTCAATCTCATCAAAGCTTCTTCACACCTGAGGTTGTTGACTGGAGCACTTACCAGATGATATTTCTGGTATTCTGAACATTGTTCTCTGGTGCTGGTCAACATGGTGGTGAAAATCCTTTTGGAAATCTTGCTCTTATGGCCCTGGAGTCTACTGATGAAAATACTTCATCATCACAGGTACCACAGGTATCTTCTGAGGCTAAGGCCAGTTGTGTTCTGAGTCATGCATAGCTGCTTTTGTTTCAATTAGGGAAGCAAATGTAGCCTTAATTAATTAAATCTTGACCTAGAGAAAGTGATTTCCAAAAGAAAAGCTGAGTTTGAGTCGGTTTTTAAAAGAAAAGGATGAGGAGATTTACAATTAAAATGCCAAATCACTGATGAAAAGCAAAGGTAGAGGTCATTTTGGAGAATCATAAGAATCTCAAAGAAACACTTGCCACTACTCAAGTTAAATTGTGAACGTGGGTAACATCATGCAAGGTTTTGAAATGCTTCTCAGTAAGCAACACTCTTCAATGTGAAGTTTGGGATTGGGTATAATCATACTATACCTCCTACAGATTTTACTCCCAAGCTAGAAGTAAAATCTGAAGGTGAATGTAATTCCCAAACCATATAACCTTGTGTCTCATCCTCAAATGGTAATTCAAAATCAGAGGATGAAGTCAGTGTTATTACCTCAGCTAATGAATTTGCTGATGGTCTCACTGCTTCTAAACACATGATCAAAGAGAAACTGAGCAATCCAGGTGTTGTCCCACAAAGTACTCAAAGTACTGAAGGGCAAAACACAACACCTGAAGAGCATTTCAAACCAATTGAAATAAAGCATAATTTGACAACTGCTGAAAAGTCTATCAGGAAATCCAAAAGTACTGATAGAAAACTTCTGAAGAACAAATCTTTAGTTGTTGAAAATCCTTCAATACTTACCATAAGTACTGAAAGGAAGAAAGTACTAAAGAACAAATCTTCAGTAGTTTCATCATCTTCAGCAGTTGATAAACAAAAGATGAAGAAAAAACCATGTGAAATATGTTGTTTGTTTAATCATCTTACTAATGAATGTTGGTATAACAAGGGTTTAAAATTCAACAAAGAGAAAATCATTAAAAAGAAAATGAATAAAATGAAAGATGAATTTCAAACCAAGTTTGTACCACAAACATCTCAATCTGATATCCCAAAGTTTTTCCAAAAAGCTAAAAAGATGGAAGGGGTTTATCACAAAACAGCTGAAAATATTCCTCATGGAATATCAAAAACCCAGACTAAGTCTGTGTCTTTCAAAAAGGAGGATTTGGTGAATCATAAGAACAAACCAACAACAAGTACTGATGTGTCAACTGAGTTGAAGGCTTTGACAACCAATCAGACACAACTTGTTATGATGGTTCAACATCTGTTGGGGAGGGTTAACCAATTAGATGTATCTGTGATTAAACCACTGAAAAGGAAAACTAAGCCAAAATCAAAGGAATCCTTTTCAGCACCATCTCCACCTACAAAAGCTGTTAATCATGCAAAATCAGTTAGTTTAAAATCTGTCAATGAAAACAGACCCAAAACCAAAATGGTTTGGGTCTCAAAGGCTAACTAATTTTTGTGCAAAATGCAGGGTTCTTCAGCATGCCAAATAAGCATCTGGTATGTAGACAGTGGAGGATCTATGCATATGACAGGGAGCAGTTCTCTTCTTCATGATTACTCTCAAGGGAAGAAGGGATTTGTTTCTTTTGGTTATGATGCTAAAGGTTACATCATAGGAAAAGGGTTTGTGTCAAATGGTGAAATAAGGTTTGATGATGTTAACCATGTCGAGAACCTAAAGTACAACCTGTTGAGTGTCAGTCAAATGTGTGATAAAGGGCATGTTGCACTTTTCACAAGTCAGAACTATCGGATTCTGTCTTCCAAAGTTCTAAAAAGGATTGACAAGATATTGGATGAATATACTCTCCTGAAGGCCAACAGGATTGGAAGAGTATATGCCTTAGATTTATCAAAGAAAATTGATCTAAAAGGCAATCCATGTCTGTTCTCTAAAGCCTCTCCTCAAGAATCTGAACTATGGCATAGAAGGCTTGGTCATGTGAATCTTAAAAATATGAACCAGCTTATTCATCATGGTTTAGTGAGAGGTTTGCCATTGAAGGAGTTCAAGTGTGATGACAACTGTCCAGCTTGTTTAAAAGGAAAGCAACACAAAGTTTCATTCCCTCCAATAGAAGAACCAAAGTCCACTGCCTGCTTGCAATTACTGCATATGGATCTTTTGGTCCAGTAAGAGTGATGAGTATGGCAAAGAAAAAATACTGTCTGGTAATTGTGGATGATTACTCCAGATATGTATGGACTTTCTTCTTACATTCCAAAGATGAGGCTGCCCAAATCATCATTTACTTTGTGTTGTATGTGGAAAAGCAGTATTCACTTCCAGTCAGGTGTGTGAGAAGTGATAATGGCACAGAATTTAGAAATCATACTCTTGATGAATTCTATTTATCTAAGGGAATCAAGAGGCAATATAGCATTCAAAGAACTCCTGAACAAAATGGAGTGGTGGAGAGAAAGAACTGGACCCTTATTGAAGCCGCAAGGACAATGTTGGCTGATTCTGGTTTGCCACTAACCTTTTGGGCTGAAGCTGTCAACACAGCTTGCTATGTACAAAATAGGGTATTAGTAAATCAGAGGTTGATGAAGACTCCTTATGAGTTATTACATCAGTTGGCCCCCCTAATTTCATTCTTTAGATCATTTGGGTGTCCCTGATATATTCTTAACACAAAGAATCAACTTCAGAAGTTTGAATCAAAGGTGGATGCAAGGTATTTTGTTAGGTATTCATCTACTTGCAAGGCATACAGAGTTTTTAATTGCAGAACAAAGATAGTTGAAGAAACTTTGCATGTCAAGTTTAATGAATCTCCAAAAGACAAAATTCTTCAAAACCCTGTGGAGTTATTTGATTTGGACATACTGCAATATGTTCCATATCAGTCTCCATCTGTTGCTGTGTCTGAGGATCCATTGTCTCCATCTGGTGGTATAAATGCAAGTTGTAGTGATCATCTGCCTGTGTCTACTACACTTGATGTTCCTGTAGCTTCAGCAGTTCCATCCACAACAAATGCTGATGAAATCTCTGAATCCTCTACTTCATTTGAACTGCCATCTCATTCTAGGTTTCAAGAGTCTGAATCAACATCTGTTGCTGCTGA
Organism: Flaveria ramosissima; assembly: GCA_025215565.1. Classification (NCBI taxonomy): domain Eukaryota; kingdom Viridiplantae; phylum Streptophyta; class Magnoliopsida; order Asterales; family Asteraceae; genus Flaveria; species Flaveria ramosissima. The sequence continues at coordinate 11,135,286 of CM046044.1, read as the reverse complement.
ATCTCCTACAAACACTTGCACAGATATCACTGAGTACCAAGAACTGAAGAATCATCCCATGTCTCAGATCATTGGTGACATCAATGCTGGTGTTTCAACTAGAAGTCAATTGCCGAATTTCTGTCTCTATGCTCTCTTCATCAGTCAGCAAGAGCCAAAGAACTATCATGTGGCATTAAGAGACAATGGATGGGTTGAAGCCATGCAGCTTGAGCTTCTTCAGTTTCAAAAGCAACAAGTGTGGGAACTGGTTCCTTTACCCCAAAGTAAGTGTGCAATAGGCACTGAATGGGTGTTTAGGAATAAAACTGATGAAAAAGGCCAAATTGTCAAGAACAAGGCCATACTGGTTGTACATGGGTTTTCACAAGAAGAAGGTATTGATTATGATGAAACCTTTGCCCCTGTAGCCGGACTGGAGGCAATCAGATTGTTCTTAGCTTATGTTGCTTTCCATAATCTTAAAGTTTTTCAAATGGATGTCAAAAGTGCATTTTTATATGGTAAAATAAAAGAAGAAGTTTATCTGTGTCAACCACCAGGTTTTGAAGATCATAAACATCCAGATTAGGTGTATAAGCTTGATAAGGCTCTTTATGGGTTAAAACAAGCTCCCAGAGCCTGGTATGAAACACTATCTAACTTTAATCTTCAAAATAATTTCACTAGATGATCCATAGATAAAACTTTGTTCATTAAGAAAGTAGGCATGCATAAGCTCCTTGTTCAAATTTATGTAGATGATATTATTTTTGCATCTTCTGATCCACAGTTGTGTGATGCCTTTACTAAGTTGATGCAACAAAAGTTTGAAATGAGTGCCATGGGAGAATAACAGTTCTTTCTGGGTTTGCAAATCAAACAAATTGTGAAGTCGGCTGGATCGGTAAACATCCGAGCATGTTCTTGACGGAAGGATAAACAACAGCAAAAACCAAGAGACAATCAATAACACGAACTATAATATAATGGTTTCATTGATAAAACCTAACAATTACAAGCTCGTTACAACATAAGAATCAAGACTCTTGGCAAGGGGAGATCGAGCATGACCTCCCCTCTCATCCTGCAGCCCTAGGCCCCGGGCAGACTCCCTCCCCAAACCCTTAATCTCTCTACACATTGAAACTGGTTTATATAGGCATCGCCCCATATTGGATGCGACTGGGCCCATTCGTGCGATTGGACCATGCGTATGGTTCAATCGTACGACTGACCATGCGTATGGTTCAATCATGCGACTGGACCATACTTATGGTTCAGTCTTACGAATGGCCAATCGCATCTCTCAGTCGCACGACTGGCCCATTGGCAAGGCCCAGTCGCACGACTGAGTCTCATTCGCATATGCTCCTACGAATGACCCAGTTTCATGTGTTTACAACATATCAAGTGTATTACATTAAGCCTAGACTATTCGACAAGCGACGAACACACTATATATGACAATATATGCTCGAACACAAATGGCTGATGGAACTTTCATTCATCAGTCAAAATACACAAAGGATTTGTTGACCAAGTTTGATTTACAAAACTGTAAGCCCTGTTCTACTCCCATGTGCAGCAACACACAACTGGATGCTGATCAGAAAGGTAAAGCAGTTGATGAAACTCTTTACAGATGTATGATTGGTTCCTTGATGTAGCTTACAGCTTCTAGACCAGACATTATGTTTGCAACTTGTGTCTGTGTTAGATTTCAGGCTGCACCTAAAGAATCCCATATGATTGCAGTCAAAAGGATCTTTAGATATTTGCAAGGAACTCAATCTCTAGGACTTTGGTATTCCACTGGGCACTCTTGCAAATTAGTTGCTTTCTCTGATAGTGACTATGCAGGGTGTAAGTTAACCAGAAAATCAACCTCTGGTGGATGCCAATTTCTAGGCAATTGTTTAGTTTCTTGGCAGAGTAAGAAACAAACTTCAGTTGCTACATCTACAGCTGAAGCAGAGTACATTGCTGCTGCAAGTTGTACATCTCAGGTACTCTGGCTTCAAAACCAATTATTGGATTATGACATTACAGAGACTAAGACTCCTTTACTGATGGATAGTGCTTCAGCTCTTTGTATTGTTAAGAATCCTATCCAGCATTCTAGGACCAAACATATTGAGATCAGACATCATTTTATCAGGGATTGTTATGAAAAAGGTCTTATTGATCCAAAGTTTGTGCCTAGTGCTGATGAGCTTGCAGATATATTTACTAAGCCTTTGGACAGTGTAACTTTCCAAAATCTTGTGCTTAGGCTTGGTATGCTGCAGCTAGAATAATTTGACAACTACTGATGCTCTTAGTTAACAAATATTGATGAGCATTAGTATACAGCTGTCAAAAATAAGTGCTGATAAGTTATTTTATCTTCAGCAGTTTTTATAACTACTGAAGACTAAATTACTTAAAAGTACTGAAGTACTTCATTTGTTGATATGTACTGATGTAGTTAAAACTACTAATGTCTTTTCTAATAGATAAGTACTGATGACCAATGAAACATCTGAAAATCAGATGATCTGCTGAGTAAGTGTTAAGGTCATTGAAACAACTGAACCTTGAGAATGGACGACAACAACTGCTATTTCATTTCAAAACAACTGAAGCGAAAACCAAGTCTTCAGTAGTTTACAACTACTGATGACTAACACCAAGTCTTCAGTTGTTTACAACATCTGAAAGTTAAAACCATGTCTTTAGTTGTTTTCTAACAACTGATGAGTCACACCAAAACTTTCAGTTGTTTTCTTTCAGCAGCTTCATAACCTATAAATACCTAACCCTAACTTCAACCTTTTCATAAGTCGTTTTCCAAACGTTCATCTTACATTAATGGCGACCATGCAAATCAAACCTCGACACAACTGTGTTGCTTACCTCACCAAATCAGCCTTTTGGACCAAGTTTGATGCTGCCATTGATCTGATGGTTGATTCCTAATATCACACCGCTTTTCTTCTGAATCCAACCATCTATCCCGATACCCTTCGCCAATTCTGGACAAACGTCACTGTTCATACTGATGAGAATGCTGACTCGATCACTCTCCATTCGTTTTTCAACCAAAAGAAGGTGGTCATCACTTCTGATATCATTCGCCAAACTCTAGACCTGAATGATGCCACCTATGTCACCAGATACCCCAAAGGCACCATTGATTTATCATTTGTTAACCATGGATATGAGGGTGACCTAAGTGCTACCACCATTATGAAGAAGCACTTCCATGATGATGAACGCCTTATCTTTCATATGATCAATGTCTGTCTTGCCCCCAAAACATCTTCTTGGGATCAAATGTCGTCCAGGTGGCAGCAGGTATTGTATTCTATCCTTGAACGCCAAAGCTTAAATTTTTCGGAAATTATATTTTTGGAATTAAAAGATCTGGCAATGAAACCTGTGGCTAACAGATGGATATTATATCCAAGGTTTCTTATGGCCATAATTATTAATCAACTAAAATCTGATGGCCTTGTTGGCCTTGGAGTCCCTGCTACGGTAGTTTTGCCAGAGGTATACTCCAGGAACAACTCAAACCCACAACTCAAAGAGGCTGCCAAACTGTTAAAACCCAAGCAGAGGGAACCCACAGCCTCCACCTCCAGATCTAAAGTCCCCTCCAAACCAAAATCCAAGCAACCCAAAAAGGCTACTCAGGGAGTTGAGTCCCCTGATGATGCCCCTGCAACACAAACGCAGGATGAAACTACTGGCAGTAATCCCCTTGTAGTTTCCAACACTTTACCAGCTGAAACCGCTCAGGTATCCTCTCAACAGGATCCTGATGCAACCAAAATTGGGGAAACCACATTACTGAAATCTCTCTCACTTGAGAAGATTGCCATTGAAGAGCACCAATCACCTAGGTGCAATCCTTTTCACCTTTATCTCCCACTGAAACCACCTCTACAAGCCCAACTGCACTCATTGCACAAGTGCTGACTCAACTACATTCCTCTACCCCTCCCCAGGAACCTATTACCACTGGGAAAACCTCAACAGTTGAGGGAGAGGATTATAATATGGTTGACAACCCACAGCACAAGGATTACAAAGTTCAATCTCCCAGTGTAGAGGAGGAGATTGGAGTATCTGGTGAGGCTACCTCTTCTCCTGGTTCAGCACATGAACAGGATGAAGGTGGTATCATCTCTAAGACCTCACCAGAGGTAACTGCCAATGAAGGACTTAATCCTGAGGCAGGAAGTCCCCAGTTCCAAGACATAGGGGCACATGTGAATACTGATCTACACTCAGCACATGTTCATTCTGATTTACTCAGGAGGTCAGCTGATTCAGCAAAGCCTGATGATGACTTGGGCTTTTTCTTTGATGTTCTAGCCCAAAATACCATTCTTGAGGCTGAGGTATGCAGACTACAAGAATTGCTTGCCAAAATGTCTCAAGAATCAAGTCCATCTGCCCCAATTCACCAACAGATGGCAGCTTCTTTTGAAGCTTTCCCAAACACTGAGCCACTCTCAACAAATCAGCCTCCAGCCTCTATTTCAGGCACCATTTCTCAGGGACAGAACCCCACTAAGCAAATGGTTGCTGCATTTAAATCCTCCTTACCTCTCATCACTCCAATCATCACTACCATTGTACATCAAACCATTGATGAGAGGCTTTCCTCAAATCTTCAAACCCTGGTTGATGATGCTGTTTCCAAGAAACTTTCTGACATTCACACCCCTGAACCCAATGCAACCAAAAAGGGGGAGTCTAACTCAGTGAAAGAAGACAAAAGAAAGAGAGTTGAAGAGGAAGAAGCAAAAGAGAAGAAAGAAAAAGAGATAATCACTTATAAGAGAAAGAAAAGTGCTGAACAGACTGAGGATGAGAAGAAGTTAGAAGAACTGATCAAAGAAGCTGATGAGCAACATAGCAGATCTATGGATAAGATCATTGTTCAGAGACGGCTAGAGATTCAAGAGATTGAGAATAGATGGGCCAGTTGCAATGAAAAAGAAAGGGAAAGGTTGGAAGCTATGATTAGATTCTTGTCAAAACATTTGGGAAGACCAATCATTGAAGTGAAGTCATGGTCCAGAGACAGTATTTGGAGATAACCACCAAAATCTGTTCTTCTGAAACCTTCAACAAAGGATTGATCATAGAAGCCCTTGATGAAGCTGGTGCTGGGAAAAGGTCTGACATGGCAAAATTATCCAAAGCCACCCTCACAACCAAAATAATAGAGCAGCCTTTACAATCTCCCTTACCAAAACAACCAACCTCACAATCCTCAAAACAACCAACCTCACAACCCTCAAAACCAACTCCTTTACCCAAGAAACCCACTTAATCAACCACCAATGATGCACCTAAGAGGAAGAGAAGGGTGTTGAGGATGGAAGAAGAAGAAGAAGATGATGAGGATGATAGTCTGCCAATTTCTGTTGTGATTAAAATGAAGATGCCTGAGCCTAGGAGTCAATCAACAACAATCACTCCTGAAACCCAACGGCAAATGGTAAAAGTGAAGATTGAAGAAGAAGAACAACAAAAACAACATGATAAGCAGCTGTTAAGGATGGTTGATAAGGAATTTCCTAAATCTTCATCCATACAAGCTATAAAGAAACATGCTCAGAGGTTGTATGCTCTCAGAATGTATATTTACATTTCAGTATCAGAAAGAGAGAGTGAGAATTCGGCCTGACCCTAGAGTTAGTGACAGAATTCATAGAAAGAATGTACCAAGTCGATACAATGGCCAAGTAAAGAAGACTGTAGATGCTGTGATAATGCTGGCCATTGTAGTGTCACCCTAGGAAATCCTTGATGACTTCAAGCGAGCTTACAAGACTAAGATGACTCCACAAACTTTGTTAGAAAACAAAATGGTAAAAAAGGGGTTAATTTACAAGAAGCTTGAAGAAATAAGAAGAAATGAGCTCCAGTTGTTACTTGAAGGTACTCATCCTGATGAGTTTGCTTACAGAGAAATAACAACTGTGGAGCTGAAGAATGGAAAGAATGTTAGATACTTATCAGAATATTATGGGCCTGAGTTCTTCTTTGAGAGTGAAGCTAAAGAAATCACAATAGAAGAAAAAGTTGTTCTTCTTGAGGCCTATGTTAGAGAGTCTTACAGACTCATCATTGGGAAGTAGGTTTAATGATTGGGGTAACAGCTCTGTGTCCAATTCCCCAAGACAGAGTTCCCATTCATCTTTTGCCAATCAAAATTTTTGAAACCTCTTCCTTGGCTTGAGCTTACTTTGGAAATTTCTGAGCTGATCCAGAAAATGTGTCTGCCAATAAGTGGGACTTCAATAATCTTAAAGGTTTTGGCTGCATTGGTTCAGGGGGAGTTTGTTGGACCAAAAGAACCAATGAGCCAGATCAGAAAAACCTTTAAGTCCCACAGACATCATAACAACTGAAGTGATCTACATCTGCCGAAGACAAAGTCTGAAGACAAAGTCTGAAGACAATAGCTGAAGACAAAGTCTGAAGACCAAGTTCTCAGAAGTTGTTTCAAACAGCTGAAGAAGTTCTTTTCAGTAGTTATAATGTTTTACTTTTCAGTAGTTTCTTTTCAGTAGTTTTATTATTGTAAAACATCTGAAGTTCTTACACTTCAGATGTTATAGTTTCAGTAGTTGTAATTTTGGTTTATACTTAGCTTTTTGTGAAGGTGTCCTCAGTTGTTGTGGACATCTTCAGTAGATTAGTTTACTTTCAGTAGTTTGTATAAATCAGTTAGATGTCACTATCAAGTGACATCAGCTGACATCACATTCCTTTATAAAGGGAATGTTGACCTAATTGTTTTGTAACCGAAGCATTTGCGTGAATGAAAATCTTCCTTTAACAGAAAATCCTCTCTCTATAATCGTCATAGTGTGATTGAATATTCATACTTGTCTTGCTTAAATTTGATCTAATTTCTGTTATATTCCGCTGCAAATTCTAATCTAATTGATCAAACTAGATCCGATCCTATCATCCTTCTTTTCCACTAAAGCTAGTAGGTTTGCACGAGTTGAAGTATTTGAAAGTGCAAGTAGGATTGTTCCCGTTTTGGTTGTTGCTATTGTCTCCATTAGCACCGCTATGGTGCCCATTGGTGTTGTTGTTGCTATTAGCCATTAGGGTGCTATTAAGTTCAGCAACCATAGTCGGGATGACGGCAGCCATTTGCCGGGCAATCATGGCAGCTAGCTTACGGTCGGAACTTCCACGCTTTCCATGGTGACGAGACATGCTGGATATACAAAAATGAGTTAGTTACGGGAGTGAGTATAACAGAGGATAGTAGTTTAACAAAGATAAGCTAAGGGTTATAAGGTACACGGAATGATTCCATTTGGTAATGCATTACCATTTGGAAACTTGTGTATATTGACCATAGTTTATCACTCATCCCAGAAATCCCCAGGTAAGCATAACTAGTCCCGTAGGATTTATGCGATATGCTTACCTTAGCCCGAGGGCCTTTTCCCAGGAAAACCAGGATACAGGTGTCTATGTGTCACACAATATTTCTTAGGTTCATAGAATCAAAACCTTGATGAGATTTATATAGATTAGACATAACGTCTAAAGATTCAAGTCATAACATAAGCATAAGATTCCACGTGTTGTCGAGAATAAGGTTAAGAGAGTTCATGTTCGGGGAGAGTCAAAGAGTCAAAGTTAAGTTTAGGGAGACAAGTAACAATGTTTAGGAAATCCTATGCTAAGGCATCAAATTGCACATAAGAAGGCATATCATTATGTAGCATGCAAAGTATATAATTTACAAGATAGAAATATAATTCTATCAGGTTCATGCATACTATAGTCTAGGTCACCATTTCTAATAACCTAGATCCCTATAGTTATGGGCTCTAATACCAATCTGTCACACCCCAACCTTGATGGCGGAAACATCGAGGAGTGAGAGTTAAGATCGTTCACAGCCACATAACGCTATTAATAATCCCAAATATATATATATTAATCATAAATTCCAATTGTACCATTACAATCATAAGTCTCAAGAAATTAAAATAAACATAACAAGTCATTTTATTTCATTTATTTATCTAGGTCCATTCCTAGATGTGTAAGCTTCAAAGAGTAGAAATCAAGCTTGAGTATTTCTCGAAACATGTTAAAAATAAAAATGTCAACAATAATGTTGGTGAGATTTCCATAGTTTGCAATACATAGATATATATAAAAGATGGCAATTCATGTTGTAAGTTAGAGAACAAAGTAAACTAGGGATGTAAGACAGAATGCACAATCAAACCTCGACAAAGTTTTACAAGTCTCAAATGTTTACAAGTATATATGATTAGCTAAGTGTACTTGGATTAACCAAGCAGGCTTGTCTGGCCCATAGATCTATGACGTCGCCAGGCTAGCAATAGTTAATGATTGTACATATAATCGACATTACATGGTAGCTACAAAGATCAACTAACCACAACATACAAGTGAATTGCCATAAGGTTACAAGAATCAAACGTTTACAAGTGCAAAGTTTATAAAGTAACATGTTTCACCCCAAACTGTGAAAATATAAAAAAAGGGGTATAGAAATACTCACATGATCAAGTAAATATATATTGGATGATTAATAAGAAATAATAACAGGCGTCGTTTCGACGTAGCCCTTCACAATACACCTAAAATATATATATTTACAAGGTTTAAGTTTAATAATAAAATTAACTTTTTAACGCGAACTAGGATTTCAATAGAGATTTGGGGTTTTTGGTGTATATAAATACAATTTCATAATGGAATCACTTATATTTTAATTCTATGAAATATGTTATACCATTTAGGTAATTTAACGAAATTAAATCATAGTTTTAATCATTTCTAAGTTTAATAATTTTTACAAATTATTATATTATTATTATTACTATTATTATTCTTAGTTATTATTATTTTTGTTATAATTATTGTTATTATTTCTATTATTAATATTATAAACATTATTATTATTATTGTTTATTATATTATTGTTACTATTATTATTGCTATATTTTTATTATTATTATTATTATTATTATCATTATTACTATTATTTATTTATTAAGTAAAAATTAACATTATAATCTTTCAAGATAAATGATTAAGAGGCAAATTAAAGCAATAAGCATAAGTAATCCATGAGTTTCGTATTTGACAATTAAGATCCTTACAAGAATTTAACGAAACTAACTTTTCGTTAACCTAAAATGCATGATGTTACAGTCTCCCCAACTTAAAAGAATTTCGTCCCGAAATTAAGAATGAACTAAACGAACAAATGCGGGTATCTCTCCTTCATATGGTCCTCATGCTCCCAAGTGAACTCAGCTTCACGTTTGTTTTCCCAACGAACTTTGACGATCGGTGTGGCAGTTGTTCGGGTCTTCTTCAGGGTTCGATCCATGATCTCAACAGGCATTTCAGACGGTGCAAGACGATAAGGCGATTTAGCCACAGGGTTTGCACCAGGGATTAAGTCAATCTTGTACATAGATCTATGACTTCGCTAGGCTAGCAATAGTTAATAGTTAATAATTGTACATATATTCGACATTACATGGTAGTCACAAAGTTCAACTAACCACAACATACAAGTAAATTGCCATAAGTTTACAAGAATCAAACGCTTACAAGTGCAAAGTTTATAAAGTAACTTGTTTCACCTCAAAGTGTGAAAATATAAAAAAGGGGTATAGAAATACTCAAGCTTGATTTCTACTCTTTGAAGCTTACACATCTAGGAATGGACCTAGATAAATAAATGAAATAAAATGACTTGTTATGTTTATTTTAATTTCTTGAGACTTATGATTGTAATGGTACAATTGGAATTTATGATTAATATATATATGGGATTATTAATAGCGTTATGTGGCTGTGAACGATCTTAACTCTCATTCCTTGATGTTTCCGCCGTCAAGGTTGGGGTGTGACAACACTGGCCTCAGTCCTTCTTCAGTTGTGCCAGCATGCTCATCAACATGTTGTTGATCATGAGCAGCTTGTTGTTCGTCGTCTTAAATAGGCTCATCAACAGGAGCCTCTTGTTCTACTACTTGTTCTTCAGGATTGATCTGCTGTAACATTCATGGTAACAGAGGAAACAATGTTACACTATAAAAGTTCCTTGGATATCTCTTCTTTATGTACTTGTAAGACTTTGCATTGTAGTGCGGAATATCCATCACTGGTCCTTTAGGTACAATCTCTGGGAATGCTTAATTGATAAAGCATTGTATAAACCTTGGATACATCAGGAACATATGTCTTCTTCCTTCCTGAATGTTTGAAACAAGACCATTAAACACATAAGTAGACATGTTAAATGGCCTGTTTGTGCACAAAGCACATATGGCAGAAAAGGTTGTCACTAGGATACCATTCCATCTAGTCTTCCTCTTTGACAGACAATGTTGGTATAAGTGAATAAGAAACCTCCATTGTAAGTCAACCAATCCTTTGACAATCTTTTTTCCTTCATAACCTCATTCATACCCAATGTTGGAAAAGAAGGTCACTGCATCATCTCCATACTGTAGACACTGTCTCATAGTCTGCTTAGTGATGGCTAAGGTATGATCTTCAGTGATTCTTCCAGACAAAGTTCTCGAACCATCAATCTCTATTACTTCAGCAGTACTCCAGAAAGACCTTATGAAGTTCTCATAGATGATAGGTCTCACTGTAATAGCATGAGCTACTCTAGTGGTAGAGATGAATCTGATCATATCTCTAAGACCTTCTGCCTCAGTTACATTAGGGTTAAGATAACCACTGACATTATGGAGCTTGCTCCATGTGAGATTTGCCATTGTACCCTGCATTAGAGGCATATGATTTAGAAACTTGAATAATAATTATCAGATTAAAAGTCATAAATCAAGTGAAATATTCTTAGTTTGACTTTTGATGGTCAAAATTAAGTGTTCATAGGTACTGTTCCATAGGAGTTTAGACCTAACTTGATTTTGTGATGAATAATCACTTTTATTTTGTTTTTCAAGTTTGTAGAGATGATCTTTTCTGATTTTAACATCTTTTAACACTTAGAATCAAATTTTGACTTCAACATATTCAGGTTTTGTTATACCTTATTCTTGCGATGAACTAGGTTTTTGCAAATCACTCATTTGTTGTTATATTCTTGTTAATGAAGTTCATTGAACTCGAAAATGTCTATCAATCCTCTGTTTGATGTTAATTTTGATGGTTCTTTCTTGACCTAGTATTCTAAGTTCCTCGTCGGTTCAAAGGTTCAACGGTTAGGTCACAAAATTTCACAGATTATCACCTTGTTTTTTATATTACAGTTGTTGAGAATTGAAAATGAGGAATAATAAAGGTGAATAAACTAGAAACACAGGATTATGATGATGGATGAAGAACAGTGAAGAACGCTCATCGCACTATAAGTCTCAAATTTGAAAAGTATTAAATGACCTTTTGAAGTGGGTTTAAATAGTCAATTCAATGTCTTTTGCAAATGTTACAAGTTTCTGAACAAATACGGTCAATTTTTTAAATTCACTGTAGAAAATGCGGAAGAATTTTGTTCATCCGCATTTGTGTACTGTTACAAATGCGGAAGTGTAAAAACTTAAAAACATTTGTTCACTGTAGGAAATACGGTTAAAAAAAAAAGTTTGTCAGCATTTGTTCACTGTAGCAAATGCGTAGAACAAAGTTCATCAGCATTTGTTCACTGTAACAAATGCGGTAGAACAAAGTTTGTCAGCATTTGTTCACTGTAACAAATGTGGTAGAACAAAGTTTGTCAGCATTTGTTCACTGTAACAAATGCGGTAGAACAAGTCCCTTTGTCCACATTTACTTCAACAAATGCGGTAGAACCATGAAGTTGTTCGCATTTCTAGACTTTCATTCATCATCATGACTATAGAGATTAAGTATAATTTTTTTTATTCATTTTTGATCCACATACAACAATTTTAGTATTGATTTCAACTACATTTTAGAAATGCGGCTGAATAAACTTATTTGCATAAGGAAATGCGGCTGAACAAAAAGTTAACCTCATAAAGAAATGTGGTTAACAAATTTGTACGTATAAGTTTTCAACACTTAAATCTTTGTATGTACATTTGTTGTTGAAACAAATGCGGTAGAGTTAACTTATCCGCATTAGTTTCACTTGCTTTTTTTAATGACTTAAGCAAGTTACCCGCATTGGTTATATGCATGGGTTACCTTCACCCGCATTAACCAATGCACTTACCCGTACTAGTTCTTGAACTTAATCAAAAATTAATGTTTCTACTGAGTAAATTCTTTTCTATTTTTCTACTGATTCATCGACTATTATGAAGAAATATCTTTGCTTTTGACTTGTTTCTTATGAAATTTTGACTGTTGTTGGGGTGGTCAATTCTTGCTTGGATTGACTTGTATATCAGATGTGATACAAGTTTCCCATTGTTTGACTGATCTTGGACTTTCATGCTTCCAGATATCTACATAAGCTGAGATACTATAGTATAATTTCTGCACCAACACAGTCAATTCCTTTTTTTGATTTTATAATTTTAAGAAAGGAAATACTTGTACAAACTGATCAAAATTTTAAATTACTCCCCCTAACGTTTTTATCCATAACTAGATAGAAATTTTAAAGATTTAAAACTTTTAAACATAAAATATTTTTTTAATGTTTTTGTTTTCTTGTCTGTGCATGAAGAGGAAGTATACTTTTTCTTGGGATCATATCAATCTTACATTACATAAGTGCAATCTTTTGTTAGTAAAATAGACATGTTTATAAACTTATTGATTGAAGGTATGTTTGTGCTCTTAAACTTGTACCTGGTAAGTATTATAATACATGTGATAGTTATCATGTTTTCATTAATTTGATTATTCAACATGTACCCCACACTCAAAAGCATGCCATAATCAACCACCCTCATGTAATGCATGGTATAACTTTTTCACAACTTACTTGACTAGGTCACTTAAAGTATGAAATCTTATTTTCACTGACCCTCATTGAGATTATTTTACTTTGATCCTTTTAATGATTTGATTCACATTGGGATTCTTTCTCACTTCACTTTGGAAAGTGATCCCTGATGGGATTCTTTTTGTTCATTCATAAGGAATGTATTCTTTTGTTGATTCATCAAATTTGGATATGTTCCACATTGGGAATCTTTTGGATCATAACATCAACACTATGTGCTTGTTTCTCCAGGTCTTTGCTTAGCAAAACAGAAAAGAAACTGATGTAGGTGAAAGAGATTCATAAGATATCATTACCTGGTGTGTTTAGGTTACTACACACACATACACTTGGATAAGCCAATACATACCAGTACTCTGAGATGAGTGTTTCACAGTTGAATATGGATTTTAGTTCATCACAACATGCATCTTCTTTTCCAAGTTGAGCCTACCCATATATCAGGTAAGTCATGTTAGTCTTTTTAAAATTTTGAAATAAGCACTGTGAATGATATAACGACTGTAATTATATCATTTCCCATTTTTTGAAGTATATATCATATTCTTCAATAACATGACTTCTTTTTGTGGTTTTCTGAAATTTTTGAATTGTTTTTGATGTTTATGATTTTATTCAAGGTTAATCATGCCAATTGATTGAACTAGGAATTCAAACCTACTAGGTTCAAATACCTTGGTAAATAAATCAGCCAATTGATTATTAGTGGGAACTTGAATCAATTTGATTAACCCTTTTTCATCACAATCTCTCAAGAAATGATATCTAATTTCAATAAGTTTTGTTGTTGAGTGCTGAACAAGATTATTTGTGATAAAAACTGCTGATGTGTTGTCAATATGAATTGGAGTGTGCAAGAAGGTAAAACCATAGTCAAGAATCTGGTTTTGAATCCAGAGGACTTGAGAGCAACAAGTTGATGCTGCTATATTCTCAGCTTCTGCTGTTGAAATAGATATGTTTGTCTGCTTCTTGCACTGCCATGAGACCACTCTGGGTCCATGAAATTAACAACCGCCATAAGTGGACTTCCTATTGAAGTTGCACTCTTCATAATCACTGTCAGTGTAGGCATAAAGATTGAAATCTCCTTCATTTGGATACCATAATCTAAGAGCAGGCTTGCCCTTAAGATATCTGAATATCCTGTTGACAGCATTCACATGAGATTCCTTGAAATCTACTTGATATCTGGAACAAACACAAACACCAAACATAATGTCAAGCCTACTGGCTGTTAGATACATAAGTGAACCTATCATAGATCGATAGTAAGACTGATCCACTGATTTGCCTTCTAGATCTAGACCTATCTTTACTTTAGTATCAACAGGTGTTCTGATGGACTGTCAATCAGCAAAGTGGAATTTCTTCAACATTGTTTCCATATATTTTGATTGATTAATGAAGATGCCATCTGCTGTTTGTTGGACTTGCACTCCTAGAAAGAATGTGAGTTCCCCCATTATACTCATTTCGAATTTTGAATGCATAAGGTCTTCAAAGTCTTTACAGAGCTGCTTGTTTGTTGATCCAAAGATGATATCATCCACATAGATCTGAACCAACAACATGTCTTTTCCATTTCTTTTTCTAAAGAGAGTCTTATCAATCTTTCCTCTTTCATACCCGTGTTCAAGAAGAAAAGATGATAGAGTCTCGTACCATTTCTTAAGGGCTTAATGAAGACCATACAAGGCTTTGTTAAGCTTGTACACCCTGTGTGGAAAATCAGGGTCTTCAAAGCCTGGTGGTTAACTCACGTAGACTTCTTCAGCAATCTTTCCATACAGAAAAGCACACTTCGCATCCATTTGATAAATAGTGAACTTCATGGATGCTGAGTATGCAAGAAAGATTCTTATGGCTTCTAATCTGGCAACATGAGCAAATACTTCATCATAATCAATTCCTTCTTCTTCTGTATACCCCTAAGCCACCAATCTTGCTTTGTTTCTGATGACAATCCTCGGTCATCAGTTTTGTTTCTGTATAGCCACCTGGTACCGATAGGGTATTGTCCTTAAGGAAGGTCTACCATATGACATACTTATTGTTTCTTGATTTATAGCAACTCTTCCTGCATTGCCTCAATCCAACTCTTTTCTTGCAGAGCCTCTTTGATATTTTTGGGTACTATTTCACATATAAAGCAAGAGAACAAATAGATGTTTACAATGCTTGACTTGCTTCTTTTCACCCGTTCATTAAGTTCACCAATGATGCTTTCCACTGGATGATTCTTGTGTATTCTAGTGGTTGGAATTGAGTCACCAGCAATGGATACATCAAGATTAGAGACATTCGAATCATCATGGTGAGAGGCACCTTAATCTTGTGTAGTGGGAGAGTTGTGAAAGTGATCAAAGTCTTTTCCAGTTCCTACTTCAGCATCAGCAACACTTTGTAGACTTTTATCATTTGAGGTTCTTTCAATTTCAAGCTGTGGTGTAGCTTGGTCTTGATTTCTGACTTCAGTTGACGGTTATTCTGAAGGAGAATGGAGTGTACTAGGACCAACCTCAATTGAAACACTCTCTATTTGAGATGGTTGTCTGACAGGATCAGCTTGTAGTGGAACATCTTCATTCAGTTGCTCAGTAGAGGTAGGAGGAATCATTGGGAAATCATTTCTTCTTCCTATTGATGCAGAAGATTCAGCTGATTGTAGGTTTCCTGCAGCAGACAAATGAAATTGATCAAATGACTTCGTAAAAGAGTCAATATCAAACGACCAGTCAGGACCATGTATTGATTTAGGAAAAGAATGTTCATTAAATTGAACACTGGTTGATTAATCAATGATGTTTAATCTGGGATTAAACACTCTATAAGCCTTTGACACAGAGGAATAACCTATAGAGAATCCTTCATCAAACTTAGGAGAGAACTTTCCCAAATGGTCTCGGGTGTTTAATATTGAAACTGGACTACCAAATGACTTGAAAAATCCAATAAATGGTTTTCTATGAAAGATAAGTTCATAAGGAGTCTTGTTGCTTTCTTTTAAAATTAGAGTTTTGTTTTGCACAAAGCACGATGTGTTAACTACTTCTGCCCAAAAGGTAATTAGCAGTTTAGCATCGGCTAGCATGGTTCGTGCTGCTTAAGTTAGTGCTCTATTTCGCCTTTCAGCTACCCCATTTTGTTGAGGAGTTCTAGCTGCACTAAACTAATGAGCAATGCCTTCGGTTGCACAAAACGAACTCATATCTTCATTTTTAAATTCAGTCCCATTATCACTTCTAATTGTTTTGACTTTATGATCAATTTGATTTTCAATGTTAGTGATAAAATCTTTTATTAATTGAGACGCTTCATTTTTATGAAATAAGAAGAAGACCCATGTAAAATTGGAACAGTCATATATGATCACCAAACAATATTGTTTCTTTCCAATACTCATTACATGAGTTGGTCCAAAAAGATCCATATGAAGTAAATTCAATGGAGAATTGTTTGTGTTCCCAAGTTTTGGCTTATGGGAAGACTTATGTTGTTTCCCTTTGAGACACGCTGAACAGAGATCGATAAAGTGAAATTCTTTTTGAGGTAAACCAATTACATGATTTCCCTTGACCAATCTATTCATGTTTTGAAATTTTTGTGTCCCAAACGCCTGTGCCAAAGCTGTGACTCATCAAAAGATGCTTTTGACAAAAGACATGTTTCTTCTTTTGGTAAAGCCGAATTTAGGTTTAAGTCATAAGTATTATTCTTCCTCGGGGTCTTCATGACAACCCATTCTTCAGGAATTTGAAATCCTAGTTTGAGAATGTAACAATGGATGTCAATGAAATGAGTGGAATATTCTTGTCGCAGATCTGAGACACGCTGAGCAGATTGAAGTTTAGTTGTTCACAGTAGTTCACACTATCAAAGCTCAAAACCCATTTGTCACAGATCCTTCACCAGTGATTCTGCCACCTTGTTAATCTCCACCAAATACGGCAGTAGTTCCTTGAATATGCTTGAAATCATGAAGGAGGGAACAAACTCCAGTCATGTGCCGCGAGCACTTACTGTCCACATACCATAGACTATTGGACCTGTATGGACAACTCTGCAAGCATAAAAAGAACTAGTTAGAGTGTGGAACCCAAGCCATGATGGTCTTGGGTTTCCTGTTCCTATCCATGACAATAATTACTTATATTTTCCTCTAAATAGTGGCTTAGAGGATGAACTTTTGTTGAATTTATGTTGATATCTTGCTGATTTCATCTCATCAACTTCTACTGAGGAGTCAGAAGAGTATTCAAACCTTTGGTCCCTGTTTATTTTAAAAATTGGACATGCTTTTGATTGTTAAAACTTCAAGTTTGATTTATAAAAATCACGAGCTTGTTTGAAGTTATGATTTATGTTTCTTTGAACCTTCTTTAACTTTTTTAGATTACCTAAATCATCATCAGAACTTGAAGTCCTGGATTGTTTATTATAAAAATGACTCTGATTTTTGGTTTGACAGATAAGATTTGTGAGATGGGCTTGTTTTGAGGAATTATTAAGCCTTTTTGTTTGAAGAAACAATCAGATGTGTTATGATTAGTCATATCATAGACAGAATAATATTTGTTAAAATAAAAATTTTGGGTGGAATAATTGTTCATGTCACAAATTGAGCAGTATTGATTGAAATAGCACTCATCTATTTTGTGATTTGACATTTCACAAATGTCACATTACATGTGTTTGTTTCTTAAAGCTGATATTGATGTTGATGAATCAGTAGATGTACCAGTTTTTAAATGAGCCTCAATCTTTGATTTTGGTGAAAATGCAAGATCAACCTTTTTAGTAGTTTGTTTCATAACATTACTATTTATGACTCTTTTAGGTTGATTTTGTTTCCTCAAACTCTTCCTAAATTCCTGTTCAAGCTAATTTACATGATCATTATTGCAAATATCAAAACCAACCCCTTGTTTTGGTTTGGATGATTGAGGATCATATTTGATCTTTGTTTTAGAAATTAGAGAAGTTTTGGTTTTGTATTTGTGGGATGTTGTTTGATTTGAACAAATTCTTTGGTGATTTGATCTCACAATCTGATCTACTTTCAGCAGATGGTTTCACAGAAGAATTGATTTTATTCTTCTCTTTGGAAATTGCAGGAATGAATTTCACAAATGGCACTATGGCTTTGACTAGGCTTTTTGGTTTAATGACATTCACTGTCTTGACTAAGCACTCTTTGATTTTAATTGGATGACCTAACTTGATTTTCTCTTTATTTATTTCAATATAAACTCCTGGTTTATTTTGAGGGTTTGTATTTTGTGTTACTACTGATTTTGGTTCAATAGTTTCAGGTTCATTTTGCTCAGTAAGAGTGGCTGACTCAGGCATGTCAGTGTAATTGTCATTTTATGGTGGGGGACATGAATTGTATCCAATCCCAGTCATATCCTTGGGATCCTTTTGTGAATCTAGAATTTCTTGCAGCTTGACTGAAGATATTTGAAACTTTTCAAGTTTCACTTCAGTAAGTGATTGCTCAGCTTTGGATTGAGCTAACTTTTCAGTTAGCTGTTCATTTTTAGCTGCAAGAGTATACTTTTCTCCATGCAGTTTTTCAATGTCAAAGATGAGTGATTTGATTTTAATTTCAAAACCTTTAAGTTCTATTTTAAGCGTCTCTAATTTTATCTTTTCTTCTTTAATCTTAGTAGCCAATTTAAGATTGTGCTCACGATAACCTTGCAGTTCAGTAATGCATTTATTTCTACAAAGATTAGATTTTACCTCAGATGGCATAGGTGTTGGGCCATCATTGATGTGAGCCATGCGTGCATGATTTTGGAATTGAGGCTTCACTTCCTCAGCATAAAGGCTCCAATCACATACTCCATCTTGTCTGATGACAAGAGCATTTGAAGTAAGTTGGTTGCTTCCAAGGGCTTGACTGGTCAATTGTGGCTGACTTTGGTATTGTTGTTGATGTTGGTTTTGATGATGATACTGACGTTGATTGTTGGATTGGAAGCTTGAGCTTGGTTGTGATGATGATTGACCCTGAGAACTCCTCTGAAAGCTTTTGTTGTTTCTTCTTGGAGCATTGCATTCTCTTAAGAAGTGGCAGTCATACCACAGTTGAAGCATTTGACCTTGGATTTGTCATATCCAAGTTTGGTATTCTCATTGAGACAGCTTCATTCCTTTCCTGAAAAACTTTTTGGCCCTCATTGTTATTATAGCCATCTGCCACTGTAGATCCATTTCTTCTGCATCATCAAGATCCATTTCTTCTAGGTCTTCTTGAATTAAATTAGCAAAAGTGAGTCTTCCTCATAAGTAAGCTTCAAAACTAACAACAAAGGCATTGTAAGTAGCCTTTTGCTCTTCTAATCTCTGGTCTTCAGGCATACTTGAAGGAGAGGCAGTAAACCTAGTTGGTTGGGATGAGGTTGATAGCTTGATGGTTGAGGGAGCAGCAATAAATCCAGTTGATTTCAATTGATCTCTGGATGAGAGGAAATCATCCTCTTCAGTAATGAAAGCATTTTCCACAGAATGAGTGTCTGATGGAAATTTGTATGCTTCAATCACTTGAGGTCCACTAAGGTTTTTGCTCCTTTCATCTAGTTCAAGAGCTTTAATCTTTGCAATCATTATATCCAGAGTGGTACTTTCAGATCAAGTTTGTTTTTTTAGCATGGTCACATTTTGCTTCCAACTTTCAGGGAGACTGTGCAACATCTTCTTGTTTAGCCTTTCACTTTGTATGTAACCCCATAATCTCAAGATCATTGACCAACTGCATAAACCTATGTAGTTGTTTTGAGATTGACTCCCCTTGTAGTGATGGAAGGTTTCATAGTGATTGACCAATTTGTCTTTGTTGATTTCTGCTACTTCACTGCTGCCTTCACACATGATGAGTAGTGCATCCCAAACAACCTTAGCTGTTCCATATTTCTCAAGTCTTTTGAGTACATCCATTTTCAAGGCTTGTGTGAGAATAGAGTAGGCTTTAAGGTCAATCTTTATCTTCTTATAATCATCATCATCAAGAGTTAGATCTTCAATAGGTATTCTTAACGTTTTGTATAAAGCAACATGGTTAGCCGAGAGTGTCACAGGGATATAGGGTCCTTTGCATATGGAAATCCAATAATCCGGATCTACACCTGTAATGTAATTCATAAACCTGATTTTCCTTTGCTTAAACTCATATTTGTGTTTAAGCATAGTAGGATTAGGAGCATGACCAGGTTTAAAATAGTTATGAGAATCCATTATAATAAACTGGTTTTAGATTGAGAGAATAATAATTAGATTAATTTTTAGTCCAAGTGGTCCAAACAGTTTATTTGTGAATATTCTAATAGTTCTGATGAACAGTAACAGTGGGTTAGGTTCGAGAACCGTTTGTAACTGTTTTGTTCGCTTTAAGCTGTGAGGTTTATGAAATTTTTGTTCTGACTTTAAGGTAGAATAAGTTGTTCACTGATATGTTCTTGGTTCGGTAAAGCTGAACAGTGACTTGGTCGATGTTTTAGAAGGATTTCAGCAAGAATACTGTTTAGAGGTAGACGAACTCTCTAACAGCAACTCAATCACCAGATCAATCGAGTTTCAGTTCAAATCTGAGCAGATCTGAAGATGAACCGAGAGCCAAAGCTTTGTTACCAATTGATTGGGTGTGAGAATGATATTCTCAGTTGATATGAATCAATTAGGATTGAATATGATGATTGAGTCAGTGAATATATAGCGGAATCATAGAGACACAAATCATTGAATACTTGAAATACTCCTAAATGCTTTTGTATTAATGGTGGTGAAAAGTTAAAATGAATGCTAGGGTTAAGCAATAAATGGTAACAAGACACCTCTGAAACATAAGACAATCGAAAGATTCTATTTGTCAAAAGTCAAGTCTAGTAAGTCGTCCTCAAATGTGGGGTTTTCTACTCTATTTATAGGCTGACAAGATGCCTTTTACAAAATGACTAAACTACCCATGTATTATACATCAGGAAACTAGTCTAAGTCTTCATCAACATTTTCTTCTGTTCATCCACATTAACTAATGCGAATGTGTTGATCTTCATCGCATTTCTTGTTCTTCTTCAGTATTGGTGTTTGGTCATCAGCATTGACAAATATGGATGAACAAACACTTATGCGCATTTGTTGCTGAACATCCGCATTAGTAAATGCGGATGTACATTTACTTGTCAACATTGAATTGGTTGTCCGCATTTGTTAATGCGAAAGAACAAATACTTGTGAGCATTTGTTCTATGGTCATCTGGATATACGAATGCGGATAGCCGACACTTGTCTTCTTTCTTTGATGCAGATTCTTCATCCGCATTGGTCTTTGGACTTAGGGAGATTTCAAGCAGATTAACCATCAACCACCACTTGAATTGGCATGTATGAGTCTTTCAGGGTCCAACACATACATGCCAATTCAAGAGGTGGTTGAAGGTTGTTCTGTTCAAAACTCCCATAAGTCCAAGAAGATATACGGGTGAAGAAACAAAAGAATAATGCCAAGTATCAGCTATCCGCATTAGTATATGAGGATGACCAAAGAACAAATGTAGACGAGTATTGTTCATCCATTTACTATGCAAATAGTTAGAACAAATACGGGTAAGTATTTGTTCATCCGGAGTAGCCAATGCGGATGTTCAGAGACAAATGTGCTTAAGTATTTCATCATCCGCATTTGTCAATGCTGATGAACAAACTTAATGCTGAAATCCAAAAGAAGAAATGCTGAAGAAGACTAACACATCTGTATTGCAGATGAACACTGACAGAGACTGATTACCTTTTTGTACTTAGACTAGTATTTTGATGTATAGTTGTCAGGATAGTTTAGTCATTTTGTACATGCATTATGTCAGCCTATAAGTAGAATAGAATAACTTACTTTTGTAAGTTTTTGAGTGTAAGTTTTCTCTGTACTCAAGTTTCGAGGTTTTAAGGTTTTCAATTCACTGTATTGAAAAGCCTAGCACCCACTGTAACTTGTTTTATTATCATCAATATACAAAGCATTTATGAGTATTTTCAGCATTTGATGTTCTTTGATTCTGTATTTCCTCTACTTAATCATTGACACAATTATCATATCAATCCTACTTGAAGTCACATCAACTAAGAAATCCATTCTTGGACCCAGTCAATTGGTATCAGAGCCTCGGCTCTTGGATTCATCGTAAAATCTGCATAGATCTTGAACAAATATTGATTGATCTGGTGATTGAGTTGTTTATTAGCAAGTTCTCTACTTCTAATAAGCATTCATACTGAAAATACCGAAAAATTCATCAACCATCACTATTTTTCAGACCAAAAATCACACGAACATGTTAGATTGTTGATTCTGAATATAAATCAGACAAAAACTACTCTCAATCCCACATATATTGACATAAAATCAACTAGAATGTAACTCAACAGTGAACTGTTCATTACATCAACCTTATTGTTGTTGCTGTTCACCGAAAAAAACATACAAGAATACCTGGACTTTGGACTGTTTGAACATTCTGGACATAAAATCAACTTAATCCATATTGAAATCTTCTAAAAACCAGTTTATTAACATGGATTCTATTAACTTTGTTAAACTTGGTCATGCATCTAAACCACTAATGCTTAAACACAAATCTGAGTTTAAGCAATGGAAAATACGGTTTAAAAATTACATTACAAGTGTAGATCCTAACTACTGGTCTGCAAAGGACATTACATTCTTGTGTCTCTCACTGCTGATCAAGTTGCACAATACATGACTGTTAGAATCCCTATTGAGGATCCAAGTCTAAATCTTGATGATGATGAATAGAAGAAAATCAAGATAGATCTCAAAGCATACTCCATTCTTACTCAGGCCATGAAAATGGATTTTCTCAAAAGGCTTGAAAAGTATGGAACAACCAAAGGTGTTTGTGATGCATTGCAAATCATGTGTGAAGGAAGTGAGGGACCGGTGAAGGGTATGCACTTACAACACAATGAGGAGAGTTGCTTAGAACACATAACAGATCAAATAGGGAACTAGTTAACTTGTTAATGAAAGATGCTAAGAACACAAGTAAATATGAGACATAACAAGATTGCAAACAACATAAGTATTTGGTTTTCAAGAATGTTGTATATTGTTTCTCAAGTTATATTACAAATTACAAAGCATCGATAGAAAGTTACAAGTACTTGAGATACTTTATACTACATCCTACAGCCGGCCGTACTTTGAAGGCCAGCTGGATACAATTGACTAGACAACTACAAAATCAAATGTAGAGTCAAAAGTGTTAGGACCTGGTATTTGAACGAAATACCTAGTGATTAGCGTGTTAAACCAACTCAAATAGTGCGGAATCCTATTTGATTGGTGATCCAATCAGTGAGAACACACGAAGAATCAATCAAGAATTGAATCCAACGTTAGAAATCGATTAGGAATCGATCTAATGTGTTCTGTGAACTTGGAGAACGATTTGGGAGGTTTCTGGACGGCTAGGGTACGTCTGGAATCGTAATGGGATGAATGCTTACGTTTTTCCACGAATTGGGTCTATTTATATGTTAGTATTGTTCAATCGTGTGACTGGGCCATAAGTATGGTTCAGTCGTGCGATTGAACCATGCGGTTGATTCATCCGCACGACTGAGTGTTCAGTCGTGCGATTGAGTCAATCTTATGTGTCAATAATACGACTGATCCAGTCTCCTGGTTCAGTCGTGCGATTGAGTCAGTCGTATGAAGTTATTCATGCGTGTGGTCCATTTGCATGGGCCATTCGTATGAGAACTTCATTAAGTTAAGTTTGAATGTTTTAATTAATATAACATAATGTGCAACCATTCAAACAATCATAAACCCAATCAATTCAATCACGACTCATTAATGAAATATTAAACATCAAAAGTAATAAACGATTCATGTCATTTCATTAATCAATACAAATTACATCATAATCAGACAGACAAGATTCATTACATTACAAATCATGATCTAGGGACATACATGCATCAACAAACTCCCCCTTGGACCTAGATCTATCTAATCTCTTGTCTTCTGCATAACCTCCTTATACTTCTTGTACTTCTCCTCCTTAGTGACTCCTGCGTGAATCTCAAACGCAAAGCAAAGTCGTATAACGTTTTGGAACTGGAGGGCTTGTACGATGTCTTGTGTGTCATAGAACATTGGCCACTTGTATAATGTATAGACATCATTAGCAGACAAGTTGGTTAGCCACATCGGGTCGAATACCCTGATAGTATCCATTTGACCCTCTTTATTCAGAACTATGACAGCTTCAGCAGTTCTCCAATCATATTACCACCATTTGAAGTGTGGAGTGAAGTCCTGTGGCATTTCCCTGAGAGGGATTCTCGACACAGTGCGCGGAGGACTCCACTTTAACACAATCTTGGGTTTGCCAGTAATGGCATCAACCTCAGACCTTCTTATATACCTCGTAGGCTGTTCTGGTCTGAAGTTAACCCACTGGTGTGGTACTCCTTCTTCAGGGCAGCCTCGAACCAGCCTGACATCTTTCTTGGGTCAGCATACAACAGCTTTAGCTTAGCCAGCTGGTTGAGCTCAAAACCAGGTAGA
Source organism: Flaveria ramosissima (assembly GCA_025215565.1). Lineage (NCBI taxonomy): Eukaryota > Viridiplantae > Streptophyta > Magnoliopsida > Asterales > Asteraceae > Flaveria > Flaveria ramosissima. Next base: position 11,110,729 of record CM046044.1, on the reverse strand, counting down.
GTCTTCAGATCATGTGGAAACCTGAAGTACTCTATGCCCTGTTCCCTCATAACTGCATACGCGTTAAGGTCATCAAAATAAGCCCATGCAATAATCCTGCCTGACACCTTATGGTGTTTCTTGACTCTGTAGAGCTTGGTGTAGGCATCTTTCTTTGGCGCAGCACGCTGGGCTCTCACTTCTTCAAAATAGGCAGCCCACTCAGCCTTTCGAATATCTACGTCATCATTTGAGGCTTGGGCTGTTCCTTCGGTCTTTTCGGTTTCCTGCTCCATCTTGTCTAGTACCTCAAAAGTATCACTGACTAGGGACTCACCCAGATTGGGGACCACATTACCCTCGTTGTCAGCGTACTGAGGGTACTCTTCTGCAGTAATATCTTCAACCTCAACTTCATCAACGTCATTTAGTTCTTCATCACTGGTTGAATCAACTGTTGGAGCATCCTTGACAATTTCATCAGGATTGAGTCTGAACATCTCTGCCAGTTGCTCGTTAGATAGGTCATGAATTATTTCCCCTTCTTCAGGGGTATAACTCACAGACCTTCTTACAATCCCTTGCAGATCAAGAATCATGGTTAGTTGAGTCTTGACCTGTTGAAGGGGAGCAATGTCAAACTCATCCCTTTGAAAGTTTGGATCTGTTTGATTTAAACATTCAACACATAAACCATTAGTAAGTAATCAAACAGAATTATATCAACTTAATATATAAACATTCAACACACTTGTTTTTCATTACATGATTCAAACACAAAATAAATAAATACACATAAGACATCTAATCTGTACTTTTGTCTTGAATCCTGGGCTCGTCGCTCGGAGGAGCAGAAGTGGTAGATGACTGGTCCTGTCGATGCTTAGATCTTCGTTCTTGACCAGAAGCAGAGGCCGATGCAGCCGCATCCCCTCCTTCTGCTTCGTCATCATCATCTTTTCCTTCTGTCCTATCTTCCTCTGTCTCTTCATCATCCTCATCATCCTCCTCATCCTCATCATCATCGTCATCGTCATCATCACCATCTCCATCATCCCCATCACCCTCCTTTATCTTCAAGGGCTCATCCTTTGACCCCTTTAACCTCAGCATAATCGTCTTGTTGGTAGTCTCCAACTCCTCTATACGTTTGGCTGATTGGGCCTGCTGGTCCTGGAGTTGGGACATCTCGACTCTCTGAGCATCGATTAGCTGGGTCTGCTGATCTATCACCCGAGCCTGCTCTGCCATCTGCTGAGACTGGGCAGCAGTCAGGTCGGTCAACTGGCGAATCTGCGCCGCTTTCTCCTCATCTGCAGCTAGCAGGCGCATCACCATACGGTTAAGCGCCGACAGCTGCTCCTCTACCCCAATGTGAGGTAGAGTAGATCCATATACATGTGATGGCTGGGCTGAAGGTCCGGCATGATGTGAGGTGGTGGTGGTAGTAGCAGTGGTGAATATGGGTCGGTAAGCAGGTGCTGGTGATGTAGATGTGAATGGTATGGTGGTGGATGGGAAGGATACAGTGGTGGTAGGTAAGGTGGTGGCTGTGGTAGCAGTAGTAACGAAGGTCAGGCGACGCTTCTTCTTCTTCAGTCCGTGGGGTTGAGCCATCCTCTTCCTCCTAGTCCCGGTGGAAGTGGATGCTCCCCCTGCAGCTCTGCCCACTGAACCCGGAGCATAGCTCGGGTCAGTCTCTCTCTCTGTGGAGTCCCGAGGGTGTTCACCAACCACCCTAAGCCCGTGTTCTGTGGGAACAACTTTGCTTCCCACAGTCCTAGTGAGGGGCTCCTCATCCGACTCCTCCTCCTCCTGATCACCAACAATGAACTCCTGATGGAAACCGGCCGTCTCAGCAACCTCTCCGGCAGTGGCAGACCCCGGGGGAATAACATCAGAATCAGTGCCTCTAGGTGGAGCAGGCATATCATCCCCGGCGTCGCCGCTATCATCATCATCTGAGTCAATATCTGGTAGAGCAATCTGCTCTACATCTGAATCACTATCATCGTGGCGCCACTTTCTCTTGGCTGGCGCCACATATTTAGCACGGGCCAGATGCCCAAACAACCTCCTGACAGGGGGTTTCACCTGCTTCCCCCTGTACACCTTCACATGCCTAACGTAGTGTCATCCATGACCTCGAGCACTACAGCATCCTCCTTCTCCTTCGGCAGGGAGGGAAGCTTCTGATCTATAATCATCTGCATAAACCTTGGATACATGCAGAAGCCTTCCTTCCCTTTCCCCTCAATGTTCTCCACCAGGTAGGTGAAGATCATTTTGGAGAAGCTGAACGGATGGTTCAGCACCAATGTAGCATAAGCGTTCTGGATCTGATCCGACAACTCATCAAATCCTCCCTTCCTCGACGCTATGCACTTCAGTAGAACATGCGCAAGATACTTGAACTGGGGACAGAGGTTACTCTTGTTGAGTACCCCAGCATTGATGTCCCAAGAGTACTTGGCTCTCATAAAACATCCTCTGACTGTGAGGGGGTGTAGACGAGTAGGACAATCAGCATCATCCCCTAACTGTAGAACAGTCCTCAAATCCTCCTCTGAGATGGTAATAGCCTCACCAAAGATCGTACTCCTGATGCAATGAGGCTCAGGGGATCTATCAACAGTCGCGCCTTCCCAGAAGGCCTGCTGCACTGATCTATACGCCGTGCATGGTGTAGAGATAGCATGAGCAATCCTGGATCTCAACAGAAAAGTAATGATGCCTGAGAAGTCAGCTGCATTCCTGGATGTCAAATCCAGATGAGCACATATGTTATGCTTTGTGCTCATGGTCCATCGACTCGCCATCTGTAACACATAACAATATAAACATTAGTACCTTTGGCTAAGAGCATTATGAAACACTTAAACTTGAATAGAATGTTTCTGTCATGCGATTGCGGTTGTGCGACTGAAATCAGTCGTGCGACTGAACAGTGCGATTGAGGTTCAGACGTACGAATGATTTCATGCGTACGACTGAGTGTGTGACTGGACTCATGCGCATGTACTCTTATGCGGTTACACCAGTCGTGCGACTGAGTCTCATACGCATGGTTCAGTCGTGCAGTTAGGTAAATCGCACCCTTCAGTCGTGCGACTGAAGTTTATCCGCTTGTCCAATCGTATGACATCCTGTCCGTTCAATTCAAATTAACTTTTTCACCAATTTTGAGTTTTAGACATTGTTATCTGGTTCATTTGACTCGCAATATGTTCTTATAACCTATAACACACTTAATTCCATCTGTTTGAGTAGTTAGGTTAGGTTATTTGTCCGTTTTAGTCTCGGCTTGCTTTCAGTTCAAATTTTACAGATCTGGAGTCACAATGAATGCGATTTTGGTTTCTTTCCACTGCAATTTACCTGTAAAGTCGATAGAGATGATTAGTACTCAAGAATCGGGTGTTTTAGGAATCAAAGGAAATTTTGGCAGAGTTTGGTTAAGTCGTGCGATTTAGGGTTTCTTTGAGGGTGATGAGTCTCTGCGACCGACTCCTCCTCTATTTATACTAACCCTAGATCCAATCGTGCGACTGAGCTCATACGCACCTTTCAGTCATGCGAGTGAGACTCAGTCGTGCGATTGGGTCAGTCACCCTTCTCCAATCGTCCGATTGGATTTCAGTCGTGCGACTGACTCACTCGTTCGCACTTAAGTCTCCGACTGGGCTAATCGTATGGGCCATTCGGTTTGATGGTCCATACTCATAGTTCATTCGTGCGAATGGATTCCATTCGTATGGTTAGTCCATACGTATGGTCCATTCGTGCGAATGGGTCATACTTAGTTAATTTTCTACCATTTTTATCAATTTACTTTTAAACCCTTTAATTTATTGAAATTAACGTTATGAGCCTTTGATCATCTCAGACGTGATCCTTTTAACCAATTTAGTCACCTCAGACGTGACTCTTTTAAACACTTTGTCACCTCAGACGTGACTATTTTAAACTTTCAAAGCACATATGGTCATCTCAGACATGACCCTTTTAGTGAGTTGATTCCTTTCTGATTTTCCTGATGTAGTCCGACACACGACTAACATTAAAATTAAAAACAACTAACTAATTTAAAAACCTTAAACTAATTACAAACTTATTTTTGGCTTTTTGTGAGAGATAAATCCAGAGATTGATATCTACGGGATTTGGTTCGGGAGTAGACAGCTTCAACTTAGATTGATCATATCTGGACCAATTCAATTTTGGAATCATACAGGTAAGTCAAATCATTTAGGACTTGTTATCAAAACTTTTTGATGCTCAAATTCTCGGTGTTCATCCAGAGTCGTTAGCAACTTAAGGAAATCATACTGAAACTCTTAGATTTTCACATTGATTTGAACTTTTGAGAATGTAGCCACTATGATTGTCAGTATGTTTGTCCACTTTAAATCCATACACAGACTTTTGACGTAGACTGGTGAATGATTTAGGTTTAATTATTTCAACTAACATTTGTGGATCCCACACTTATATGGTAATCAACATTCTTCAGAAGCTTTTGAGCGGTCTACGGGTATTATTACAAGAAGAGACTATTCTTAGAGCTTTCAAAGAGAAGCCTGTCCTCAGGTCAGTGCCATCGCACAGCAGAGAGGCGGCAAACAACAATGAATTCTAGAATATATAGGTTATGCTTATACTCAGGTCAGTGCCATCGCACAGCAGAGAGGCACACAACCTATCTCCTTGTTAGAGCAGCTTATTTTATTTTACACAAAATGCACCAACAACATAAGCCATTAGCTTTATTGCATTTGTCTTTCAATTTTTTTTCTTGCTTTGCTCTAATTATGGTCATCCGCACACATTTGTGGCGTTTAAATGCTCATTACCCCTTATTGGAATATGTTTGATTGTGTTAACCAGTGATAAGATGGAAGCCCACAGTCAGTTGAACAACTTAGTTTGATCTTGAGATCACCAATCAGGTCTAATTGTCTATTGTGTTGAATCTACCAACATATCATTTGTGGTCTAGCAGCCTCTATGTCACCTTAGGAGTTGCCAGTTTTCTATCATCTTCCCTTTAAACCGTAATCCCGCATTTGCTGTTGAATCCAGATGATTTGTGAACAGCAACTTGCAGCAGCAACATATTCGGCTTCACAGGTTGACAATGCAACCGATGTCTGCTTCTTACACTGCCATGTAACTAATCTTCTCCCAAAGAATTGACACCCTGCTAATGTAGACTTGTAGTTCATCTTGCAGCCCCCGTAATCCGAGTCACTATACGCGGTAAGCTCAAAGTCATCATCATGAGGATACCACAATCCAAGTGTGGGTGTACCCTTCAGATAACGAAAAATCCTCTTGACCCCGATCAGATGGTTGACCTTTGGTTTAGCCTGATATCTAGAACATAGACATGTAGCATACATAATATCAGGTCTCGAGGCAGTGAGATACATGAGGGATCCAATCATTCCTCGGTACATAGTGGCATCTACAAGATCTCCATTCTCATCAGGTGCTATATCATGATTCGTAGCAAGTGGAGTCCCAGCAGTAGAAGCATTCTCCATGTCAAAGCGACTGAGAATGTCTCCTACATACTTGGTCTGATGTAGAAAGATCCCATTAGGTGTTTGATCCACCTGTAACCCGAGAAAGAACTTCATCTCCCCCATAGCACTCATCTCAAACTCTTTCTTCATCACTGCTTCAAACTCTTTGCATAACTCTTCGTTCTTTGACCCGAAGATTATGTCATCAACATATATATGTACAAGCAATAGGTCGCCATCCTTTTCTTTAATAAACAGTGTCAGTCAATGACTCCCCTGCGAAAGCCGTGTTTCACAAGATGAGTCGAGAGTTTCTCATACCAAGCTCGAGGAGCTTGATGAAGCCCATATAAAGCTTTGTCGAGCTTGTAAACTCTATCCCGATGATAAGGATCTTCAAATCCCTCGGGTTGACTTACATAGACTGTTTCCCTGATTTCCCCATGAAGGAATGCACTCTTCACATCTAATTGGTAGACTTTAATCTTCATGTATGATGCATAGGCAAGGAAGATACGAATAGCTTCCATCCTTGCCACGGGTGCAAACACCTCATTATAGTCAATCCCCTCGACTTGGCGAAAACCTTGAACCACCAGTCGAGCTTTGTTCCGGATAATGACTCCTTGGTCATCCTTCTTGCATTTTAGTACCTATTTGGTGCCAATGACTTTAGCACCTTTAGGTCTATCAACCAGAGTCCATACACCTAACTTCTTAAACTGCAGAAGTTCTTCTTGCATGGCACTCACCCACGCCTCATCATTTAGTGCTTCACTGACATATTTTGGCTCAACCTGCGAAACAAAACATCGATAAGCACCATCATGAATGTAACCTTTCTCCATAACTGAGGCGTAATCAGCTGAGTATAGCTGATTTCGGGTTTGTACTCCTGATCTGACATCCCCAATAACGTTGTCAAGGGGATGATAGATGTTTAGTCGTGATCCTGGAGTAGTAGGAACAGCCACCTCAGAACCAAGATTGTGAACATTTGGTTCTGCATCTGAGGAAGATGGAGTTTGAGGTTCCGAAGTCGAAGGTGCATCACTCGTAGATGCTTGTGGACTTTCAGGAACTGGAACCTGTTCCTCCTGACTGTTCTGGTCATCTGCTTCAGTTTCATCTTCAGAGGAGGAGTCACTGTCATCGACTACTCCCCCTGACTGAGTAGATGATTCTTCCTGTGTGCTAGATGGTGTATTTAGAATATCATACATCATCATAGTAGCTAACTCATCGTCCGAGGGAGAGAGAGGAATGTTGAAGGACTTGAAGAATCCATCATAATCGAAGAAGTATGCAGGTCCTTTGCCTGTAGGTGGTGTGGTATATCTCTGAACGTCGACATTACACCACACTTCTACAAGACCCGTTGAGTTATTGTAAACTCGTTTGTTCGGTATGTTGTATCCTAGAAAAATTCCTTCATCTGCCTTCTCGCTGAATTTGCCTTCTTGTGTCTTCTTCAGAAGTGTACACGGCGCGCCAAAAGGTTCAAGATACTCCAAATTCGGTTTGCGTCTTTGTAGTAGCTCATAACATGTCTTTCCGTGGCGCTTGACTATTAGGACTCGATTCAGTGTATAACATGCATTTGCTACTGCCTCATTCCAGAATTGGATAGGCAGTTTCGAGTCCGCCAGCATAGTCCGTCCAGTCTCTATCAAGCTTCTGTTCTTCCTCTCAGCAACACCATTCATCTGAGGCGTGTAGGCAGAAGTGAATTGATGCACAATTCCCTTTTCCTTGCCGTATGCCTCCATCCATTGATTCTTGAATTCTGTCCCGTTGTCTGAGCGTACTTGTCTAACTTTTAGCTTGTAGAGAGATTCCAGTGTGGTTACTAATTCCTTGAATGACTCAAATGTTTCTGATTTGGATTTCAGAAACATTACCCAAGTGAACCTTGAGTAGTCATCAGTGACCACAAAACAATACAAGTCGCCTGCAATGCTCCTTGTACTGACTGGACCAAACAGATCCATGTGAAGAAGTTCAAGAGGAAGTTCTATTGAATGAACTTTCTTTTCCTTATGAGACTTCTTTGTCTGTTTGCCTTTCTTGCAAGCTACACAAAAGTCAGGAAGTTGGAAGTTCTTGACATTTACTCCTCTCACTAAATCCTTCTGAATCAAATGATTCATCTTCCTTTGACTAATGTGTCCCATTCTCCTATGCCAGGAGATTGAATCCTTCTCAGTAGCTTTAGATAGAAAGCACTGAACCTCATGACCCGTTGTATCAGCTGTTGATAGATCCAAGACATAAAGGTCTTTATATCTTGAAGCAGTCATCAGAACTTGGTCCTCTGGGATCATGTAGTCTTTCTTCAGCACGTAACACTTCTTGTTGTCGAAGATGACTTTAAATCCTTTATCACAGATTTGGGAAACAGAAAGTAAGTTATTTTGAAGTTGTTGAACGTAGTTCACCTAATCAAACTTAACTTTCTGATTTCCCACTTCTCCCTGAGCTATGATATAGCCTCCCTTGTTTCCTGCAAAGGAAACATGCCCTCCTTTTATTTGTTTGACATTTGATAAAAGGGCTCTATTTCCTGTCATGTGCCTGGATGCTCCGCTGTCTATAATCCACGTGTTAGTCTCAGCGCTGTATCGAACACCCTGCACATACAAAGTAAATGAATTAGTTTAGGTTAGGAACCCAAGCCTTTACTGTCTTGGGTTTCCCAGAGGCATCACACATCATAAACTCCACCCATTGGCCCTTAGAGGGTGAGGGTAGCTCGGGTTCCTTCTTGTCATCAGTATCAGACACGCAGGATGACTTCTCTTTCCATAAGCCAGATTTGTGCAATGCATGTTTATGATAAACAGTCGTCTGGCTTACAGGTTGTACTTTAGGTTCACTAGATCTTCTAGGTGGAGTCAAAGAGCTCCTCTTAGAAGACCTAGGTCTAGAGTCCTAAAGATCAATCTTCTTCCTAGGTGTTTGATAGAAAGGACAATAGGAAGCAATGTGTCCACATTCTCCACAGTTGTAGCATGACCGGCTATCAACTTTATGAGTAGACTTTCTTTGTGGAGAAGTGCGTGACACTCTAGTAACATCAATCACTTTTGGTTTTGACTCTTGTATGTTTGATGTTTTCTCTGGTTGAACAAAATTAACTGTTTTAACCTGTTTAACATGTTCCAGTTTTTGGTTAACTGGTTTTTGACATGAAGCATATGAAAAATTAACGTTTGAAGTCCTTTTAGGTTCTGATTTGACTCTGTTTGACCCTGACTTTAAGTTAACTTTTTCAAATTCATTTTCCAGATTAACGCAAGGCAATTTACCCTTTGCCTTTGAAGTGGCCTCCTTTTGTTTCTGTCCAGATTCAGTAGATGAACATGAGATGTCTGGATCAGTAACAAGAGGAGTAGTCACCACATGATCCTTGATGGGGTTATTATTTACTGGTCTAGACTTAGTGTTCATCAAGGTCTCAGGTGGTGGTGGAACCACTTTGTAGCCTAATCCCTCCCCGTTATTCCTTTCTCTCACTAAGTGTTGAACTATGTGTGAAGAGCTAGTCCAACTATGCAGTTTCTGTTTTAATGAATTAACTTCTACTTCTAGAACTGCCTTTTGCTTATTAGTGTCTTCTAGGGAGTTTAGATAGTACCTAATGTCATTTGCTTGGTTAAAGGCAACTACTTCGGTTTCCCTAAGCTGTTTAGTCAATAGGTCTATCTTTTCTTTATAACTATGCTCATTTTGTTTTAGTACTCTATTAGCCTCAGTGCACAGTTGTAAATCTTTTACTAAGTTATCATTATGATCTAATAACCTAGCAAATTTTTCATCTATGCTATTCCTAAAAGTATCACAATCAGAACAAGCATGATTATTAAACATTTGGTCAGTTGTACTTACCTGTGTTGGTTCAGAAGAGTTAGCCATCAAGGCAGCATCAGATGTCTCTGGTTCTGGTGATTCTGACTTTTCTGTCTCTGACGTGGAAGTCTCCTCCTTTGGCTTGTAACTGACCTCGGCTGCAGTTGTTTCTTCACTATGTGACATTGCTATCTCAACTGCTAGATCACCTTCACTCGCAGAATCATCATCAATATCCTCAACACTGGCAATGTTACATTCTCCTGGTGAGACAAACCTAAAACTCCAATCCTGTCCTTCATCATCATGAGCAGTCAAGGCTTTAGGATCCTTGTTTGATGAAGTAGAATTGGAGGCTTGCTTGTCTTGGCGAGTAAAGGACGAGAATGGGTTCCCATTACCCGTCTTCTTTGGCTTGACACATTCTCTCTTGAAGTGCCCCTTCTCTCCACAGTTGAAGCAGGTCACTTTGCTTTTGTCAAAGCCAAATGTGGTATCCTTAGTAGCTACCAAGTTCTGTCCAGTCTTCTTAACAAACTTCTTCGCCCTTCGGACAGCACTAGCTAAAGCCCACATTATATCCATCCTCTCAAGCTCCATTTCATCCACCTGCTCGTAGTCCTCATCTGCCAGATGGCAGTTTCCAATCTTTCCGGCAACAAGTCCATCATATGAATGAACCACTGCAGCTAGAAGATCCATATGCTCTCGAGCTACTTCTACGGTCACATTACCGAGGTTCTCGGTCTTCAGTTTGGTAGCACTTGCTTCTGATCCAATATAGTGGGTACATGATGACCCTGACGTGTCTGATCCAGAAGGAGAAGCATGTAAAGGACCTGACGAGCTAGACACAAATGCAGTCTGGAGGGGTGCTCCAGATGTCTTAGCTTGAGGCGTGGCGTTGTATAAAGCTGGATTTTGTGTGTACGAAGACTTCTGAGCTCTATACTTCATCCTTAGCGCTTCTTCTCGCAACTTAAGAATGAAGTCATTTATATCCAGCTTTATAAGCATTTCATTCTGTCTAAGGTTAGACACGAATGAAGCCCACTTATCAGGCAATCCGTATGCGAAGTTGCTCACTTTCTCTTCCATGGTCGTTTCCACTCCATGTGTATGCAGTTCGCTCATCAAGTGGTAGAATCTGTCTATGACTTCGTCTAAACTCTCGTTACCAATAGATGAGAAGTTATCGAATTCCTTCTTTAACTCCTTTGCCTTGATTGCCTTCAATGACGCATTCCCATCATATCTCTTCTCTAGCTCATCCCACAGTTTCTTGGACTGCTTGTTCTCTGAATACTGGTGGAATATGTCTTTGGGAATAGACTGAGTGATCAATGCATAAACCCTTTTCTCTGCATTGTACTTTACTTTCTGTGCGTCTGTCATCCCGCTTAACGTTAGCTTAACTCCATCAGCTCTCACCGGTGTACTATAACCGATCTCAATGGCTTCCCACAGATTAGGATCTACTCCATTAAGGTAGATCTCAAAACGTTGTTTCCAGTGGGGAAACTCATCTAAAGTCAAAAGCTTTGGTGGTTTATTGTGATTACCCACCTCACTCTCAAGCAACAGCAGGTTCTGTATCCTTGAGTCCTTCCCAGCAGTAAAGGATGACATCTGATCTTCCATGGCTAATAAACTTAGAATCTAATCAAACAAACTTTCACTGATGCGATTGAAGGATGCGAATGGTCTAATCGTGCGTATGAACTCTGCGACTGGTTCAATCGTGCGGCTGAACTGGGCGATTGGTTCAGTCGTGCGAATGAATCTGGTGCGTATGAGCTATGCGAACGAATGGTTCAGTCGGCCGAATGAGTGTGCGACTAGGTCCAATCGTGCGTATGAGCAATGCGAATGGAGTCCAGTCGTGCGAATGGGTCACTCGTGCGACTGAAGCTGCTGTTTTGCGAAAATTTCTAGGTTTGACGGGTTTCAGCCGTAAAAATTCAAAATTTCACAAGTCCTAATCGCCTAAGTCCGTAGAAACCAAACTTCGATGAGCAGGGAACGTCCAAGATCACTTTTGACACCAAAGATTACGTTTTTAGTGCAAAAACACAAAATTTTATGCAATCTTGATTGAATCAACACGTAATCAAGAGCCAAAGCTCTGATACCACTTGTTAGGACCTGGTATTTGAACGAAATACCTAGTGATTAGCGTGTTAAACCAACTCAAATAGTGCGGAATCCTATTTGATTGGCGATCCAATCAGTGAGAACACACGAAGAATCAATCAAGAATTGAATCCAACGTTAGAAATCGATTAGGAATCGATCTAATGTGTTCTGTGAACTTGGAGAATGATTTGGGAGGTTTCTGGACAGCTAGGGTACGTCTGGAATCGTAATGGGATGAATGCTTACGTTTTTCCACGAATTAGGTCTATTTATAGGTTAGTATTGTTCAATCGTGCGACTGGGCCATAAGTATGGTTCAGTCGTGCGATTGAACCATGCGGTTGATTCATCCGCACGACTGAGTGTTCAGTCGTGCGATTGAGTCAATCTTATGTGTCAATCATACGACTGATCCAGTCTCCTGGTTCAGTCGTGCGATTGAGTCAGTCGTATGAAGTTATTCATGCGTGTGGTCCATTTGCATGGGCCATTCGTATGAGAACTTCATTAAGTTAAGTTTGAATGTTTTAATTAATATAACATAATGTGCAACCATTCAAACAATCATAAACCCAATCAATTCAATCACGACTCATTAATGAAATATTAAACATCACAAGTAACAAACGATTCATGTCATTTCATTAATCAATACAAATTACATCATAATAAGACAGACAAGATTCATTACATTACAAATCATGATCTAGGGACATACATGCATCAACAAAAAGGCAGATCTGCCTTTTGACTTATGACTATGACATGCCATAGCTCACATCCTAATATATTACAAAAAGGATAAAAGTACATAAAGTAGAAAGAATGGACTCAAGACCTCAATGTACAGTTACCAAAAGCATGGACATTTCACCAACTCATGTAAGTTGGTGACTTTACAGAGTAGCAGCGGAAAGGTGGTCCAGCTTTATGGTAAAGTACATGAGATAAAGGCATATCTCTAAAAGTCTTCGAAAAAAATCTGTCTTCACTCTTTGGCTTCGGAAGACTTTGTCTTTATAGCTTCGGAACACTTCACTTTTGGCTTCGGAAGATGTTGGTCTTGGCTTCGGAAGATTTTACACTTAGAATAATTCTAGGGCATGGTGTAAAACTTCCGAAACATTTCTACTTCTGTTCTTTAGTGCATGCTTGCAGAGAGACTTTGGATGTTTTGGCTGCATCAGACTTATAGGAATCCTTACAAACTCCCCATAGGCTGATGCTACCAAAACATTTAGAAGATCTTCAGATGTTTGTAGTCTTTAGCATAATGATGACCATACCCTTCTTCATTAGATGGTCAGGATCATTCAGACTCTCATAATATCTTCTCATCTCAAAGAGATCATGCAGAGGTAAGTTGATTATGTCTTGCCATGTATAGACATTCTCAACACCTTGATCTCTGATCACATGCCATCTCTGTGGATTAGTAGTGAAGGTCCAAGATAAGATGGGTGTCTCAGTTGCAAGAGGAGCCACTTGAATTAGAGTTGATTGGGCTGCCTCTTCATGCACTTCCTCAGGTTGATCTGACTCATCCTGAGGTGTAGAGGTAGATGATTCAGGCTTCTTCTTCTTTGACTTTGGTTTGGAAGACATCATCTTCTTCCTCTTAGAAGACTGGTCTGCAGCACCTTGTTGATCATCCTTGTCTTTCTTAGTTGGGTGTTCCTCCCTCACAAGTTCAGAAGGAGAGGGAGTTCGACCCTGCTGTGGATCACAAGATGAAGCTTACTGAGGCTCAGCAGGAGGTCCAGGTTGTGTTGTCTTAGGTTGTTCAACCTTAACCTCCACTTCAGGTGGGATTTGACTTGGAGGAGAGTATAAGTCAATCAGCTCTCCACTCTTGATCTTCTGCTTGATTACCCTGATATGCTTATCCATTGTGCATAGAGACATATGGCCAAGTCTCCTTCCGGAGAATCCATACAGCTTCAAGTAGCTCATCATCCTTTGTTTTTCAGCAGACTATTTCATACTCTTTTGGATGATAGCTCTTGACTTTGCAGCATCTTCCCTCATCTTCTCATTGTTGCCTTTTGTTCTTTGAGAACTTGAAGTTCAAGCTGTTTGAGATACTCAAACTCAATGTACTCAAAGGACAAGGGAAGAAGTGCAGATGCCTGGTAGAGACCTGTGGCACTCAGGTAGTTGATCATGTTTTGCCTATCTGTTTCCTTGTCTACCTGAGGTTCTTGTGTAGCAGCCACATCCTCTTGCACAGGACTTTCCTGAACTGGGGAGAGAGTTGGAGCATGCTTGTATAATCTTTTATGTCTCTTCTTCTATTTAAATTGGAGAAATAATCTTGCATCCTCTGCTTCCTTCATCTCTCTTGACACTTCCATGTCAGCCAGTTCATTTAATTGCTTGAAGGGGAGAGATATAATCTCATCAATGTCATAGTTCCTGGTCTGCAGGTAAGTAATCCTGACTACCCTCTACTCATCTTCTTGAGTTTGGTCTGGGGGCAGCCCTGATTGCAGCTTGCATAAAGCCTGAAGACCAAGAGGAACTTTCTCCCCTTAGCTTCCGCTTCCTCTCTCTCTCCTCCTCCTCAATCTCTTTAGGAGTCAAAATCCTTTTTCCTTTATCACCCACAGACCTTTGTGACTCAGGGTGGAGAGAGGTTTGACCTTCATTGCTTGGTGTAGTGGAGGATCGGGTTTGTCACTTAAACACTTGGATTTCTCTCAAACTCACTTAAATCACACTCAAATCAGATGAAGTAGAGTCTTTTATAAGAGTTGATAATAATATAATAAGTAACAAAGAACACATAGAAATAATTTTTAAGGCACTTGTATATATTACTTCTCAACTCAAAGTTTTATAAGACTCTTACAAGCATAGAACATGAGTTACAATGAGAAACTATATATACTAGATCCTACAGCCGGATATACTTTTATACCAGATGGAAACCTAAGACTAAAGCATATACTACAATGCTAAAGTTAAGGTATCTTAGATAAAGTATTATCTAAGATATGGTAGTCATGACATGTCCATGACTTACCTTTTGTCCCCAACTAAAGTTGGCAACTGTACTAACTGATAAAGGTAAACAGTGGAATAAAGTATGGTCAACTACATGGCTTTTGAGAAACCACCATGCAGTATCTCAGAGGTCTACAGCGGAGTGTCAGGGAGACCATACTTATGTCCACTGGATAATAGGAGTGTCTTCCGAAGGTAAGTTGGCTTCGGAAGAACAATATCTTCCAAAGCCACTTATACTTCGAAAGAGGCTTCTATATTTCCGAGGCTTGAGGACTTCTATACTTCGGAAGTTAACTTCTGATCTATCATTCTAAGTCTTGATATTCAGAAGTAAGTTTTTTGTCTTCGGAAGTTGGAGTTTTCCTTCGGAAGTTAGTTTTACACTTTGTCCTCGGAAGAGCTCCTTTTTCCTTCAAAAGTTCCACACTTAGCTTCGGAAGTCCTTTATTAGTTGTACCAAAATATTCTAAGTGATTTGGTTTTGGTGGCACCAGCCTTTTTAGATCCAATAAACTCCCCTTAGGCTGATGCTACCAAAACCTCACTTGTTTCTGCTTCTCAAAGCTTTCAACACCAGGGACAAAAGATATTTGTTTGTTTCTTTGTTCTTCCCTGAAGTGGTGCTGAGAAGCTTGTACAAGTCATTAGTGGATAGGAGATCCAGTCTATCACTCTAAATGACATGTACCTTCTGTTGCGTCTCCTTGAAAAGAGTTAATTGACGGGAGTTATAGTCATACTCCCATCTAACTATGGATTCAAGTTCAGGACCTTCAACCATTTGTAGAAAGGCTTTGCCTTTGGTTGTTTATCCCTTCCTTTTCTCCTCCTCTCTCAGTTTCAACTCTTCTTCAACCTTGGTCCTAGTAGTTAGCTCAGCCATATGAAGACTGCCTCAATGATTTCTGATATGAGCAGCTACATCAGAGTTTGAAGGGTTGGAGAATGGCTTCTCTGCTAACTCAGCAATATCAAATCTGCTTAAGTGTAGCAGCGATGAGGCACTTAGCCTGTTGAGCTCTCCATTCTCTCTTTCAACAACAAAGTTTTGAGAAGAGTCTTCGAACCTCCACTGGATGATCTTCTTCCTAGGTGCAAGAGGTTGTCTTGGCACTCGGTCACCTTTCTTGGTATCCAGCAGAGTCACCAGCCTTCTCCTTAACTTCTTTTCTTCCTCATTTAAAGTGTTTGAATTGAGGCCAAGGAGATTTGCAGCTTGGTCCAATGTTCCTCTGGGCAGATCAAGAAATTGATCTCTAGTGAGGGAACATGAGGATCCATCAATATAAGTCAAATTGACTGAATCCTCCTCACAGGAGATGTCGCTCAGGGTTGTGCAATTGATGAGCTTTGTCTTGATTGCCTTGAACTCCTCTAAGGGGAGATGTTTAGAAGGCTGAGGGGATGGTTTGAGGGGTTGTTGGGTAGGTTGAGGTGTTTGAGTTCTGGCTAGTGTTTTGGGTTGGAGGATGGGTAGTTTAGGTGGTTGAGGTGAAGAGGTTGGTAGGGGTGATGGCGTAGGTTCAGGGGTGTATGGTTTAGTGGTTGGTTCAGTTTTGATGGGGAATGGAAAGGGAATTGGTTCAGGTTGTGGTTGGGTTTGAAGTTGGGGTTGAGTAGTTGATTTGAAGATCATCCCCTGTCCCCTTATGTACATCTCCTTCATCTTCCCCGAGCGAATGTCAGCCTTTATGTCACTGACATGTCGCTGGAGGGTCTTTTAAGACATAGGACCCACCTGCCTGCCAGAGAAGCCATGAGCCCGGAGATAGCTCTTCATCTAGGCCTTCTCACCTATCTTCTTGGCAGCAACTAGTCCTGCTTCCTCTTCCTTCTTCTTCTTCAGCATCAGCTTTTCCCTTGCAGCTTTCTTTCTCTCTTTCTCCACTTGATCTTGCTCTTTGTTGAAGAGCCATAAGATCGTGTCATTGTTGTCTGGAGATAAATCTTCTAGAGAGAAACCTCTGGAGGTTAGGAAAATTATACTTTCCCTCCTGAGCTGCTGATCAGCTTCTTTTTCTTTCCTCTCCCTTTCTTCTTCTAAGGCCACATTGCTGCCTCTTCTCTTTGTTGTTTTTGCAGCAAAGTTGCCTTTTCCAGCTCAACTAACTCCTCTAGTGGTAGCAGGAGTACATCTTCACTCGCAGCTCCTAGACTGACAAGTCTATCCATGATCTCTACTCTTCTTCTATTGTTGACTGCCTCCTGGTTGGCTGCAGCTGCTTTGCTACTTGCAACTAGCAGTTTTTTAGTTGGAAGCTACCTTTTCTTTTGAGTTTTTCTAACCTTTCTTCCTCCTGAAGCTCTTCCTTAGTCATCTTCCTGTAAATCCAGGAACATCAAACTTGAATCAAATCATGAAGAATTAGATCAAAATATGATAATCACAATCAAAACCCCTTTGATCTCTATTGATTGCTAATAATATTGTTTACAAGTAAAAACCCTCAATCAATTGGTCATGCAACCATTAACCAAAACCTAATGACAATTAACCTATTTATAGTCTAGACTAAGATTCACTAATTGCACTTAACCCCCTAGACTTAGGCTAATTAATACAAAATTACATATTAAGCATAAAAATGACTAAAAACAAGATAAAATATATTTTGTTCACACAAAATATATTTATTACAATAAAACTCCTAGTCATTTAAATCTTCAACGTCTTGTCTCGGTTCCTCGTCTCGAGCGTGTTGGGTTTGACTTTTGTTGACTTTGACCGTGACGTTGACTTTTGTTGACTTTCAATGTGTTGATAATATAGACTACCTTTTCCAGCTCCAACAATACTCCCCCTTAGTCTATCATTATCAACGTCTTCATACGAATTCAGCCCCGAGAAATCAACTGTAGAAAGATCTTCAAATTAAATCTTTTTGAATTTGATGAGAAAAGTTATTCATAAGCTCCCCCTATTTATATGCTCCCCCTTTTTGAGTGCATCCTTTATGAGGATATTGGAACAACTTTCCCAAATCTCTAATCTCGAGTGCTTCAGAAGATGTAGGAGGAGGATTCCTAGCTCGGTATCTTCTGCAAACTTGAGGAACAGGTTCTCTGATCAGGTACACTTCTCAACTGATGATCGGCCATCACTTACAGCAAAAATCTGAAACACATTCTCAAACACAATCTCGACATTTCTAATTAGATCATTTCATTTTAACAAAATAAACCCGTGTTTATCTGTGTGTGAAAAACAAACGAATCCGTGTTCGTTTGTACGCAATTTCTATGAAATGCTTGAATAATGATAAAATTGTATCAGTATAATATGGAAGACCTAAAATAAATTTGAAAAAAAAATTTTATTATATTTTTCTATTTTTTATTATATACATGTATTATAACATATTTTATATCTATTATATAATTTTTTTTGTTTGTTTTTTTTTAAAACCGAGAACTGAATCGATCATGAGATCATATCCTCAAGATATACTTTAGCACAAAGATGAATTTAATCATCGACAAGCAATGAGATCACACTGATAACTAAATCTAATCACAGTCTTTAAATGATTTTGAAATTCTCAAACAGATCAATAACGATTGCTGATATGTTTGTCCACTTAAACTCATGCCCTATCTTTTTCAACAAGCAGAAGATGATTCGTTAAGGTTCGATTAAATGCTTTAGAATGCTAGGACCCCACAATCATTTGGCAAAAACCCTCACCCAACCTCAGGATTTCTTGAATTTTGTAACGATCTTTACAGAGCAAGGCTTGTACATTAGTGTGCAAGAGATTATCGACAGAATATTGCATTCTGTGATGAATTCATCATTTAGATAAATTGACACTACATAGACCAAAATGGTGAGAGCTCCAGGTCTATACTCACGTATAACAAAGGAGATGACCATTTAATCATGTGTCGATGAGAGCTCCAGGTCAGTACTATCGTACAGCAGAGGAGATCATCACTCCAGGTCAGTACTTCCGTACAGCAGAGGAGATTAGCACAAATACAAGACACATAAATACACCAGACATGACTCAAAGCTATGACATATATGATTTGTATCATGATGGGTGAAAGATCAATTCTCAATCCAATTTTTGTCGGGACTCAGTTTTTGTGCAGGCCAAAATGATTGCGTAAATCCAGACATCCTTAAGCATGATGTTATAATTTAAATCATTATGCTGCTGTCTACTTTATTCTTCAGGCTGAGTCTACCAAGCATTATATTAAAGAATCTGTTTGTTTTTCTATTATTTGCAATTAAAAATAAGATGTAAATCAGATAACAGCATCAGTTACTATCATTTCTCATTTTAAAAACGCAAGTCATGCAAAAACAAGCATTGCAAGAAGATATACAATCATTTCTCAATCATCTCAAATCAAGTTCCCAGTTCTCTTTTCATTTTTATTTACATATACTCTCCCCCTAAATTTTTATTATTGCAAACTTTTTTTTTTATTTTATATTTATATTTATTTTTTATTTTTTAATTTTTTTTTATTATTTTTTTAATTTTTTATTTATATTTTTTTAATTTTAAACTGTACAAAAATAAAAATTTATCAAAGAAGGTCTTCCAAACTACACTGAAATGAAGATAAGAAATGAATTCTCAAGAAATATGCAGTGATTGTGAAGTGAGAACGGTGATTGTGCATATAAATATCCAGATTGTGGATAAAATACCATGACCTTAACCTGTTTGTTCCGCCTCAAATTTGAATTAGGAACAATCCCTGTCAGTAAACCGGATTACTAACAGTCCTTCTGAATTGTTCCTGCACTCATTAACAAATTAGTTTGAAAGGGGAACCCAGGCCATCGTAGTCCTAGGTGTTTCTTTTGCAACGGCAGAAGTAACCTGCTTCAACAAACAATCTGCTGAAATATCAGGGAGAACTGTATCCTTCTTTTTAATTTTCCAAATTTGTTTTGGTTTAATTAATTTGGATTTGAATGAATTAAATTTGGAAATCATTTTGTGTTTAAGACCAGAAGGAAAAGAATTTTGTTTTAAACCTTTGGTCATTTTCATCTTTGAATCATGTGAAACCGGCTTCACATGAAAAGGTTTGGATGGAGGGTTTTTCATCCAACCATTCAAAGATGTGTGCTTTTTACCTCTTAATCCAGAGAAGCAACCTGTCTTGCCTTTACCATCTGGAACATTCTTTGTAGACTTACATCTGGAGAAGCAATTCGTTTTGCCTTTACCATCCGTAGCAAGCCTTTGAGGACATTTCTTAACCACATGACCTTCTTTTCCACACTCAAAACAAGCCTTGAATGGCTTTTGATGCTTCACTGAACCGTGAGATGCAGGTGAGGATGAGGATTGCTTTGAGCTTGTAGCAGATTCTTGCTTGTTTTGGCATTTGTTATGCTGAACAGGGAATGAGATCTTCACTGATTGACTAGGTTGCTTTGCAATTGGAGAAGAGATCCGTATTGGTCTTGATTCAGCTTTTGGAAGCTTTTGTGACTTGATAATGTTAGGAGATATCTTGATCTGTGAGGAACCAACACGCTCCTCTGTGATTGATTCATCATCTGAGCTTATCCAGTCTCGTATACACAGATCATTCTCCAACGGATCTTGATTGACATCTCCTATCGAGTTGGCTTCGCTTGTAGGATTCTCATTGCCTGGTGATTCAACAACTGTTCCTTCTTTGACAAACTTGACGGGAACAAATGAAGGAATGTTACCTGATTTGAATTTGTTGAAGAAAGTTGGAGAAGAAACTGATATTGGTGTTTGAGCATCAGAAGTGGAATCATCATTAATCTTCTTATCAGACCCTTGCCTGAGGAATCCTATACCTACAGGAGAATCCTGCACATCTCTAACCTCTTTAAGATTAACGTTGCTTAAACCTGCATTTAAACTATTAGTTTCTGCAGCTTCAATCAAATCATTAGATGGATGAGGTTGAGGCATAGGAGAGTAACAATGGGTGCTAGGAGGAGGATAGACGTATGGATTTTCACCACAACCCACTCCCGTTTTAATCCTAGCTCCCCTTTGTTTACACAATAGCTCTTCATGTTTCATTCCGGATATGGTCCATCTATCAAGCTTTGTTTTAAGCTTGCTTGTTTCAAATTCAGCCAAAGTGACTCTTTCGTTTAAAAGATTTATTTCAACATTTCTTTCAAGAAGAGTTCGTTTTAAATGATCATTTTCTTTTAAAGCTTCATTTAATTTTATGAAATACTTGGCTTCATTCTTTTTAAGTTCTGCATTTATGGTGGTTAACTCCTTTTGGTTTTCTAAAAGTAACCTATTAGCTTTATACACACCAAATAACCGAATTTTGCAAGCAGAAGAACACATATCCTGAACTGTCTCGTATGGAAGATCCAGGATGACTCTTTCAGCAGTAAGAGCCTTCTCACAGTTGCAAACTCTAGTATTTTTCTTCCATTCCTCTTCCTTCTCAGCATCACAAACTTCAGCATTCAACTCAGCTCCACCTTCACCCATTGAAGCCTGCTTAAGCTCCTCTTGTACCTCTTCAGTTCTAGGTTTCGGTAAACCGTCGGAATTAGTGCCAGAATCTGATCTCTCTTTTGTTTTCTCTTTGGAGTTTGAAGTGATCTTTGGAGTTAGATATGTTGCTTCATAGTACTCACGTCGTTTGATATCCAACTCCATTTCTTTCAGTTTGTTGATCACCTCCTTTAGTTTGTAATCCTGAAAACCTCTATCTCTTTTAATCGACTTGCCGTGTGAGCTCCATTCTGATGGAAGGGAATCAAGCAATCTTAGAACTTGTTCATGATTTCCCAATTGGGCATCAAACTTCTTCAGATTACTTGCCACCAACAGAAAACGATCTACAAAATCAGACATCGGTTCATTCTTTAAAGCTGCAAAATTATCAAATCGACATTGTGCAATTGTGAGATCATCAGATTTGAAGGATTTAATCAGTTCTGCAAAAGCCATTTTTATTGTTATTTTGTTTAGACAATTAAACGTCCCAAAAATATTTTTCCCAAAAATTGTAAAATAATTCTCCCCCGGGAAAAATATTATTTGTAAATGTCACGCTAGAAAATCTTAGCAACTGGGGTCAAGCTGACCTCAATTAATCCCAACTAGGGGAAAAAAGTCATCTTTAACATTCGAATTTCGCTGAAGAAATGATAGTTTCGCTGAAATTATAGTTTCGCAGAGCTAGTTTCGCTGTGAACTCTAGTTTCGCTTAGCCGACAGTAGTTTCGCTGGAAATTTCGGCAGCAGTTTCGCTAGCCGAATGTCACAAATGGCTTAGTTTCGCTGATAAGTTCGCAGGAAACAAGCTTGAACTTTCGTTCAGAGATAAATTCGGCAGCAATTTCGCTTGATGATTGGTCAAAAACACTATTGAACTTTCGTTCAAGGGAGTACTTTCGCTGAAACTCTAGAAAACAACTTCAGATCCAAAATAAACCATAATTTCGCTGAATGAAGATGACAGTTTCGCTGTAAGAACAGCAGTTTCGCTGGTCGATCTCAAAACCCTTTTTCACCTCAAAATCAATCTGAAATCGCTCAAATCTCAATGGATTTGAAATCTGATGATTAACAGAGCTTTCCCAACCAATAATAAGCAAACTTCAATCAATTTCCATATCAATAACACTCAAATCTAATCCGAATTTGATGAAAACTTGATATTGAACAAAAACAACCAAAATCTCAACTTTTCTCTCTAAAAATCTTCAAATCTTCAGTGAATTTGATCCAAAATGGCTCTGATACCAAATTGTAAATCCAGGAACATCAAACTTGAATCAAATCATGAAGAATTAGATCAAAATATGATAATCACAATCAAAACCCCTTTGATCTCTATTGATTGCTAATAATATTGTTTACAAGTAAAAACCCTCAATCAATTGGTCATGCAACCATTAACCAAAACCTAATGACAATTAACCTATTTATAGTCTAGACTAAGATTCACTAATTGCACTTAACCCCCTAGACTTAGGCTAATTAATACAAAATTACATATTAAGCATAAAAATGACTAAAAACAAGATAAAATATATTTTGTTCACACAAAATATATTTATTACAATAAAACTCCTAGTCATTTAAATCTTCAACGTCTTGTCTCGGTTCCTCGTCTCGAGCGTGTCGGGTTTGACTTTTGTTGACTTTGACCGTGACGTTGACTTTTGTTGACTTTCAATGTGTTGATAATATAGACTACCTTTTCCAGCTCCAACACTTCCTCTTTCCTTTGATGTCTTCGGAAGTGCTAGACTTTGGGGGTTCTTGGATGGAAGGTTCAGGTTGAGTAGTAGAGATGGAAGCTGGAGTTAATGTTGATGTTTGAGCTAGGGGCTGGGTGAGAAAATCCTCGTTATTAACCTCAGATGCAAGTTCTAGGATTGCATCTGCGACTATTGATCATCAGATAAGGAGAATAGTCCTTCCGCAGCTGCAACCTCAGCATCGGAAGATTGAAATTGTTCTTCCGAGGCTTTGACTTGTGCTTTGGAAGTCTGTGAGAATGCACTATCTGTCCCAACTGTCTCAATTGCTGGGCCATCAGTCCTTGTTCCCCTTCGAAGTTAATCTCAGGTTCCACTTGGACCTTAGGTTGACCAACTTCCTCAATACTGGTAGAAGGTGCATTTAACCTCTGAAGCTCTTTAGCTCCGAAATAGATCACAGACAAATCAGGACTTGGTTGTTCAATAAGAGATTCCAACATGATCTTGTTGAAGAACCTATTGAGATCTTGGAGCATCCTTTGATCCATTTGAATTACAACTGGAGGAGGCTGAGGAAAAACTGAAGCTTGTTGCATAGGATATTTTGAGCTTAGGGAAGTGAGAGCTTGACTTTGTGGCTCCTTTTGTCTTTGGCTTTGTCCCTGAACACTCTCCCCCTTTTTGGTAGCATCATCCTGAAAGCTTGATGAGCTAGAGGAAGAGGTCAAAAAGACCTGAATTGGTACATGCCTAACAGACTTCTCAATTTGTTTCTCAGCTAGTTTGGCCTTGAGATTTTCAATCTCAAGTTGCTGAGTGACAAATCTATCCTCTAAAGTCCTAACCTTAGATTCAAGATTTTACACTTTAGAAAGTAGGTCTTTAATGGTGAGTTGCAGTCTTTCCTCATCTTCTTTTGAAGAATCACAGGGAGATGAGGTAACATACCTTGTATGTTCATCCTCACCACCAGATGTGGTTTCTTGGCGCCCTGGTTTCCCTTGCTCAATGATGTCTCTTTCATAGTCATCAAAGGGCATGGTTGCCGTAGATTCAGTGTCAGTAATGTTACCACTGTCTTGAGGATCTCTTGAGGCTCCTTCAGTAGTGGCAACTGAATCTACATGAATCCCCTCCACATCAGTGGGACTCACCTCAGTAAAGGTTTGCTGATGGGGGCTAGAGATAAGAGATCTCTCTAGGCTCTGTTGATCCTTGAGAGGGTGTTGTGGATCAACTTCATTGCCCTGAAGAGACATAATCTCTTCATCAGCTCCGATTAATAGGTCAGTAAAGGATATGGAAGTAAAACCTAGTGACCCGGGACTTTGATCAATGTCTAAAGGCATTGAGCCTGTGATGGGGCTGTCCCTTTTTGGCTGCTCAGGGGACTATAAAGACTCCCCTTGAGGGTTTTCAGCTTGGATTTTGAGCGCATGGGTCTGAGACTGAGGAGACTCAAGACCCATATTGAAGTCAATTGTGAAGGATGGTTGGACCTCAGGCTGAGTGGGAGCCCAATGTTCCACTCTAGCCTTGTTGGGTAGAACATGAGGAGCTTGTTCAATCAGAGAAGATTGAACAAGGGTTCGTTTGGGGCGTCTTTGATAAGTGAGGGTAATGGGTGGAGAAGGTAGATTTGGCAATGTGAGGGTAGTTGCTGGTGTGGGTTCATCATCTGTGGGGTTAACAAGGATATCACTAGGAGCCATTGGCTGAATCATACCTGGAAGAAGTGCAGTATCTCTTCCGGTGAAGTTGGTGGACACTCTCTTTAAAGATTTGAAGATGGTCAGCCTCATTTGAGGAACAATCTGAGCAGCTGCGCAGACAAGCTTGCTCTGGTCCAGCTCACAATTGATTATGTGCTGGAGAAACCTGGGATACATGAAGAATGTGTCCCGTTGAAGGTTTCCCATGAGATTGGTTAGCACAAATCTTGAGTAGTTGAAGCGGAGGCTTCTCACCAAACCATGAACTAGGCACCCAAGTTCATATGGGATTTGATCCCATCCCCCAGATTTGTTGGACAAGCAGTGAAGAACTACATGCAGCAGGAACTTCTAGTTGTAAGAGAAGTTGAATTTGTAGACGGTTGACCTGCTAACATCTTCACCATATCCCATTTGGATATAAGTGTTGTCAAAATCTGCTTTAGGGAATTCTGTAGGAGCGCCCTCATCATGAAGCTCTAGATGCTCCCTGATGATTTGTTCAGAAATGACCAACTCCTGGCCACAGATGCTCGATCATATGACACGAACCCCATTTAGGGTTTCAATCTGACTGTTTGCCCAAAATTCAGTGTCATACCCCGGGCCCAGGTAGGGTGGGACGTCACAGACTAGCAACAACATATGACAGCGGAAACAAACCATTACAAGAGCTCAAAGGAGAGAATATCACATGGCATTAAACGTTATTTAAAAAGTACTGGGGCTAGAAACAATTCAAGCCCCCAAATGAGTTTTACAACCAATCATAAAAATAAATTGTACTTGTTCAACACAAAAATAAAATTGTTCAAATGATTCATTAAGGAAAATATGCCAATGCCATGGTCGGGGGGGGGGGGGGTAAGTCTAGGTCTTCACAACAGCTAGGATCTCTTCATAAATTACCTGAAACATGCTCAAAAAGAAATTTGTGTAACTAAAAAGTTGGTGAATTCAAGTGCTTAAAGTTTAAAAACAAAAGGACTTAACAAATCCTTCTTTGATAAAAAGGAAA
Source organism: Flaveria ramosissima (assembly GCA_025215565.1). Lineage (NCBI taxonomy): Eukaryota > Viridiplantae > Streptophyta > Magnoliopsida > Asterales > Asteraceae > Flaveria > Flaveria ramosissima. The sequence continues at coordinate 11,085,304 of CM046044.1, read as the reverse complement.
TAATCATTGTTTCAATATCGTGGGAAAAATCATAATCAACCCTGCACTCAGTCCCGGTTGGCCTCTTCTAAAGTTGTGTTTAACCGGATATTCCCGAAGGAAGAACTGAGCCCCAAACCAGTGAACAATACCTGTCCGGATGGTTCACCATAGTTTCTTAACAAAACCTGTTACATGCCACAAACGACCCCTTAGGATCTCAGTGGGGTACCCTTCCTGGAACGGAAGCCACTGTGTGTGGGGGATTCCCCAAATAGATCTATCCATATAAAACAAGCGGTTCACGAAAGAATTAATGATCATGATATAAGTATCAGCAGGTAATCCATAAATCCCACATACAATCATCAAACAAAGCACAAATATAGTTCATAAATAACAAAGCATGTTTCACCCCAAAACAGTAGTAAAAAGGAGAATCACTAGAACTCACCTTAGGTTTTAAGTCAAAATATCTCTTCGTGTGCCGGGAGTGTCTCAAGTCTAGCACCCTAACATGTACATATTAAGTGATAAGCTACTGCTCTAAACTCATATAAGGTGCAACAAGAGTGTCAAGAATTAAGTTATCGGAGGGCTTTGATTTTGCGAAGGTTGCATAAAAAGTTTCCTTTTATGGCAGATCATGGTTTCTTCATGTAATTTGGGATTTTTACATCATTAGTTTAAGGATATAAGGAAATTTTGTTGTTCAAGTGATTATTAGTTTCATAGGAGTCGGTTATAAAGTTTGGTAAAATTTTACAATTTAGTCCCTCAAATTTCAACATTGACAGTTTCTACCCTCAAGTTTGGTTTCTTGTCCTTTATGACACTTAAGACCAAAAATCAGGTTCTTAGAGTAAAATTTCACTCATTATAGAGTAAGTGTTCCAAAATTTCACTCATTAACGGTTAATTTAGGGTTTTCATAAAGTTGAGTCTTGGACCAGTAGGTATCATCTAAAAGATATTTTTATAAGTTTTAAGTCCTTAAATTGTGAAATTTGCCTCTAATAGTTGAAAGGTTTGTTTTTACGTTTGACCCGTTAAAACGCGGTTTTGACCGTATTTGACCATTTAAAGCTTGTTTGACCAATTTTTCAAATCCTTTAGGTCTTTTATTACTTAACTTACTTAAATTACATGATTTTTATAAATCTTAGCTTTAAACTCCTTTTTCTTGGATTTTTCTCAAAAACGATGCCAAGTTGGTACCCGTTTTTAGTTAAAACGCCATTTAATTGCTCTTTTGACCATTTAAATTACCCATTGACTCCAGAATACTTTATTTATCATTTTTAAGCCTAGAATTCTTTGTAAAATGGTTAAAACCATGTTTTACTATTTTTAAGGTTGTTTTACCATGTTTCGGGTCCTGAAATTAACCAAAATGGGTCTAATCTTAACATGTCCTTAATTTCCAGAGATTAACCATTTGTCACACACTTAATATTCATCAAAAATTTCTGAAATTATGTCCAAACTCACGGCTAGGTTACCCATCACAACAATGAACCATCAACTTATTGATTTTGCCATAATCGACCATAACACATGTGTAAATCCTTGCAAGCTTGTAGGTAAACCTTACCAAAACCTCATTTAACTTTAAAAAACCAGATTATTAGGGTGTTACAAAGTCATCCATGAGAAGGTTGTAAACCTTGGTTAAGAGGGTTTTCAAACAAGTGCTTAGATTGCAATATATCTTTTAAAAAGAAGGTTTTTAAGGTGTAACTTGAGCTAAAACAACATATCCATGGTGTATATTCTTTTGTAACTTTCAAAACAGTTATTAGGAGTTAATTAAACCTTTAACAAGCAGGTTATAAGTTTTGCTTTCAAAGGTTACAAGATCTACAAGTTAGATGGTGCAAAAAGTCCCAAAAATAGGGTTTTCATGGTGGAAATCGGTTTCCACCTTAAGAATGACAAGTATAACGAGTGAGATACCACTTGTGAAGTTGAAAGCTCCTCAAGAACAAGGTAATGGTGTCGGGTTTCTGCTACAACAAAGAGAGGAGGTGTTTTTAAAAGAGAAGTGAAAGAAACACATGAAAAGACCATTTTCGGGTGACATGAAGCTTACACATGGTGTTGTTCACGTTTTGGGGAGTGTAGATGGTCTTGGATAGCTCGAAACTCCTTGGACAAGGCTGAAGAATCTTCTAACAAAGCTGGAAAAGTCGAAAAATGGGTAGAGGTGTGCCCAAACTCACGATTATGGCCACCTTCTTGCGGTTTTAGGTTGGCCGATGCTAGAGAGTTTTTGGCCACGGTTTTTGAGCTGAAGTAGAGAGAATTAGAGAGAGTTTGCAAGGGTGATGGAGTGATTTCTTCTGAGAATTCGAAATAAGAGAGAAGAGGGAGAGAGTTGAGGGTGAAAGGTGTAAGGAGTGCATGTGAGGAGAGTGATGGATATGGTGGTGGTGTAGAAGAGAGGGGAGTGAGGAAGATGGGGCGGCCGATTTGGCATCTAGTGAGGGTAGTTTTTGATTTAAATTTTAATGTTAAATGATTATTAGGTAGTGTAGTTTTGTAGTATTGTGTAGAATATATTATTTAGTGGATGATGTTAATTGTAGTATCTTGTGCATGTCCATGCATGCATGAACCGAAAATATATATAAGTGTGAATGTATGCTCAAATTTTTAATTGTTTCACTTGAGATTAAATTTTGTAAGGGTGACTAGTTAACATTTCCAGAACACTAATTTTTAAAAAGGTAAAACCTAAACTAACTAAAAGTCTATAAAATCATATGAAGTCATAAATTGAATCAAATAGCAAGAAATGTTTCTAAATTCATGATAGGGTTGGATTGTTGCAATTATTAGTACTCATAAGACGGATAATGATGCAAGTAAATTAGGGTTAGGATAACAACCTAGAGGCCGGTTGTCACATTCTCCCACCGGTTAGGAAATTTCGTCCCGAAATTTTAGCTTCGATTAGAGTCTGAATGGGTGGGTTTGAAGAGGTGTGGATAATTCTTTCTCATCTCATCTTCACGCTCCCAAGTAAATTCAGGTCCTCGCTTGGAGTTCCATCTAACCTTCACCTTGGGTATGCGGCTCCGCCGGAGTTGCTTGACCAAGCGGTCCGTGATCTCCACGGGTTCTTCCACAATATTCAGCTTGTCATTTAGTCTTGCTTCTTTCAATGGTAGCTCTAGGGTTTTGTCTACCATACTCTTCTTTAAGTTCGACACATGAAAGGTGTCGTGTATGTGGCTCAACCCCTGGGGTAGTTTCAACTTGTACGCCACTGGGCCAATTCTTGCCAGTATTTCGAATGGTCCAATGTATCTCGGGCTTAACTTTCCTCTTTTTCCGAACCTCATGGTTCCCTTCCATGGTGCTACCTTTAACATTACCCTGTCGCCCACTTGAAACTCTAAAGGTTTCCGTCTCCTATCGGCGTACTTCTTCTGCCGGTCTCTGGCTGCTTTTAGTCGCTCCTTTATTTTAAAGATCTTGTCAGTGGTTTCCAACACGATGTCGGGTCCCATTACTTGGCTATCACCAATCTCATTCCAGCTCAATGGTGATCCGCATTTCCTGCCATATAGAGCCTCATACGGAGCGGCTTTAATACTCGCGTGGTAACTATTGTTATAGGCGAATTCCAACAAAGGGAGATGGTTGTCCCCGCTTCCGCCAAAGTCCATCACGCAAGCTCTTAACATATCTTCCATCATTTGAATAGTCCTTTCGCTCTTACCGTCGGTTTGAGGATGGTATGCGGTGCTTAGAACCAAACGGGTTCCTAAAGCTTGCTGGAATGATTTCCAGAAACGAGAAGTGAAACGGCTATCACGGTCGGAGATGATTGACAAAGGCACTCCATGCCTCGTTACTATCTCGTCGACATATAGTTGGGCCAATTTCGTCATGTCGTAGTCTTCTCTAATTGGCAAAAAGTGAGCTGAATTCGTTAGCCTATCTACTATCACCCAAATAGCATCGTGGCCTTTAAACGTTCTGGGTAACTTAGTAACAAAATCCATCGTGACGTTATCCCATTTCCATTCCGGGATTTTGGGTTGTTGTAACGTTCCTGACGGTTTTTGATTTTCAGCTTTTACCATGTCACAGGTTAGACATTTCCCAACATAAATAGCAATTGATTTCTTGATTCCAGGCCACCAGAAAAGTGCCTTAAGATCCTGGTACATCTTATCACTTCCAGGGTGAATCGAATACCTAGACTTATGTGCTTCGTCGAGGATTACTTCTCGAATTCCTCCGAGCTTCGGCACCCAAGTTCTCCCTTCATACCTGTATGTACCATCGTCCCCTGTCTCAAATCACTTTTCCATTCCGGTTAACCCTTCTTCTTTTAACCTTTCTTCCTTTAATGCTTCGTTTTGAGCTTCTTTCAGTTTTGCGATAAGGTTGGTATACACACTCATCCTTAAGGCTCGTAGACGAAGAGGCTTTTCTCTCTCCTTTCGGCTCAACGCATCCGCCACAACATTGGCCTTACCGGGATGGTAGCGGATTTCGAACTCGTAGTCATTTAACAGCTCGACCCATCTTCTCTGACGCATGTTGAGCATCTTTTGGTCAAGAATGTGTTGCAAACTTCTATGGTCAGTGTAGATGATGCACTTCGTGCCATAGAGGTAGTGCCTCTACATTTTGGGAGCAAACACCACGGCACCCAATTCCAAGTCATGCGTCGTATAGTTGTTCTCATGATCATTCAGCAGTCTAGATGCATAAGCAATCACCTTATTGTGTTGCATCAATACACATCCTAGTCCTTGACGCGAAGCGTCACAATAGACCATGAAGTCTTCTACTCCTTCTGGAAGAGCAAGGATAGGCGCACTGCATAACTTCTCCTTAAGCGTTTCAAACGCCTCGTTCTGCTCTCGCTCCCACACAAAGGTTGCGTTCTTCTTGGTTAGTGCGGTCAAAGGTTGCACTATGCGCGAGAAGTCTTTTATAAATCGTCGGTAGTAACCAGCCAGTCCTAAGAATTGCCTTATCTCCGTGGGAGTTTCAGGAATCTTCCAATTCTTTATGGCCTCAATCATAGAAGGGTCGACTTGAATCCCATTCTCATTCACCACATGCCCTAAGAATTGAATCCTATGCATTCAGAATTCACATTTAGAGAACTTGGCATATAGTTGCTCATTCTTGAGTAATTCAAGAATTAGCCTGAGATGCTTCTCGTGCTCGTCTTTACTACGGGAGTAGATCAGTATGTCATCGATAAACACGATCACAAACTTGTCGAGGTAAGGGCGGCAAACGCGATTCATAAGGTCCATGAACGCTGCTGGAGCATTAGTCAGTCCAAAGGGCATGACCAAGTACTCATAGTGTCTATACCTAGTTCGGAAGGCCGTTTTGGGTATGTCCTCTTCTCTTATCTTCAGTTGGTGGTATCCTGACCTCAAATCTATTTTGGAGAAATAACTTGCTCCTTGCAGTTGATCAAATAGGTCATCTATTCTCGGAAGAGGGTAACGGTTCTTTATGGTCAGTTTGTTCAATTCTCTGTAATCGATGCACATTCGCAGGGTTCCGTCCTTCTTTTTCACAAACAGTACCGGGGCACCCCATGGAGAGACACTCGGACGTATAAATCCCTTGTCCAGTAGTTCTTGAATTTGTACCATCAGCTCCTTCATCTCAGGTGGGGCGAGTCGGTACGGTGCCTTGGCTACTGGTGCAGCACCAGGCAGCAAATCTATCTGGAATTCGACTTGTCGGTTCGGGGGAAGTCCTGGTAGGTCTTCCGGAAACACTTCTGGGTATTCAGAAACCACGGGAATATCTTCAATCTTCTTCTCCTTTTAGGTCTTCATCACATAAACTATAAAAGTTGGACATCCCTTCATCAAGCTCTTGGTAGCCTTTAAGTGGGATACTATGGGGTATAGGGTGTTACTCCTTTCGCCTTCTACCACTAACACTTCTTTGTCGCCCAACGGTATCTTGAGTAGACGCTCATCACATACGATTTCGACTCTATGCTTAGCTAGCCAGTCCATACCAACAACCACATCAAATCCTCCTAACTTAATTGGCATCAAGTTTATCCTGAACGTATTTCCCTTTAAATTCAGCGGGCAATCCCTGATGACTTCGTTAGTTTCTAAAATGTTACCGTCAGCTAATTCTACTGTAAACGTATCGGTCAAGGCACACGCGTCTAAGTCAATCAAAGGCCTAAAAGTACTAGAGACAAAACTAGCAATCGCTCCAGTATCGAACAAAACAGTAGCAGGATGATTGTTTACAAGGAACGTACCGTTAACCACGTCAGGTTCCCTACGAGCTCCAGCTGGGTCCATAACAAAAGCTCTTCACTTAGGCTTGTTGTGCTTGGCATCCTTGTCTCTACCCAGCTTAGGACACTTGTTCCTCATGTGCTCTGGATCTCCGCATTCATAGCATTGTTTTCCTGGTGCGTAAGTGCAGTCTTTGATTAAATGGCCTGTTCTCTTGCATCTAAAACAGAGCATCGGGTTACATTCCCCTTGATGATGTAACTTGCACTTGTTGCAAAATGGGCTTGTCCCCGAGTACAGTCTCCGGGTCTTGCTTCCCTGATCATCGTGCCTTGCACCTTCAGAACTCTTTCTACCTGACCCGCTACTACTTCCAACCGCTCTCTTCACTTCAAACCACTTTCTTTTCTCACCAACAAACTTCCTCTTTTCATTAGCCCTTGCCTGTTCAGTCCATCCAGCCCTAATTAAGTCGTCAGTCAGACTGCTGGTAAGGTCAACAACAACTTGTAGGGTTGAAGGCTGGGAGGAACGGACCATTCCCCTAACTCTTGGGTGTAGCCCCCAGATGAATCGTGCTACACTTTAGCTTCAGGCGTCACTAGATGGGGACAAGTCGAGATAGGGCTAAGAAACGATTGATATATTCCGTGTAGTTGGGACCTTTCATTTCCAAACTTAGGAATTCTGTCTCCAGCTTCTCGAGTTGATTGATGGGGCAATACTTGATGCTCATCAGCTCTCTGAATTCGGTCCAACTAATTCGATTAGCCACATTTCTTCCACGGGTTTGAGTAATTGACTTCCACCATTCAAGAGCTGATCCCTTGAGGGATTGTGATGCGAACCTCACCATATGATCCATCTTGCTCTCGCTAATGTCCAAGACAGCTTCCATTTCGTCAATCCATCTGTAGGTCTCTATAGCACCCTCGGTGTCGTAGAAGTCCTTAGGCTTACTTGCCATGAAGGTCTTATAGGAGCATCCGTTCTTTAACACCTCGGCTTCCTCGTCATGTCCCTCGTCATTCGCTGGCTGATCATTACCATTAGTATTATCTCGAGTAGCATTTATCTGGGCGATAATGGTCGGGATGGCGTTAGCCAGTTGCTGAGCTACGAGGTTAGCAATTCTTTCATCGCTTTCTTGATTAGCATTTTCCCTGTGGGGAGTTCCTGGTGGAGTAGGTTGGTTTCCAGTCTGTCTGGCTTCCTCATGGCGGCCCCTAGTGGCTCCTCGCCGTCCAAATCGTGTTCCTCTGCGAGTCGGCATTCTGATAGTATCACAAATAGATTTGTTTAGCATCTCAAAATTTGTTTCGAATAGCTTATGCATCATTACCCTATTACACCATGCCTCGGGAAGAGGGATCATGGCGTGCACATATGTATTTACAACCCACTAAGAAAATCTTACAAAGTCCAAATCAAAACATGACATAACAGTTAGACAACCAATAGAAAGGGCACAGACCAATTTCAAGGCACAACACAACATATTGCAATTCAATACAAATAGTCCAAAAATCAAGCATCCAAACAAACAGTTCATAGATAAATAGAGATAGTAGTATCATCCAGCAAAGTTGAATCAGAGTCAAGCTCTTACAAATTGGAAGGTGCCATCACCCCATGTTAATAAGAATAATAGTATCGAATAATAATTCAAATAGTTTCCTTCTACTGTCTAAAGACAGATAATCCTGCTGCGTACCCCTATTCTCACATCCACTTTTTCTTCAGCCATCCAAACCATCCTGAACTCTTCTTTCTCTGCTGCTGCTCTAAACGCTGCACTCCTTGCGTAACCATCATATCCTGGAATTGAGCAGACTGGGAGGTTCGAGTGGCGTGCTGAATAGTCAACTCATGACGACGAACGGTCCTCAAGATTTCATCCAGTGTCGCATCAGAGGGTCCTACTTCACTTGCCTGGCGGCTCGACTGGGAGTACCTATCACCAGCCAGTATGCTACGGCCGTCATACATACTATGCCTCGGCGGCATCAGGTGCTCATCACGTGGGTCAAACAGCGGAGGTACCGGAGTCGGAATCCTAACAGGCGGGGGAGGAGGAGGAGGCATCCTAAAGGATACGGAGGATCCTGGCCTAACACTGTTGCGAGGACGGGTGACAATTGCGCACCCATATTCCCAATAGGTGGGATGGGTGAGTGGGTAGGAGCAGCTACTTGAGGAGAGTGGGAACGCGTTCGGCTTCTTGAAGGTGATGTGGATGAAGAGTCCTCAGAAGCTTCGGTGTCATCTGACGTGATGGATATCCATCCTGGATGTTCGCATCTCCGGAGGTACGCTTCATACTCAGTCTGAGGCTTCGCCCTTCTCAAGGTTCCGGTAGGAGTGGTCTCAGTGTCGGGGTGAGCAGGCGCCTTACCTTTATCAACCATAATCGTTGCGTCCTGTTAGAAATACATCATGAGTAATTTAGTTTCTCATAGCTCATGATTATAATAATAGTACTAGTAATAGTAGTGATGGCAATAGTATCTGTTATTCGAACATATAATCGTCCGTGTTGCCCAAATCAATAGTCTCTACAAATAGTATCGGATAACATAGTTCATCATAAAAATTATTTAAATCCCCTTTTTGAAATTAGTTTCAAAATCATCAATATAAATCAGAAAAAGTCCAACCATAACCTAAAGATCCGTGATGGAAATTACGCGTCCGGTAAATTCATGATTACGTTGATCAAGTGTAATCATCAATTTACCCAACCCGATCATCCCAACACTTCTCACAAGGAAAGTCCTAGGGTATCAGGGTTGTAGCCTAGGGTCTACTATGGTATTCCCGACTTCTCTATAACCTTTGGCTCTGATACGAATCTGTCACACCCCGGGCCCAGGTAGGGTAGGACGTCACAGACTAGCAACAACATATGGCAGCGGAAACAAACCATTACAAGAGCTCAAAGGAGAGAATATCACATTGCATTAAACGTTATTTAAAAAGTACCCGGGCTAGAAACAAATCAAGCCCCCAAATGAGTTTTACAACCAATCATAAAAATAAATTGTACTTGTTGGAGCTGTAAAAGATAGTCTATATTATCAACACAGTGAAAGTCAACAAAAGTCAACATCACGGTCAAAGTCAACAAAAGTCAAACCCGACACGTTCGAGACGAGGAACCGAGACGAGATGTTGAAGATTTAGATGACTAGGAGTTTTATTGTAATAAATATATTTTGTGTGAACAAAATATATTTTACTTTCTTTGAGTCATGTTTTAGTCTAAATATATAGTCTAGGGGGTTATATGTAAATATGGAAACTTAAACTACACTATAAATAGCCTAATTGTAATTAGAATTGGGTTAATGGTTGCATGACCAATTGATTGAGGGATTTATTTGTATACACATATTTTTGCAATCAATAGAGATCAAAGGGGTTTTGATTGTGATTATCATATTTTGATCTAATTCTTCATGATTTGATTCAAGTTTGTTTATCCTGGAGTTACAATTTGGTATCAGAGCCATTTTGGATCAAATTCACTGAAGATTTCAAGATTTTTAGAGAGAGAAGTTGAGGTTTTGGTTTTTTTTGTTCAATATCAAGTTTTCATCAATTTCGGATTAGATTTGAGTGTTATTGATATGGAAATTGATTGAAGTTTGCTTGTTATTGGTTGGGAAAGCTCTATTAATCATTAGGTATCAAATCCATTGAGATTTGGGCGTTTTCAGATTGATTTCGTGTTGAAAAAGTTTTTCAGCTTCGTTCAGCGAAATTACCAGTTCATCCAGCGAAACTACGAGTTCTTACAGCGAAACTACATCGGTTATCCTCATTAAAGTTGTTTTCTGCTGTGTTGCGAAACTAGTTTCATTGAACGAAAGTTCAACAGTGCTTGTGGTTGATTTACAAGCGAAATTGCTGCCGAAAGTATCATTGAACGAAAGTTCAAGCTTGTTTTGTGCGAAATTGTCGGCGAAACTAAGCAATCTAAAGCATTTGGCTAGCGAAACTACTGCCGAAATTGCCAGCGAAACTACTGTCGGTCAGCGAAACTAGAGTTCTCAGCGAAAATAGCTCTGCGAAACTATAATTGTGGCGAAACTATCATTTCTTCAGCGAAATTCGAATGTTAAAGATGACTTTTTCCCTTTAGTTGGGATTAATTGAGTTCATCCCGATAAAGAAATTTTCATTGATTTTGCAAGATTTATAAAAAAAATGGCTTTTGCAGAACTAATTAAAGAAATATGACCCCAGTTGCTAAGATTGTCTAGCGTGTCATTTAACAAATAATATTATTCCCGGGGGAGAATTATTCTAAATTTTTTTGGGAAAAATATTTTTGGGGCGTTTAGTTGTTTAAACAAAATAATAAAAATGGCTTTTGCAGAACTAATTAAATCCTTCGAATATGATGATCTCACAATTGCACAATGTCGGTTTGATAATTTTGCAGCTTTAAAGAATGAAACGATGTCTGATTTTGTTGATCGTTTTCTATTGGTGGCAAGTAATCTGAAGAAGTTTGATGCCCAATTAGGAAATCATGAACAAGTTTTAAGATTTCTTGATTCCCTCCCATCAGAATTGAGCTCACACGGCAAGTCGATTAAAAGAGATAGAGGTTTTCTGGATTACAAACTAATGGAGGTGATCAACAAACTGAAAGAAATGGAGTTGGATATCAAACGTCGTGAGTACTATGAAGCAACATATCTAACTCCAACGATCACTTCAAACTCCAAAGTGAAACCAGAAGAGAGATCAGATTCTGACACCAATTCAGACGGTTTACCGAAACCTGGAACTAAAGAGGTACAAGAGGAGCTTAAGCAGACATCAATGGGTAAAGGTGGAGCTGAGTTGAATGCTGAAGTTTGTGATGCTAAGAAGGAAGAGGAATGGAAGCGAAATACCAGAGTTTGCAACTGCGAGAAGGCTCTTACTGTTGAATGAGTCATCCTGGATCTTCCATACGAGACAGTTCAGAATATGTGTTCTTCTGCTTGCAAAATTCGTTTATTTGGTGTGTATAAAGCTAATAGGTTACTTTTAGATAACCAAAAGGAGTTAACCACCATAAACGCAGAACTTAAAAAGAATGAAGCCAAGTATTTTATAAAATTAAATGAAGCTTTAAAAGAAAATGATCATTTAAAACGAATTCTTCTTGAAAGAAATGTTGAAATTAATCTTTTAAACGAAAGAGTTACATTGGCTGAGTTTGAAACAAGCAAGCTTAAAACAAAGCTTGATAGATGGACCATATCCGGAATGAAACAGGAAGAGCTACTGTGTAAACAGAGGGGAGCTAGGATTAAAACGGGAGTGGGTTGTGGTGAAAATCCATACGCCTATCCTCCTCCTAGCACCCATTGTTACTCTCCTATGCCTCAACCTCATCCATCTAATGATTTGATTGAAGCTGCAGAAACTAATAGTTTAAATGTAGGTTTAAGCAACGTTAATCTTAAAGAGGTTAGAGATGTGCAGGATTCTCCTGTAGGTTTGGGATTTCCCAGGCAGGGGTCTGATAAGAAGATTAATGACGATTCTACCTCTGATGCTCCAAAATCAATATCAGTTGCTTCTCTAACTTTCTTCAACAAATTCAAAACAGGTAACATTCCTTCATTTGTTCCTGTCAGGTTTGTCAAAGAAGGAACAGTTGTTGAATCGTCAGGCAATCAAAATCCTATAACCGAAGCCAACACAATAGGATGTGTCAATCAAGACCCTTTGGAAGCAGATTTGTGTATACGAGATTGGATAAGCTCAGATGATGAATCAAACACAGAGGAGCGTGTTGGTTCCTCACAGATCAATATATCTCTTGATATTGTCAAGTCTCAAAAGCTTCCAAAAGCTGAATTAAGACCAATACGGATCTCATCTTCAATTGCAAAGCATCCCACTCAATCAGTGAAGATCTCATTCCCTGTTCAGCATAGCAAATGCCAAAACAAGCAAGAATCTGCTACAAGCTCAAAGCAATCCTTCCCAGCACCTACACAACACGGGACTACAAAGAATCAAAAGCCTTTCAAGGCTTGTTTTGAGTGTGGAAAAGAAGGTCATGTGGTAAAGAAATGTCCTCAAAGACTTGTTTCTTGATGGTAAAGGCAAACTGAATTGCTTCTCCGGATCAGAGTCAACAAAGAATGTTCCAGTTGGTAAAGGCAACACGGGTTGCTTCTCTGGTTCAAAAGGTAAAAAGCAAACATCTTTGAATGGTTGGATGAAAAACCCTCCATCCAAACCTTTTCATGTGAAGCCGGTTTCACATGATACAAAGATGAAAATGACCAAAGATTCAAAACCAAATTCTTTTCCTTCTGGTCTTAAAAAGAAAATGATTTCCAAATTTAATTCATTCAAATCCAAGTTAATTGAACCGAAAATAAATTTGGCAAATTAAAAAGAAGGATACAGCAATCCCCAATTGTTTAAACGGTTGTGTGCAGAAGCTTGTTACTTATCTTGATGAAAAAGGAACTTCCAGGACTACGATGGCCTGGGTTTCCCTTTCTAACTAATTTGTTAATGAGTGCAGAAACAATTCAGGAGGTCTGTTAGTAATCCGGTTTACTGACAGAGATTGTTCTTGATTCAAATTTGAGGCGGAACAAACAGGTTAAGGTCATGGTATTTTATCCACAATCTGGATATTTATATGCACAATCATCGTTCTCACTTCACAATCACTGCATATTTCTTGAGAATTCATTTCTTATCTTTATATCAGTGTAGTTTGGAAGATCTTCTTTGATAAATTTTTATTTTTGTACAGTTTAAAAAATATTTAAAAAATAAAAAATAATAAAAAATAATAATAAAAATAATAATAAAAAAAATAAAAAAAATAAATATAAAATAAAAAAAAATTTGCAAAAATAAAAATTTAGGGGGAGAGTATAAGTAAATAAAAATGAAAAGAGAACTGGGAACTTGATTTGAGATGATTGAGAAATGATTGTATATCTTCTTGCAATGCTTGTTTTTGCATGACTTGCGTTTTAAAATGAGAAATGATCGTAACTGATGCTGTTATCTGATTTGCATCTTATTTTTAATTGCAAATAAAAGAAAAACAAATAGATTATTTAACGATATGCTTGGTAGACTCAGCCTGAAGAATAAGGTAGACAGCAGCATAATGATTTAAATTAAAATATATGCTTAAGGATGTCTAGATTTACGCAATCATTTTGGCCTGCACGGAAACTGAGTCCCGACAAAAATTGGATTGAGAATTGATCTTTCACCCACTATGATACAAATCATATAAGCCATATCTTTGAGTCATGTCTGGTGTATTTATGTGTCTTGTGTTTGTGCTAATCTCCTCTGCTGTACGGAAGTACTGACCTGGAGTGATGATCTCCTCTGTTGTATGATAGTACTGACCTGGAGCTCTCATCGGCACATGATTAAATGGTCATCTCCTTTGTTATACGTGAGTATAGACCTGGAGCTCTCACCATTTTGGTCTAAGTAGTGTCAAATCATCTAAATGATGAATTTATCACAGAAAGCAATATTCTATCGATAATCACTTGCACACTAATGTACAAGCCTTGCTCTGTAAAGATCGTTACAAAATTCAAGAAATCCTGAGGTTAGGTGAGGGTTTTTGCCAAATGATTGTGGGGTCGTAGCATTCTAAAGCATTTAATCGAACCTTAACGAATCATCTTCTGCTTGTTGAAAAAGATAAGGCATGAGTTTAAGTGGACAAACATACCAGCAATCGTTATTGATCTGTTTGACAATTTCAAAAATCATTCAAAGACTGTTATTAGATTCAGTTATCAGTGTGATCTCATTGCTTTTCGATGATTAAATTCATCTTTGTGCTAAATTATATCTTGAGGATGTGATCTCATGATCGATTAAGTTCTCGGTAATTAAAAAAATATAGATAAAAAAAATGTTATAATAAATGTATATAATAAAAATAAAAAATTATAATAAATTTTTAGTTCAAAATTTCTTTTAGGTCTTCCATATTATGCTATTACAATTTTATCATTTTTCAAGCATTTCACAGAAATTACGTACAAACGAACACGAATTCGCTTGTTTTTCACACACAGATAAACACGGGTATATTTTGTTAAAATGAAATGATCTAATTAGAAATGTCGAGATTGTGTTTGAGAATGTGTTTCAGATTTTTGCTGTAAGTGATGGCCGATCATCAATTGAGCAGTGTACCTGATCAGAGAACCTGTTCCTCAAGTTCGCAGAATATACCGAGCTAGGAATCCTCCTCCTACATCTTCTGAAGCACTCGAGATTAGAGATTTGGGAAAGTTGTTCCAATATCCTCACAAAGGATGCACTCAAAAAGGGGGAGCATATAAATAGGGGGAGCTTATAAGATGAATAACTTTCCTCATCAAATCAAAAAGCTTTAATTTGAAGATCTTTCTACAGTTGATTTCTCGGGGCTGAATTCGTATGCAGACGTTGATAATGATAGACTAAGGGGGAGTATTGTTGGAGCTGTAAAAGATAGTCTATATTATCAACACAGTGAAAGTCAACAAAAGTCAACATCACGGTCAAAGTCAACAAAAGTCAAACCGACACGTTCGAGACGAGGAACCGAGACGAGATGTTGAAGATTTAGATGACTAGGAGTTTTATTGTAATAAATATATTTTGTGTGAACAAAATATATTTTACTTTCTTTGAGTCATGTTTTAGTCTAAATATATAGTCTAGGGGGTTATGTGTAAATATGGAAACTTAAACTAGACTATAAATAGCCTAATTGTAATTAGAATTGGGTTAATGGTTGCATGACCAATTGATTGAGGGATTTATTTGTATACATATATTTTTGCAATCAATAGAGATCAAAGGGGTTTTGATTCATATTTTGATCTAATTCTTCATGATTTGATTCAAGTTTGTTTATCCTGGAGTTACAGTACTTGTTCAATAAAATTGTTCAAATGATTCATTAAGGAAAATATGCCAATGCCATGGTCGAGGGGGGGGGAGGGGGGGGGGTAAGTTTAGGTCTTCACAACAGCTAGGATCTCTTCATAAATTACCTGAAACATGCTCAAAAAAAATTTGTGTCAACTAAAAAGTTCGTGAATTCAAGTGCTTAAAGTTTAAAAACAAAAGGACTTATCAAATCCTTCTTTCATAAAAAGGAAATAATCATTGTTACAATATCGTGGGAAAAATCATAATCAACCCGACACTCAGTCCCGGTTGGCCTCTTCTAAAGTTGTGTTTAATCGGATATTCCCGAAGGAAGAACTGAGCCCCAAACCAGTGAACCATACCTGCTCGGATGGTTCACCATAGTTTCTTAACAAAACCTGTTACATGCCACAAACGACCCCTTAGGATCTCAGTGGGGTACCCTTCCTGGAACGGAAGCCACTATGTGTGGGGGATTCCCCAAATAGATCTATCCATATAAAACAATCGATTCACGAAAGAATTAATGATCATGATATAAGTATCAACAGGTAATCCATAAATCCCACATACAATCATCAAACAAAGCACAAATATAGTTCATAAATAACAAAGCATGTTTCACCCCAAAATAGTAGTAAAAAGGGGAATCACTAGAACTCACCTTAGGTTTTAAGTCAAAATATCTCTTCGTGTGTCGGGAGTGTCTCAAGTCTAGCACCCTAACATGTACATACTAAGTGATAAGCTACTGCTCTAAACTCATTAAAGGTGCAACAAGAGTGTCAAGAATTTAGTTATCGGATAAGGCTTTGATTTTGCGAAGGTTTGCATAAAAAGTTTCCTTTTATGGCAGGTCATGGTTTCTTCATGTAATTTGGGATTTTTACATCATTAGGTTAAGGATATAAGGAAATTTTGTTGTTCAAGTGATTATTAGTTTCATAGGAGTCGGTTATAAAGTTTGGTAAAATTTTACAGTTTAGTCCCTCAAGTTTCAAAATTGACAGTTTCTACCCTCAAGTTTGGTTTCTTGTCCTTTATGATACTTAAGACCAAAAAACAGGTTCTTAGAGTAAAATTTCACTCATTATAGAGTAAGTGTTCCAAAATTTCAGTTTACGGGTCCGGTTTAAAAACTATGCGTTTAACGCTCCCGGTTGCGGTAACACCGGAGAGTTTTAACGTTTAATTTAGGGTTTTCATAAATTTGAGTCTTGGACCAGTAGGTATCATCTAAAAGATATTTTTATAAGTTTTAAGTCCTTAAATTGTGAAATTTTCCTCTAATAGTTGAAAGTCTCGTTTTTACGTTTGACCCGTTAAAACGCGGTTTTGACCGTATTTGACCATTTAAAGCTTGTTTGACCAGTTTTTCAAATCCTTTAGGTCTTTTATTACTTAACTTACTGAAATTACATGATTTTTATAAATCTTATCTTTAAACTCCTTTTTCTTGGATTTTTCTCAAAAACGATGCCCGGTTGGTACCCGTTTTTAGTTAAAACGCCATTTAATTGCTCTTTTGACCATTTAAATTACCCATTGACTCCAGAATACTTTATTAACTATTTTTAAGCCTAGAACTCTTTTTAAAATGGTTAAAACCATGTTTTACTATTTTTAAGGTTGTTTTACCATGTTTCGTGTCCCGAAATTAACCAAAATGGGTCTACTCTTAACATGTCCTTAATTTCCAGAGATTAACCATTTGTCACACACTTACTATTCATCAAAACTTTCTGAAATTATGTCCAAACTCACGGCTAGGTTACCCATCACAACAATGAACCATCAACTTAGTGATTTTGCCATAACCGACCATAACACATGTGTAAATCCTTGCAAGCTTGTTGTTAAACCTTACGAAAACCTCATTTAACTTTAAAACCAGATTATTAGGGTGTTACAAAGTCATCCATGAGCAGGTTGCAAACCTTGGTTAAGAGGGTTTTTTAAACAAGTGCTTAGCTTGCAATATATCTTGTAAAAAGAAGGTTTTTAAGGTGTAACTTGAGCTAAAACCACATATCCACGGTGTATATTCTTTTGTAACTTTCAAAACAGGTTATTAGGATTTCATTAAATCTTTAAGAAGCAGGTTCTAAGTTTTGTTTTTAAGGGTTACAAGATCTACTAGTTAGATGGTGCAAAAAGTCCCAAAAATAGGGTTTTTATGGTGCAAATCGGTTTCCACCTTAAGAATGACAAGTATAACGAATGATATACCTCTTGTGAAGTTGAAAGCTCCTCAAGAACAAGGTAATGGTGTCGGGTTTCTGCTACAACAAAGAGAGGAGGTGTTTTTAAAAGAGAAGTGAAAGAAACACATGAAAAGACCATTTTCGGGTGACATGAAGCTTACACTTGGTGTTGTTCATGTTTTGGGGAGTGTAGATGGTCTTGGATAGCTTGAAACTTCTTGGAAAAGGCTGAAGAATCTTCTAACAAAGCTGGAAAAGTCGAACAATGGGTAGAGGTGTGCCCAAACTCACGATTATGGCCACCTTCTTGCGGTTTTAGGTTGGCCAATGCTAGAGAGTTGTTGTCCATGGTTTTTGAGCTGAAGTAGAGAGAATTAGAGAGAGTTTGCAAGGGTGAGGGAGTGATTTCTGCTGAGAATTCGAAATAAGAGAGAAGAGGGAGAGAGTTGAGGGTGATAGGTGTAAGGAGTGCATGTGAGGAAAGTGGTGGATATGGTGGTGGTGTAGAAGAGAGGGGAGTGGGGAAGAGGGGGCGGCCGATTTGGCATCTAGTGAGGGTAGTTTTTGATTTAAATTTTAATGGTAAATGATTATTAGATAGTGTAGTTTTGTAGTATTGGGTAGAATATATTATTTAGTGGATGATGTCAATTGTAGTATCTTGTGCATGTCCATGCATGCATGAACCGAAAATATATATAAGTGTGAATGTATGCTCACATATTTAATTGTTTCACTTGAGATTAAATTTTGTAAGGGTGACTAGTTAACATTCCCGGAACACTAATTTTTAAAAAGGTAAAACTTAAACTAACTAAAAGTCAATAAAATCATATGAAATCATAAATTGAATCAAATAGCAAGAAATGTTTCTAAATTCATGATAGGGTTGGATTGTTTCAATTATTAGTACTCATAAGACGGATAATGATGCAAGTAAATTAGGGTTAGGATAACAACCTAGAGGCCGGTTGTCACATTCAGACATATGATTTGAGTAAACCTTGGGTTTAACAGGTTAGGGCAATGTAGTAAGAAGATTGGGTTAGAAAGGAGATGATATCTGAGAAGTCAGCATCCCTTGAAGAGTCAAGGAGTGCGACTTGGTTGTGCTGAGGGTTAAGTGCCATTTGAGAAAGTTACAAGAAGATAGTTTGGAATTGGGTAAATTGAAGATGAAGAAAGCTTTTAGGGCAGTAATTTGGTAAAAAGGATGAAAGTGATTAGCCGGAGGTATTTAAACGGGTGCAATGGCGGTTTAAAGGAGGTTTGGATAAGATGATGGGAGGTTTCAGTGGATGATGTGAAATGGGCGGTAAGGTTAGTCCATTTAAATAATCCGACATCATTAACAAAATCTTTACTTTTTACAGAGTGGGGCCCAAAAGATTTCCGTTACGCATTAAAGTCTTTCGTCTGAGTATAAAGCATTTCCGAAGGTAATATTTTTCCGAAGGAAAATTTACTTCCGAAGGTAAAGTTTTTACTTCCGAGAGTATATGTTGCTTTCCGAATGGAGAATGTTACAAGCTTCGAAAGTAGATCTGATATGAAATCCATCGCTTCTTCCGAGACTTAACAATTCTTCCGAGAAGAAAATTATCCTGGGAGGAATTTGCTTCGGAAGATATGGAAAATATCTTCCGAGGGTTAATTCCTCTTCGGAAGAATTCATACTTAGATAAAATTTTAGAGAAAGACCTTTTTGTAACAGGGCTTAGATTGTTTTAACATAAAACTTTTACACATTAATTTTTTTTTTCAAATGAGATAGACTAATCAAGGTTTATCATCCCAATAGTTGTAATGAGATATTTGAATCTTTGTTCATCAAAGGCTTTGGTGAACAAGTCAACATATAGTTCATTTGAATCAACTTTGATTAGCTTGATAAGATTTTTCTCATGAAGATCTCGAATGAAATGATACTTGATATCGATGTGTTTAGTTTTGGAGTGCTTCACTGGATATTCAGTATTGGAGATAGCACTGTTGTTGTCAATGTGGATAGGAGTGCTCATGAAGTTGAATCCATAGTCTATCATCTGGTTTTGAATCCACAGCAGCTGAGCACAACAACTAGAAGCATCAATGTATTCAGCTTCAGCAGTTGATGTAGAGACACAGGATTGCTTCTTGCATTGCCATGAGATTATCCTTCCACCAAGAAATTGACATCCACCAGATGTTGATTTCTTGTTGATATTGCAGCCACCATAATCACTGTCAGAGTGACCATAGAGATTGAAATCACTATATCTTGGATACCAGAGACCTAGTTTAGGTGCTCCTTTAAGGTATCTAAGGTTTCTCTTAGCAGCAACTAGGTGAGACACCTTTGGAGCAGCCTGATATCTTGCACAAATAGAAGTTGCAAATATGATATCGGGTCTACTTACTGTGAGATACATCAGAGAACCAATAATTGCTCTATACTGATGTTGATGAGTATCCTCCCCCTCAGAGTCAGGGCAGAGATTGTGGTTTCTGCGTATAGGTTTTTTGCTGCCTTACAATCTTTCATATCAAATCTCTCTAAGATGTCATTGACATACATAGATTGACTGATGAAAAACCCTTCCTTCATTTGCTTCACCGGAATTCCAAGGAAAAATTCCATTTTTCCCATGGAACTCATCTCAAACTTTTTCTTCATAATGTTCTCAAAGTCTTTACACATTTGGTCATTTGAGGAACCAAATATGTGAAGGGTTTGCAAGAACACAAAAACATAGTTTAACCCGTTAAACTTTCTGAAAACACAGCGGAATAACAACTTTATAAACTTACTCATAAGCTGAAAAATCATGTTCTTTAAGTGACCATATAAATGTATAAAGCAAACCCAAAATCAAAGGATCATTATATGTGAATAAACATGCTATGTAAACATAAAACAACATAATATGACAGCCACAAAGGGCTGCCATAACTACCTTCTAAATCAGCCTTCAAAAGTCGACAGAAAAAGGTGGAAAGATGCTGAAAAATCGGCCAAAACTTCAAGATTAGAAGTCCTCAAGCTTGTATACCCCAAGCTCTTGAAGCAAACAACTCTTGTTAGGGAGAATGAACACCAAAATCAACTCAAAACCTCTTTCTTTGCTGCTGCTGTTCCGTAACTTTAGAGAGAAAGAGAGAGGATTTTCTTTTGTTTTGCATGTGAAGTGAGTGAGTTGGAGAGTCCTACACTCTTTCATAAAGAGTGTGTGTTACCAATGGAAAAGAAGGAATCTCATTGGTCCATGGGGGTGGCTGAAAATTTAAAACCATGGCTGGGATTCCCTCTCATTTTTATGTCTTGTGGACACATTAAAAGTTCATGGACCCTCTTGGATTTTTAATGTGTGACAAGTGGAAGAACCATACTTATGTTTTATGCACTAATATTTAATTAAACATTTTAATTAAAGATCACTAACATTGCATTATCTTATGTTATTTAAACCTTTTTAAATAACAATGTGATTAATAAAACCCATCAACAAATCATCCTTATGATTTGACCCATTTCACATATAATTGTTTAGAAAACCAATTTTCTAAATTTGGTGTGTTATTATTCAATTGCATGATCACATCATCAATTAAATAATCGTTTGTGTTTGCAAAGCTTGTTATTTGGGTATAACCCAACTTGGATCATAACGTACTAACCACATCAATATTCTAAGTGTCTTGGGCACATACAATCCTACAATCTCCCACTTGCCCAAGATTCATAGAAGATTGATGCAAGCAGTAAATACCGCCTAAGAACGGTTTACTACCCTTAATACGCATTACTTATAGCATTCAATAACATCATCCTATTCAAGTATCCTACTTGAAATGATTTAGGTGAATTAACCATCTATCCTTTTGTTTCAGATGTCATGTTAAATCCAAGGACACAGAATGATCATTCCTTGTTGATTTAACTTAACAGGCCTTAGACATCTAACTCTCAAAGAATAAGAGGAACAAATTCCATCTTGACTACATACGTTTCTCACAAACACCTCGTGTCATACCTGAACATACCCTTATATGTTGTCCACTATTTCAGAACAGTGAAGAACAAACTCAAGGTATAACATTTGGTGAATATCAAAACCCAATATGTATCTCAGGTCGGAGGATACAAAATGATATTCGCCTTTACTCAAAATTACTTATGATCAATCAATGAGATTCCATGTAGTAAAATTTGAGATGCGGGTTAGTCCAATATTTGTATCCCACAAATATCTATGAACCTTGGTAGCAACCCATTGCTCTATATTCATCCTTATCAATATCAACCAATCCAAGTTCATAATAATCTTACCCTCACACTTGTTCCCACAAGTATGAACGACTACGGACATTTAGAGCAAACAATTTACTCATGGATTAAACATGCTAAATTGGAACATTAATTGAAACATTATATCCAAATAATTTTATTCAAATAATAAAGAGTTCCACATATCCAAATACAAAATTTACAGATCAAATCCAATCACTAGAATATCGAAGTCCCATGGCACAAGTATGACCTTCATGCTTTGCCTTTTCAAGGAGCTTCGTGAGAAGATCCGCAATGTTTTGATCCGTGTGAACTTTGCGAATACATATCTTTCCCTTTTCAACTTCATCTCGTATGTAGTTGAATCTCCGCTCAATGTGCCTAGTCTTTTGATGAGCACGAGGTTCCTTGATTTGAGCAATCGCACCCTCGTTATCACAAAATATCTCTAGGGGTTCCTGAATGGAAGGGACAACCCCTAGATCGGCAATGAATTTCTTCAACCATGCAGCTTCTTGAGCTGCCAATGAGGCGGCGACATATTCTGATTCTGTAGTTGATAGAGCCACCACATCCTGTTTGGAGCTCTTCCAAGAGACCGCTCCTCCATTCAGAATGAAAATATATCCCGATTGTGACCGAGAATCATCACGATCGGTTTGGAAACTCGCATCCGTGTAACCTTTTACAACGAGTTCCTCATCACCTGATCCATAGATTAGGAACATATCTCTTGTCCTCCTTAGGTACTTAAGTATGTTCTTAACAGCCATCCAATGACTGTTTCCAGGATTTTGCTGGTAACGGCTTGTCATGCTTAACGCGCATGACACGTCCGGTCGAGTGCATATCATTGCATACATGATGGATCCACTAGCAGATGCGTCTGGGATTGCCTTCATTTTATCTTGCTCATCCCTTGAGCGAGGACATTGAGTCGTACTCAATATCGTTCCTCTTTGAATAGGTACGGTACCTTTCTTAGAGTTCTCCATCTTGAACCTTTTAAAGATCTTATCAATGTATGCACTTTGATTTAAACCAATCAATCGCCTTGATCTATCCCTATAGATCTTTATTCCCAGAATATAGGCGGCTTCTCCAAGATCCTTAATGGAAAAACAACTTCCAAGCCAGGTTTTTACACCTTCCAAGGTTGGAATGTCATTTCCAAATAGTAGTATGTCATCAACATACAATACCAGGAAAGTTATTGTGCTCCCACTAGCCTTCTTATACACACAAGCCTCATCAGCGTTTTTGATGAAGCCAAATTTCTTTACCTCCTCATCAAAACGATGATTCCAGCTTCTCGATGCTTGTTTCAATCCATAGATTGATTTCTTTAACTTGCATACTTTATTAGGATGTTTTGGATCGACAAAACCTTCAGGTTGAACCATATAGACATCTTCCTCAAGATATCCATTTAGGAAAGCGGTTTTGACATCCATTTGCCAAATCTCATAATCATAATAAGCAGCTATGGCAAACAATATCCTTATAGACTTTAGCATCGCAACAGGTGAGAAAGTTTCATCATAGTCAACCCCTTGAGTTTGAGTGAAACCCTTTGCTACAAGTCTAGCTTTATAAGTATCCAGGTTTCCATGTATATCGGTTTTCTTCTTGAAAACCCACTTGCTTCCAACTACTTTGGAATTAAGAGGTGGTACAACAAGTTCCCAAACTTGATTGTCATACATGGATTGCATCTCAACGTTCATGGCCTCAAGCCATTTGTCACAATCCAAATTGGACACTGCATTCTGGTATGTGGTTGGTTCATCTGAATCTACCACATAGCATCCATCCATGAAAAATCCATATCTTTCAGGTGGATTACTAGTTCTACCACTTCTGTGAATGTTTTGTGTGTATTGATCAACCGCTTGATCATCCTCAACATCCTCATGTTGAGTGCTAGTTTCAACCAGACGTGCATCGGGTTGTGGTTCTTGATCCTCCTCAAGATCCACTGTTCTACTGCTAGTTCCTTCCATAAGGAACTTTGCCTCTAAGAACTCACCCTTTCTGGCAACAAACACCTTTTGTTCCAGTGGATCATAGAAATAATATCCCATAGAATCTCTAGGATATCCAATAAAGATACACTTGGTGGATCGGACTTCCAATTTGTTTGGGGTGGGAGTCTTAACATAAGCCTCACAACCCCAGACCCTTAAGTATGATAGGGATGGAACTCTTCCATGCCATATCTCAAAAGGTGTCCTTTCCACCTTTTTGGTTGGGGCCATATTTAGAACACGGGCCGCGGAGAGCAAAGCGAAACCCCAAAATGATAGAGGTAATGTGCTTCTAGCCATCATCGATCGGACCATATCCAATAAGGTTCGATTCCTTCTCTCAGACACACCATTATGTTGTGGTGTTCCAGGTGGAGTGAGTTGTGAGACAATCCCACAACTCCTAAGATGATCTTGAAAAACATCACTTAGGTATTCACCTCCTCTATCGGTACGGAGAACTGTAATTGACTTGTTGAGTTGATTTTCCACTTCATTCTTGAAGATTTTGAACATTTCAAAAGCTTCATCTTTGTGCCTTAATAAGTACACATACCCATAGCGACTATAATCGTCGGTAAAGGTAATGAAGTATCTTTCACCATTCCTAGTCATTGGCTTAAAAGGACCACATACATCCGAATGTATGATTCCTAATAAATCTTTTGCCCTTTCGTTAGTCCCACTAAAGGGTGCCTTAGTCATTTTACCTTGTAAACAAGACTCACACATATCAAATGAATCACATTCACTTGTTTTTAAAAGACCATTCTTTTGTAGTGTTTGAATTCTTTTCTTGTTTATATGACCAAGACGACAATGCCAAAGATAGGTATCACTCAAATCCAACTTGAGTTTCTTGGTGCTAGTTTGGTACAATGAACTATTTAAAGTATTTTCATGAACCAATTCATAAATACCATTAATGGGAATAGCTTTAAAATAGAACATATCATTTAAAGAAACATGAATATCATTTTCAACAAAAGATAATACATAATCATAAAGTCTTAATTGGGATACAGAAATAATGTTCCTAGTCAGACTAGGAGCATACAAAACATTATTCAAAATAACATCCAAGCCACTTGGAAGTTTTAGGATGTAGTCCCACGAGCTTCAACTTGGACTTTGGATCCATTGCCCATGAAGAGACTAACATCCCCTTGATTGAAGTCCCTACTTCTTTTGAACCCCTGCAACAAATTGCAAATATGAGTTCCACATCCGGTATCTAATACCCATGTGTTAGAAGATGTAACATTAAGATCAATATAAATCATGTATATTTGTGACATCCGTCACTTCAAGGTCCGTCAATTGACGTGTTTGACCGTCATCTTTTCTATATTTGGTCATTCCTCATCATTATTTGACTCATTAAGTGGATATCATGTGTGCAATATTATCGTTGTGTGTGCATTCGTTAAAAACCGTGTGTGAACCTTAAAAAGACCTTTAAAACTTTCATTTTTGAAAACGTTAAATATATCATTTTATAAATATAATAAATGTTTTAATATAACCATTTCTTAAGTCATGACAACATTAAATATACTTTTACAATTAATATAAAACACTGAACGAAGTCGTTTTTCAACCGAACAAAATTTGGGAAAACTCGGGGGTTAAGTGCAGGGACTAAACTTGTAGTTTTGGAAACTTGGGCTGGGTATAAATACCCCATTTCCAGCCCTAAACCCCCATTTCTATCATCTTCTTCATCTTCATCTCTTTCACACACAAAAACACCATCTTAGCACCAAATCCGACACGAGAGGTCTCGTTTTCTTCGTCTTGACATCATCTACAGCTTAGACTACCCTTCCTTAGCAGGTAGTTGTCTTTGGTTGTCCATTTCTTAGCCTTTTCACGGCTGTCCAAACTAGGGTTTCGGGTGTTCGGGTTCAACCCGAACACACAAGGTCGTATGGGTGCGTGTGAGGTCCCTTTGCTTGTGTTTTATGCTTGTGTATGTTTGTTGAGTGTTTCTGGAGGTCCTTGTGGTGTAAAACCCGTGTTTAGAGCAGCCCGGGGACTGCTCACCCCGACCACAGTCGCGATTCTGCAGATCAGGCGACTGGGTCATCCATGCGATTGAGCCGTGCGACTGAGTGGGTCGTGCGACTGGATCATGCGTCTGAGTCAATCGCGCGACTGAGTTGTGCGACTAGGCATGTCGTGCGACTGAGTTGTGCGACTGAGTGTCTGTGTGCGATTGAGTCATGCGTGCGATTGAGTGTATGCGAATGAGTCATGCGATTGAGTGTTTGTGTGCGATTGAGTCAGGTGACCGACTGAATGTGTGCGAATGAATGTGATTCGCACGACTGGGGTCCAATCGCACGAATGAAGGTTCAGTCGTACGAAAGTAGCTAATTCGCACGATTGAAGGTTGATTCGTGCGCATGGAAGTTGAGTCGTGCGATTGGGTGTTGTGTGGAACGACTGAAGGCCATTCATACGAATGAAGGCTCAATCGTACGAATGAAGCTGATTCGCACGATTGAGGGTTGATTCGCACGAATGGAGGTTGAGTCGTGCGTCTGGCCTTGTATGCGACTGAAATTGTTGTGTTTGACCCTTGTGCGTTGCGTGAGTATGTCGTGTGGTGTCGAGGTAACACTAACACAATAATGCCATTGTTTGGCCACGAAAATTAAAGTCAACGCGAGAAAGGGTACAGAAACCACTTTGAGCAAATTAAACTAACGCTTTTACAACGACCGAATTGATTTATAACTATTTACACTTATTCAATATTCTTTCGGTTAACAACGATACTTTTACCTAAATATCATCATTAGTGGCAACAATGTCTTGTACTTGGATCTACATAAGGTCTAGTACGTGTGTCAGTCTGTGTGTGTTGTGCGTGACCCATCCGATACGACCCGAACCGACCCATCATTATTGCGCGCTTATACATATATCATATCATTAATGCTATACAATAACTGTCAATAGGTGTTTGACTGTTTATTTGCATTCAACATTTGGGATTACATCGCTCATACATACTTACCACCTAACCAGTGAGTTTCGTGGCCCCTTTTTACGCTTATACAACATTTCAATTATTTACAAATTGGGGAAAAAGTATGCTTACACAATTTTTATGCTGTACAACTTACATACATTTTACATACAAGGAATCAACGTGATACTGTGTTGCAAGTACTATTTGATACATGCTTGGGTCTGCTGTGTGGTTCTATCTTTGCAACTATTTAATTCCAGTGTGGGAACCGACGGTTAGGTATTGGTAGTACTACTGGGTTGACACCCCCACCCTCGTTCGATGGTATACTAGTTGGTACATCAGTGGCCAGGAACGGGCCCTTGGGTGAATATATGCCGACAATTTCTTTGTGTACGTCGCTAGGTTTGGTTGCAAAGCTCATGTCATGTGATATTTACTTGTGTAATAACTGTATTCACGGTATTCCGACACGCTTATCTATTACAGCATCACTTACATTTTATACATAAACCTGCGAACTCACCAACAATTATGTTGACCGTTTTAAGCATATCTTTTCAGGTGAACATGCAAGTCCAGGAATCTAGGTGTGCTGCCTTAGTGGAGACCCTAGGATGCATTTTTGGGACTTAGCTCATGTTTTGTTAAACAATCTTTTTGAACAATGTTAACGCTTGTAAACAATTATCATCTTTTGAAACTTGTTCCCGGGTTGTGGGAATTAACATTTACATTTTTATCATACGTGTATATGTGTTATCATTATCATGTTGCTTATGGCTATGTTGTCGTGAACATTGACTAAACACGACACAAGTCCCCTTGTTGTCGGGTGTCGTCATGACACGCATGTCATCATTTACTTATATTGCTCTCTATCGCTTACCATGTGTTATGACGATCCCGGTCTCGTTACATCCTCGTGTTTCCGCTTTTAGCGGGGGTGTGACAGATTGGTATCAGAGCCATTGGTTATAGAGAATTAGGCAATACGCTTGACCTAGACTATAACCTAGGAACCTTCATGTAGATTTGCATGCTAGGACTCTGTATGCATATATATCTCGTGTATGTGTTCCTCGCTGCTTGATTTGTTCATCTATTTGTTATGTGATCTTTCTACCCTATGAGAGAGCCCTTGTGCTCACTCTTTTATGGGGATGCTTCTATTGGATCTTCCGTTCCCTCTGCGCGCCAAGTTAGTTTATCAGATCCGGGTATTAAACCCGAAGAAATCTTCACAGATCATGTTATTGCGCTGACCTTGGACATTGAGATTAACTCTGAGGAGGAATGTGTCTGAAACCTCGAAAGATGAGGAAATAGACAACCTCCGCTAGACTAAACGTGATTGTATGCATGGACTTACAACTGTTGTGTTATGTGATGACAATAAGCATGGCATTGACATGAAATACATGGACTTGATGGATTATTATGGATATAATGTAAAGGGAAGTCGGATGTCATGTAACCGGATCAGGCATCATTCTCGGTACATCGTGGGTGTGGTGGGAACGCTGCGGGGAACCCTATATATAAACATCACCGGTATACCGAGAATATGCTTGAAATGGGCTGCATGGTGGTCTGGCCGACCTGAACATGAACATTGGAATTTGATAAGTGGAATACATTTGTATCTTATGGTGACTAAAGCTGATATGTTACCTCTTTTATGACTAGAACATGCCGCCTCGAAGAGTCACCCGTAGCAGTAGTGGCGGGAGTGAAGCCCCAAGGGGCAGAGGCCGAGGCAGAGGCAGAGCACCAAGAGCAAACGATGCTCCTGCCAGTAACAGTCAAGGAACAGGGAACGCCGACATGGCAGCCCTGATCGCTCAGCAATTGGCCGCGCTGATCCCTACTATCGTGGCCCAAGTGAGCGACGCACTCCAACAACACCACCCTCACGGGGATGGTGGCAACGATGATGGAGTCCAAGGTGGGATTGAAACTGAAACGGGAAACGGGAACCCGACTGGAAACGAGAGCAACCAGGAAACCGGAAATGGTGGTACTGCCGGTATTGAGACCGGAGTAGTCAATGCTCGTCGGGGATGCTCGTACAAGGAGTTTGTGGCTTGTAAGCCCAGGGAATTCGATGGGAAAGGTGGGGCGATAGCCCTAACCAGGTGGTTGGAAAAGATGGAGGCAGTGATCGACATCAGTGAGTGCCTCGACAGCCAGAGGATCAAGTATGCTACTTGTTCTCTACAGGGTAAAGCCCTAACCTGGTGGAACACTCAGATTCAAGCTCGAGGAAGAGAGTCCGCGATGCAAATGTCGTGGGACGAGTTCAAAGCCTTGATTACCGAGGAATACTGCCCTCTCAACGAGATGCAGAAGCTAGAGCATGAGTTCTGGAATCATGCTATGGTGGGGGCAGGGCATGCAGCTTATACTGATCGTTTTCATGAGCTGGCAAGGTTGGTTCCGCATCTGGTAACGCCGGAATCAAAGAGGATTGAAAGGTATATTTGGGGACTCGCGCCTCAAATTAGAGCAATGGTCACAGCAGCCGCTCCTCCTACTATTCAGAGCGCAATTCTGAAAGCTGGCGCTCTGACTGATGAGATGGTTAGAACAGGGGTATTGGGCCGAGGGGCCGAGAAGAGGAAGGATGTTGGGGAGTCGAGCCGGACGAGTGCCGGAAGGTTTGAGAAGAGGTCTAAGCCGACCAGGAATTTTGTGGCCGTGTCTCAGGCCAGAAGAGAGTATGTGGGGCCACACCCCAAATGTGAAAGGTGCAATTATCATCATCCCCCAGGGACGCAGTGCCGGGTGTGCGCTAACTGTAAGCGCCCGGGTCATTTGGCAAGAGATTGCAGAACTGCGCCAAATCTTGTAGCACCCGTCAACGCGGTTAACCCCGCCGGGAATGCAAGGGCTTGCTTTGAATGTGGGAGCCCCGATCACTACAGGAATATGTGCCCCAGGCTGAATCGGGCACCGGGTCAACAGGGAAACAACCAGCAACAGGTGTTGGCTATCGCTGGGAATCAAGGCCCGGCTACTCAGGGGAATGCAGCTCGGGGTCGTGCATTCGTCATTGGAGCTAATGATGCCCGTCAGGACCCGAATGTTGTCACGGGTACGCACTTACTCAATCATCACTTCGCATCTATATTATTTGATACTGGAGCAGACAATAGTTTCATATCTTCTGAGTTTGTGCAATTACTTGATTTGAGTCCTAGTAGGCTAGAAACTAGCTACTCCGTAGAAATGGCCAATGGTAGGGTTGCTCAGGCCGATGAGATTATTAGGAAGTGTTCGTTGACGCTGGAGGATCATACCTTTGAGATAGATTTGATACCCTTCGAGTTAGGAAGCTTCGATGTGATTGTGGGTATGGATTGGTTGTCGCAGAATGGAGCAGAGATTGTCTGTCGAGACAAGGTAGTACGTATCCCTATGCCAAATGGGGAAGTACTCAAGGTTCAGGGAGAACGACCGGGTAAGAGCTTAAAGTTGATTTCCTGCATGAAAGCACGCCAGAGTCTACGAAAGCAGTGCTACGCTTTTCTGGCTCATGTGGTTGAAAAGAAAGACGAGGAAAGGAAACTGGTGGACATTCCAGTAGTACGGGATTACCCAGAAGTATTTCCAGATGACTTGTCTGGTTTACCTCCTCCACGACAGGTGGAATTCCGTATAGAGTTGGTTCCTGGAGCTACACCGGTAGCGAAAACGCCATATCGACTAGCGCCATCCGAGATGCAAGAGTTGTCTAGTCAGTTACAGGAACTACTGGAAAAAGGTTTTATTCGACCGAGTCATTCACCGTGGGGAGCACCGGTACTATTTGTCAAGAAGAAGGATGGATCGTTCCGTATGTGCATCGATTACCGTGAACTGAACAAGTTAACGGTGAAGAATCGATATCCTCTCCCCAGGATCGACGATCTATTCGATCAGCTGCAAGGAGCTTCGTATTTTTCAAAGATCGATCTTCGTTCCGGTTATCATCAGCTAAGGGTTTTCGAGGACGACATACCGAAGACTGCGTTCAGAACTCGTTATGGGCACTATGAGTTCTTGGTCATGCCGTTCGGATTGACTAACGCACCAGCTGTGTTCATGGATCTAATGAATCGGGTGTGCAAACCATATTTGGATAAGTTCGTGATCGTGTTCATAGACGACATACTTATCTATTCCCGATCAAAGGAGGATCATGTAGAACATCTACGGGCTATTCTGGAGCTGCTACGAGAAGAGAAACTTTTCGCCAAGTTCTCAAAGTGTGAGTTTTGGTTGCGGGAAGTGAAGTTTTTGGGTCATGTGGTCAATGAGGACGGGATTCACGTAGATCCCGGCAAGATCGAAGCGGTGAAGAAGTGGGATACGCCCCAGACACCATCAGAGATACGGCAATTCTTAGGATTGGCCGGTTATTATCGTCGCTTCATAGCGAATTTCTCAAAGATCGCGCAACCGTTGACCCTGCTTACTCAGAAAGACAAAAAGTTTGACTGGGGATTTGCACAAGAACAAGCGTTCCAAACGTTGAAAGAGAAGTTGTGCAACGCACCAATACTGTCTCTCCCAGACGGAACAGAAGATTTTGTGGTTTACTGTGATGCATCACATCAAGGATTGGGATGTGTATTGATGCAGAAAGATAAAGTGATTGCCTACGCTTCGCGACAACTTAAAGTGCACGAAAAGAACTACACCACTCATGATCTTGAGTTGGGCGCTGTAGTATTTGCACTCAAAATTTGGAGGCATTACTTGTATGGCACCAAATGCATCATCTTCACCGATCATAAAAGCCTTCAACATATTCTGGATCAGAAGGAACTCAACATGCGCCAACGACGTTGGGTAGAGCTTCTTAGCGACTACGATTGTGAAATCCGGTATCATCCGGGGAAGGCCAACGTGGTGGCTGATGCCTTAAGCCGTAAAGAACGTGTGAAACCACTACGTGCACGAGCGTTGGGATTGACTATCCAAACCAACTTGAAAGCTCAGATTCAAATTGCACAAAGTGAGGCATTGAAAGAAGAAAACCTTGCGGGAGAAGAATTCCGGGGGTTAGATAAACAGATGATACGCAAGGAGGACGGTATTCAGTACTTCATGGATCGCATATGGGTACCCAAATGGGGAGGTGTTCGAACCTTAGTCATGGATGAAGCCCACAAGACGCGATATTCTATTCATCCTGGTGCAGACAAGATGTATCATGATCTTAAGGATCTATACTGGTGGCCAGGCATGAAGAAAGACATTGCCTTATACGTCAGCAGGTGCCTGACGTGCTCGAAAGTCAAAGCTGAACATCAAAAGCCATCGGGATTATTACAGCAACCTGAAATTCCCGAGTGGAAATGGGAGAACATAGCCATGGATTTCATTACCAAACTCCCTAGAACAAACAACGGTCACGACTCGATATGGGTCATTATTGATCGAATGACGAAGTCCGCACATTTCTTGCCTATCCTAGAAGATTACAAGATGGATAAGTTGGCGAGACTGTACATCAAAGAGGTCGTGACACGGCACGGGGTGCCGGTGTCAATCATATCCGACCGCGATAGCAGATTCACTTCACGCTTTTGGCAGACACTACAGAAAGCGATGGGTACTCGGTTGGACATGAGTACAGCCTATCACCCTCAAACAGATGGCCAAAGTGAACGCACTATACAGACGCTAGAAGACATGTTGAGAGCGTGTGTAATCGATTTTGGTGGTAGTTGGGATGCTCATCTGCCGTTGATTGAGTTCTCCTACAACAACAGCTATCATACAAGCATTGGATGTGCACCATTTGAAGCGTTGTATGGAAGGAAATGCAGATCTCCCGTATGTTGGGCCGAAATAGGTGAAAGTCAGCTGACAGGCCCAGAGATCATCCAAGAAACAACAGACAAGATTTTCCAAATCAAAGATCGACTTAAAGCCGCGCGAGATCGCCAAAAGAGCTATGCCGACAATCGTCGGAAGCCTCTAGAATTCAATGTTGGGGATCGTGTGTTACTCAAAGTTTCCCCTTGGAAAGGAGTCGTTCGATTCGGAAAGAAAGGGAAGTTAGCGCCAAGATATGTTGGACCATTTGAGATCACTGAAAGAATCGGTCCAGTGGCTTACCGGTTAAGGTTGCCACAAGAGCTTAGCGGTGTACATGATACATTTCACGTGTCAAACCTCAAGAAATGTTTGGCCGATGAATCCCTTCACGTGCCAATTGAGGAAATCAAGATTGATGACAAGCTTCATTTTGTTGAAGAACCCATTGAGATCATGGATCGAAAGGTCAAGCAACTGAAGCGCAGTAGGATACCTATTGTTCGCGTAAGGTGGAATTCAAAACGAGGGCCAGAGTTTACATGGGAACGTGAAGATCAGATGAAACTCAAATATCCACATCTTTTCGAGGATGACACTCTTGGACCTAACTCCAGCTGAATTTCGGGACGAAATTCTCTCAACTGGGGGATACTGTGACATCCGTCACTTCAAGGTCCGTCAATTGACGTGTTTGACCGTCATCTTTTCTATATTTGGTCATTCCTCATCATTATTTGACTCATTAAGTGGATATCATGTGTGCAATATTATCGTTGTGTGTGCATTCGTTAAAAACCGTGTGTGAACCTTAAAAAGACCTTTAAAACTTTCATTTTTGAAAACGTTAAATATATCATTTTATAAATATAATAAATGTTTTAATATAACCATTTCTTAAGTCATGACAACATTAAATATACTTTTACAAT
The DNA here is from genome assembly GCA_025215565.1 of Flaveria ramosissima. NCBI lineage: Eukaryota > Viridiplantae > Streptophyta > Magnoliopsida > Asterales > Asteraceae > Flaveria > Flaveria ramosissima. The sequence goes on along the minus strand of CM046044.1, from coordinate 11,051,916 downwards.
TAATATAAAACACCGAACGAAGTCGTTTTTCAACCGAACAAAATTTGGGAAAACTCGGGGGTTAAGTGCAGGGACTAAACTTGTAGTTTTGGAAACTTGGGCTGGGTATAAATACCCCATTTCCAGCCCTAAACCCCCATTTCTATCATCTTCTTCATCTTCATCTCTTTCACACACAAAAACACCATCTTAGCACCAAATCCGACCCGAGAGGTCTCGTTTTCTTCGTCTTGACATCATCTACAGCTTAGACTACCCTTCCTTAGCAGGTAGTTGTCTTTGGTTGTCCATTTCTTAGCCTTTTCACGGCTGTCCAAACTAGGGTTTCGGGTGTTCGGGTTCAACCCGAACACACAAGGTCGTATGGGTGCGTGTGAGGTCCCTTTGCTTGTGTTTTATGCTTGTGTATGTTTGTTGAGTGTTTCTGGAGGTCCTTGTGGTGTAAAACCCGTGTTTAGAGCAGCCCGGGGACTGCTCACCCCGACCACAGTCGCGATTCTGCAGATCAGGCGACTGGGTCATCCATGCGATTGAGCCGTGCGACTGAGTGGGTCGTGCGACTGGATCATGCGTCTGAGTCAATCGCGCGACTGAGTTGTGCGACTAGGCATGTCGTGCGACTGAGTTGTGCGACTGAGTGTCTGTGTGCGATTGAGTCATGCGTGCGATTGAGTGTATGCGAATGAGTCATGCGATTGAGTGTTTGTGTGCGATTGAGTCAGGTGACCGACTGAATGTGTGCGAATGAATGTGATTCGCACGACTGGGGTCCAATCGCACGAATGAAGGTTCAGTCATACGAAAGTAGCTAATTCGCACGATTGAAGGTTGATTCGTGCGCATGGAAGTTGAGTCGTGCGATTGGGTGTTGTGTGGAACGACTGAAGGCCAATCATACGAATGAAGGCTCAATCGTACGAATGAAGCTGATTCGCACGATTGAGGGTTGATTCGCACGAATGGAGGTTGAGTCGTGCGTCTGGCCTTGTATGCGACTGAAATTGTTGTGTTTGACCCTTGTGCGTTGCGTGAGTATGTCGTGTGGTGTCGAGGTAACATTAACACAATAATGCCATTGTTTGGCCACGAAAATTAAAGTCAACGCGAGAAAGGGTACAGAAACCACTTTGAGCAAATTAAACTAACGCTTTTACAACGACCGAATTGATTTATAACTATTTACACTTATTCAATATTCTTTCGGTTAACAACGATACTTTTACCTAAATATCATCATTAGTGGCAACAATTTCTTGTACTTGGATCTACATAAGGTCTAGTACGTGTGTCAGTCTGTGTGTGTTGTGCGTGACCCATCCGATACGACCCGAACCGACCCATCATTATTGCGCGCTTATACATATATCATATCATTAATGCTATACAATAACTGTCAATAGGTGTTTGACTGTTTATTTGCATTCAACATTTGGGATTACATCGCTCATACACACTTACCACCTAACCAGTGAGTTTCGTGGCCCCTTTTTACGCTTATACAACATTTCAATTATTTACAAATTGGGGGAAAAGTATGCTTACACAATTTTTATGCTGTACAACTTACATACATTTTACATACAAGGAATCAACGTGATACTGTGTTGCAAGTACTATTTGATACATGCTTGGGTCTGCTATGTGGTTCTATCTTTGCAACTATTTAATTTCAGTGTGGGAACCGACACTTAGGTATTGGTAGTACTACTGGGTTGACACCCCCACCCTCGTTCGATGGTATACTAGTTGGTACATCAGTGGCCAGGAACGGGCCCTTGGGTGAATATATGCCGACAATTTCTTTGTGTACGTCGCTAGGTTTGGTTGCAAAGCTCATGTCATGTGATATTTACTTGTGTAATAACTGTATTCACGGTATTCCGACACGCTTATCTATTACAGCATCACTTACATTTTATACATAAACCTGCGAACTCACCAACAATTATGTTGACCGTTTTAAGCATATCTTTTCAGGTGAACATGCAAGTCCAGGAATCTAGGTGTGCTGCCTTAGTGGAGACCCTAGGATGCATTTTTGGGATTTAGCTCATGTTTTGTTAAACAATCTTTTTGAACAATGTTAACGCTTGTAAACAATTATCATCTTTTGAAACTTGTTCCCGGGTTGTGGGAATTAACATTTACATTTTTATCATACGTGTATATGTGTTATCATTATCATGTTGCTTATGGCTATGTTGTCGTGAACATTGACTAAACACGACACAAGTCCCCTTGTTGTCGGGTGTCGTCATGACACGCATGTCATCATTTACTTATATTGCTCTCTATCGCTTACCATGTGTTATGACGATCCCGGTCTCGTTACATCCCCGTGTTTCCGCTTTTAGCGGGGGTGTGACAATATTGTACCTGAGGTCTGCCCGGTATCCCTCTTTGCTTTCAACTCTTGGAGATGGACAGGACAATTTGTTGCCCAATGTCCAATCTCCCCACACTTGAAGCATGGGTCATTGGTAGCAACCTTTTGCTTCTTCTCTTGTGGTTTGGGTGGCACCCTTGCCACTCCTTTCCCTTTTCCCCATACGGGTCCTTTACCCTTGGCAACCTTTTCCTTGGGTGCGGGATGAGGCCTTTTCTTGTTCCCACCTTCATTGATGGTGAGAACGGGTAAAACCCTTTTACCCATGGCCGCCTCGGCCGTTTTAAGCATTGAGTGAAGCTCACCAATGCTCTTGTCCCATGCATTCATGTTGTAATTCATCACAAATGTCTCGAACTTCTTGGTAAGGCCATTTAGGATCAAATCCGTGGCCAATTCCTTCGAGACGGGATAATTAAGCCTCTCGAGGCGGTCAATATGACTTTTCATCTTAAGTACATAAGATGAAACTGATTGGTTGTCGTCCATACGACATGCATGGAGTGCTCGAACCGTTTCGGAGCGCTCAACCCTTGCTTGTTGTTGGAATGTTTCCTTCAGCTGGGTTATCATGTCATAAGCTCTGTGATGTTCATACTCCTTTTGGAGATCCGGAGTCATGCTCGCTAGCATGAGACAAGACACTTGGACGGAGTCCTTAGTGTACTTCAGCCAATCGTTGAAGGCCTCATCATCATCCTCAGTAGGTTGATCGGGGATAGGGTCGTCTAAAACATATGATCGTCTCTCTTGCTTGAGAACGATTCTCAAGTTTCGATACCAATCAATGAAATTATTATGATTTAGACGTTCCTTTTGGAGGATCGCTCGTAATGATTGGGTGGACGCGGATGAGTTATCATGATTGTCATTATTGGTGGCCATCTACAAAATTTTAACAAAGATCTATTTAGTATTTTCGATATTGCTATTTTTAATAATTAATGCCTTTTAAGGTCATTTTTATATTAAAATCTAGAACCCAACATTACATTTAAATTGTGGTTAGGTGACCTTTATCCCACGATTTAAATTAATAAGGTGGTCAACGATTGACGGTTGCAACCATTTGCAACTTCTAGAGGTATGGGATCGACTTTAAACATCATATGTAAAGTCGGCATGTTAATCCCATCAACACCATTTGGAAACCATATTTAGGTGATCCATTTAACATGGTTTGCAAATCAAGTTATCCTACTTGCACACACGTGTGAGTTTACCCACATAAGTGGTTAGGTGACCTTTATCCCACCAATATGGTATCCCCACCTTAAGTCACAAGTTCCCTCTAAATGGTTAGGTGACCTTTATCCCATTAAGAGTTTCCAAATGACTCAAGTGTTGTGCAAAAGGACGGTGTTAAACTTGTTGGACAAAAGTTTAGAGATTTCATAATTCTAGTTTAGAAAACTCTATGTACTTGTATTTGCATGCTTTCAAATACAAGATACCCTATGGTTCTTTTAATAAAACCCATTTTATTATAAAATCATTAATCCTTTTAATAACCATTTATTCACACTTAATGATTAAGAACCATTTTATATTAGCTTGTTAAGATCATTTTTATTGAGATTGTTTATCATATCCAAATATCATACAATCATTCATAAAACCACAATCAAACAAGCATAATATAAACAACCATAATGTGCATAACCATAGCTACTATTGTGACCACACTTGTTTGCCATCACAAGTGTGGTCATTTGGTCTTTCTTAAGGGTTGAATACAACACAAAATTTAGGTCTTCATAGACCCCCACTTGAACTTGCATCCATATGCTTCAAGTCCTTCTTTTGTGTCTTCTTCTTGTGCTTCCTTCCCGAGCATCTTCTTTTACAAAATATATATCCTAATACCTATTTTCTAGTAAAAGGAAATTACTCCTAATCTATTATTACATCCCAATGAATAAATAGACAAAATACATTTTAAACAAAGCACAAATTAATATACAACCCCATTGAATGAATATAATCAAATAAATACATACAATCCAAACCAAACAACACAAGGTTTAAGCTAGGTTATGCACCAATATGAACATACATCATATCAACCAAAACATAACTATGAATCCCCTCAAAACCCACGAATTTTCAGCCAACATAAACTGAAAATTTCGGGTTTAGATATTGTCCAAACAACACAACATATCAACATACATATCTTTCAAGGTTTAATCACAAGCATGTGTAATATAACCTTGAAAGTTGGGGATTCAACAAAACAGAACATAGCAGCCCTTAAAAGGGTTATAATGTCCCTTAAAACAAAATTTTAAAGGATACTAACAAGCATGCTATCCACATAACTGGCTCTAGATGCCATTGAAGGGTTTGCAAGAACACAAAAACATAGTTTAACCAGTTAAACTTTCTGAAAACGCAACGGAATAACAACTTTATAAACTTACTTATAAGCTGAAAAATCATGTTCTTTAAGTGACCATATAAATGTATAAAGCAAACCCAAAATCAAAGGATCATTATATGTGAATAAACATGCTATGTAAACATAAAACGACATAATATGACAGCCACAAAGGGCTGCCATAACTACCTTCTAAATCAGCCTTCAAAAGTCGACAGAAAAAGGTGGAAAGATGCTGAAAAATCGGCCAAAACTTCAAGATTAGAAGTCCTCAAGCTTGTATACCCCAAGCTCTTGAAGCAAACAACTCTTGTTAGGGAGAATGAACACCAAAATCAACTCAAAACCTCTTTCTTTGCTGCTGCTGTTCCGTAACTTTAGAGAGAAAGAGAGAGGATTTTCTTTTGTTTTGCATGTGAAGTGAGTGAGTTGGAGAGTCCTACACTCTTTCATAAAGAGTGTGTGTTACCAATGGAAAAGAAGGAATCTCATTGGTCCATGGGGGTGGCCAAAAATTTAAAACCATGGCTGGGATTCCCTTTCATTTTTATGTCTTGTGGACACATTAAAAGTTCATGGACCCTCTTGGATTTTTAATGTGTGACAAGTGCAAGAACCATGTTTATGTTTTATGCACTAATCTTTAATTAAACATTTTAATTAAAGATCACTAACATTGCATTATCTTATGTTATTTAAACCCTTTTAAATAACAATGTGATTAATAAAACCCATCAACAAATCGTCCTTATGATTTGACCCATTTCACATATAATTGTTTAGAAAACCAATTTTCTAAATTTGGTGTGTTATTATTCAATTGCATGATCACATCATCAATTAAATAATCGTTTGTGTTTGCAAAGCTTGTTATTTGGGTATAACCCAACTTGGATCATAACGTACTAACCACATCAATATTCTAAGTGTCTTGGGCACATACAATCCTACAATATGATGTCATCAACATAGACTTGAACGAGCAAGATGTCTTTCCCAGACTTCCTTATGAAAAGAGTCTTATCAATGGTACCTCTAGTGTAACCATTCTTCAGGAGAAACTGAGACAATGTCTCATACCACAGCCTAGGTGCTTGGTGCAGCCCATATAGAGCTTTATCCAATTTGCACACATAGTTGGGATGATGTGGATCTTCAAATCCCAGAGGTTGGCATACATAGACTTCCCTATCTATATCCCCATATAGAAAGGCACACTTGACATCAAGCTGGTAGACAGTGAAATTTTTGGATGCAGCATAAGCAAGAAAGATCCTAACTGCCTCAAGTCTTGCAACAGGTGCAAAGACATCAGTATAATCGATTCTCTCCTCTTGAGTGTATCCTTGAACCACCAGTCTTGCCTTGTTCTTGATAACCAAGCCTCTATCATCTCTCTTGTTTCTGAAAACCCATTTACTGCCTATAGGTACTTGACCAGATGGTAGCGGACATAGGTTCCAAACCTTTTGTCTTTTGAATTGAAGCAGCTCCTCTTGCATTGATTTAACCCAGCTACTATCTTTCAATGCATCTTCCACCTTCTTGGGTTCTATTTGGGATAAAAAGCATGCGTACAAGCAAACATTCCCATTATAAGTTTGTCCTCTTGTTCTCACGCCTTCAAAGACTTCCCCTATGATGTTCTCAGCTGGATGAGTGTTGTGAATCCTAAGTCTAGGAATCACCTCTAGTTGCAAAGATAAATCCAAATTGGACATATATTGCTCAGGAGCTTGAACACTTGGTCCAGCTACTGTTTCAAACTCAATCAATAAGGACTGATTGAATGAGAGAGAAACATCATCATTTGTTTGCTGTGAAGCAGCATCAACAGTTGCCTGTTCCTTCAAGATGTTGCTTTCATCAGCTTGGTGTTGTGAAGGGTCACCTGAAGAGGTTTTAGAGTCAACAGGTGAACCGCTTGTTGAAGCTCCACTATCTCTTGAGATGGCTATACTATCAGATCTGCCAATAGTGGGAACTTGATTTGCTGTAGCTCTTGGAGAACTTGGAATAGGTCTGGGAAGCTCAAACAGTTGATCATCATCAGAGACACTTTGAGCACCTGTTCCAGCTGAAACATTCTCACAACATGGTTTAGAATAGTTTGGAAACAATTCTAAATCAAATATATGATAAGGACCATTTCCCCTAACACAAGGAGTGTGCTCATTAACTACAATGTTGAAAGATTCCTCAAATTGTTGATTTTTAATGTTATAAACTCTATAAGCTTTAGAGTTAGAGGAATATCCAACAAAGATGGCATCATCTGACTTTTCAGCAAATTTTTCCAAATTGTCTTTTGTGTTAAGTATGGTACACCAGCTGCTAAAGGACCTTAGAAAGCCAATGAACGGTGCCCTCTTGTTCCATAGCTCATAAGGGGTTTTTCCATGTGGCTTTACTACAAGGACCCTGTTCTGCACATAGCATGCAGTGCTGACTGCCTCTGCCCAGAATGTTAGAGGTAGCTTTGAATCAGCTAACATAGTCCGAGCAGCCTTAATAAGTGTCATATTCCTCCTCTCAGCAACACCATTTTGTTGAGGAGTTCTAGGAGCACTATATTGTCTGGCAATCCTTATTGAGTTACAGAATGAGTCAAGAACGTTGTTCTTAAACTCAGTCCCTTGATCACTTCTAATTATTTTAACCTTGTGATTACTTTGATTTTCTATTTTAAGAATAAAAGATTTCAAAGTTTGAGCAGTTTCATCTTTGGTTCTTAAAAAGAATACTGAAGATCATGTATAGGTTGGACTCACTTTAGTATAGTTGTTTACTTTACTTGTAATAGGACTTTTGTTAGTTTCCTTTTGTATGTTCTTTGTATTGTGTAGTTTTGGCAGTCCAGCGAAACTGTGAGCGAATCTATACATTCGCTCACAGTTTGCTGTTCTAGTTTACCCGGCGAACTTGTGTTCTGCCGGGCGAAACTATAGTCTCGGCATGACAGTTTCGCTGGTAGCGAAACTGTCTGCGAAACTACAACTGCTATATATACTTTTGTCAATTCTCATTGTAAGGTAAGCTTGCAAAACCCTAATCGTGGATCATTGTTGCAAGTTACCTATTCTAAGCAGTTTTTACACAGAAATACTATTGTGCTTCATGTTATTGATTGTTATTGTTCATTTTGTTATCAAATATGTGTTAGAATTGTCTTCTATCTTCTCAATTGTTATTGTTTAGCATGGATGTTAGATATTGAGCAATTCATCACTTCAATTGTACTGTTTTTCGATCACATGGACCAACAATATGGTATCAGAGCCTTAGTGCTCTTGATTTGTTGAGTTTTTGTGGTTTTTGTTCAATATCTAGTCTCAATCATTTTTCATTGGATTATAAGGTGTTTTTGACATGGAAATTGATTGAATTATGCTCGTTTTTGACTGAGGAAGATTCTATAATCATCAGATCTCAAATTCATTGAGTTTTGGATAATTTCAGATTGATTTTAAGATGAAAAAGGGTTTTGAGATCGATCAGCGAAATTGGTGTTCTTACAGCAAAACTGTCATCATCTTTCAGCGAAACTATGAGTTATGTTGCATCAGAAGTTGTTTTCTAGAGATTCTGCGAAACTAATTCCTTGAACGAAAGTTCATCAGTGTTTGTGAGCAATCAACAAGCAAAATTGCTGCCGAATTTATTTTTGAACGAAAGTTCAAGCTTGTTTCGTGCGAAGTTAGCAGCGAAACTAAGCCAGTGGTGTTTCTGTTCAAGCGAAAGTGCTGCTGAAATTGCTAGCGAAAGTGTCAGCTTCAGCGAAATTGTCAGCGAAAGTAATTCTTCAGCGAAATTGTCATCCAAGTCATCTTTTTCTGCGAATTTGTCAGCGAAATTATAAAGCTTTCTGCCGAAACTAAAATGTCGAAATCAACTACTCTCACACTTGCTGATCTTGAAAGTGTTGCTCCTAATAGTCCTCCAAGACTCATTAATGGAGATAATTTTGAAGATTGGAAGAGATGTCTCAAAGCTTTCTTCTTCTACACTGATCATAATCAATGGGGATCGATTACTTCTGGTCCTCACATACCAACGGTTACTGTTGGTGATGTTGTTTCTCAGAACAAGGACCCATCTTCGTATACTGAAAGAGATCTGAAATTGATTGATTGTGATCAAAAGGCTTTTGGTGCTCTAACTCTCTGTTTAGCTCCAGACATCTACAACCGTTTTGCAGAGCATAAAAATGCTAAATCTCTTTACGATGCTTTATGTGAATTCTATGATGGTAATGCAGATTTGGTAAAAGATAAGAGTATCCAGGCTGAAAAAGAGTTCAATTCCTTTGTGGGATACAAGAATGAGAGTCTGACAGATCTTACAAACCGTTTTTTAACCGTCTCAAGCACTCTAAAGAAATATGATGAAAGACTCCCCAACAGTGAACAAGTTAATAGGCTTCTCGATTCTCTTCCACCACAGTGGAGTCTTCAAGTGAGAATGCTTAAACAAGAAAGAGGTTTTACAGATTACAAGCTGATGGATATCATTAACAAGTTTAAATCTTTTGTGTTGGATATGAAAAGAAGGGAATTTAACCAGACTATGATGCCCACATCTGGTTTTTCTCAAAATGCTGCTTTGTTGTCATCCGCTGCAAACTCTCACATACAAAATCCAATTCAAGGAGGGAGCAATACAAGTAATTTCTCGAGTGGGAATAGTCATGTTGGAAAAGATTTGGGAAATTCTAAGGTCAATGCTGAAACTTCAATTCCATCAGAAAAAATGGCTCTTTTTGGAATGTTTGTTCAGAGCTATGAAGCTGTTGTTGCTGGAGAACTGAAAGGTAAAGGAATGACTATGGAGGACATGTAATAGGTTGATCCTAATGATCTTGAAGAAACTGATATTCAATGGCAAATGGCGATGTTAACTTTAAGTGCTCGGAGATTTATGGAAAGAACAGGACGAAAGAACTTTGGTGGTCAATCATCTACTTTAAAACTGGGATATGATAAGTCAAAATTGAGGTGCTTTAATTGTAAACAATTGGGACATTTTAAACGTGAATGTCCATTACCAATTGTCACAGATCCTAGTAACTCTGGAGTACCAAGATTGACAGCAGAGAAAGAAAAGGAAGAAGTGAATCTAAAGAAGGAGTCGGCTTTGATTTCGAACTTTGACTGGAGTGCAGAGGTGGAAGAAACAAGAACTGAGATCAATCACGCGTTAGTTGCTGAGTTTGTGGAAAGTAATGAAGAGGTAGATGGTGAAGATGGATTTGTGCTGTTCAAGGAATTCAAAAGAGAAAACGAGTCATTAGCAAATGGGAAAGAAGAAAAGGCAGATGGAAATGGGAAAAATGAAATTGAAGGATTAAGTGAGAAAAGAAATTCAAGAGATGAGATAGGAAAGGAGAAGGATGATGTTGCTGCTACTGTTGAGGAAAAGAAATCAAGTACTCCAGTATGCATGTGTGACAAAGCTTTAGCTGCTGAAAGGATGGTAATGGGACTTCCATATGAGGTAATACAGGATATGTGCTCACCTGCTTGTAAAATTAGGTTATTTGGGATTTATAAGGCTAACCGTTTGTTAATTGATAATGAAAAGGATTTAAAGCGAATTAATGATGAACTTAAAATGAATGAATCAAAATATTTTGTGAAATTAAATGAGGCTTTAAAAGAAACTGATCATTTAAAAAGAATCGTTTTGGAAAGAAATGTCGAGATTAATACTTTGACTGAAAGGGTTGCTCTTGTTGAATTTGAAGCAAGCAAACTTCAGTCAAAGTTAGATAAATGGACTATTTCTGGAATGAAACATGATGATCTTTGTAAATCTCAACGGGGAGCAAGAATTAAAACAGGTTTGGGTTATGAAAATGTACAGGTTTATCCTCCACCTAGTACATACTATTATTCTCCTATGCATGTTCTTCATCCATCTAATGATTTAATCAAAACAGATACTGACAGTATGTCTGCAGGTTTAGTCGGGAATAACTCTAAGTACATTCGTGAAGACTACGACTATGGACCAACTAGTGGGCTTGGATGCACTAGTTCTAGTACACCTGAAAATCAAAAGTCTGTTTTAGATCATAAGTCTAGTTTAAATTCTGTTTTTGTTTCTAGTTCAAATGTAACAGACTTGAATGTCTCATGTTCTCATAATAGTTTTATTCCATCTTGTAATTCAGATCATGGTAGTGATGATTTTTGTTCTCATAATGAATGTAATGCATCTGATCTTTCTCCAAAAACAACTGAGCAACTTAAAACTAATTGTTTCGAAAAGTTCTTTTCTCAACCTATTCCATCTTTCACACCATTAAATATGACGTCATCTGAGAAAATGTATTTCTTCTTCATCTGACACCACTATTAGTGGTACAAGTTTTACTGATATGTCAGATGAATCTTGTTCTAATTTTGTAAAGAAAAATTCTTGTTCAAATAAACATCAAACTCATGAGTTGTATGAGACATTCAGTGATGTTGATTCTAGTTTGTCTGAATGTGATGAGGAGATTATTATTGATCCTATTTTTACTTCATCACATCATAGACCAAGATTCAAACCTCATTGTTTCAGGTGTGGTCAAGAGGATGATCTTGTCAAAAATTGTCCTTTGATTCAAGGATCCTCTAATAGGAACTGTTTTGGAAATAAATAGACAAAATTGGTTAATAATTTCTTCTGTAAAAAATCTGCTTCTTTAAAAAGCAAAGTTGTTCAATCTTGGGTTCCTATTACTCCTTGCTAATTGATTTGTTAATTCTTTTCAGGAGTCCTTGTCAAAGATTGTAAACAGTTTATGGCATGTTGATAGCGGGTGTTCCAAGCATATGACGGGATTAAAGGATTTGTTGACCAACTATCGGATTATAGATGGAGGATATGTGGCTTTTGCTGGTAATAAAAAGGGTGGAAAAATGATTGGACAAGAAGAAGTTACCAATGGTTCTCTCACTTTGAAAAAAGTCAACTATGTTCCCGAATTGGCTTTTAATCTTCTAAGTGTTTCTCAAATCTGCGATAAAGACATTCCTGTTCTATTTAAATCTGATGAATGTCTATTTTTAAAATCAGAGATTGTCATTGCAGATGATTTGATTCTCATGCGTGCTCCAAGGAAGCATGATACGTATCTTCTCGATATGAATTCAAGCGAATCAAAGGCTACTGCAACTTGTCTTCTTTCAAAAGCATCAACCTCTGAGTCTCTCTTATGGCATCGTCGTTTAGGCCATGTTAATTTTAAGATAATTAATAAATTAGTAAAGAACAATCTTGTTAGAGGACTTCCTTTAAAAGATTTTTCTGTTAATGAAAAATGCATGGCATGTGCCAAAGGGAAACAACATAAGAAACCTCATAAGCCCAAACTTCTAAATAGCATATCTTGTCCTCTTGAGTTGTTACATACTGATTTATTTGGGCCAATTCGTGTTAAATCAATTGCTGAAAAATCTTTTTGTCTTGTTGTTACAGATGATTTCTCAAGATATTCATCTGTGAGGTTTCTTGCACACAAAGGCGAAGTTGCAGAGGAATTGCAGAGATTAATTCTTTCTATCGAATAAATCAGTAAGAAAAAAGTTATGGGACTAAGAAGTGACAACGGCACTGAATTCAAAAATCAGATTCTCGATTCATTTTGTGCTCAAAAAGGGATTGTGAGACAATTTAGTGCTGCAAGAACACCCCAGCAGAATGGTATTGCCGAACGAAAGAATCGCACTCTCGTGGAAGCTGCTCGTACAATGCTGATAGAATCTTCATTACCCATTATTTTCTGGGCTGAAGCTGTAAATTGTGCTTCTTATGTTCTAAACCGGGTGTTAATTGTGAAAGATAAAGTGAAGACTCCTTATGAACTTTTTCATAAGAGAAAGCCTCTAATTGATTTCTTTTGACCATTTGGTTGTTCTTGCATTCTTTTGAATACTCAATCTCAAAAGACAAAGTTTGGTGCTGCATCTGATGAGTGTTATTTTGTTGGCTATTCTTCTTCATAAAAGGCATACCGGGTTTATAACAAAAGAACACGTATTGTTCAAGAGTCGTTCTATGTTGATTGGCAGGAATCCAATCCTTCTGAAATTAAATCTGAACCAGCATGGTTCTTTGACTCCGATACGGTGTTCAATTCGTTCAATCTGCCAGTTTTCGATGATGATACATCCATTCCAAATACTCAAACAAATATTATTTCATCATCTCCATCGTCTGTTCCATCCACCACGTTAGTAAATGATGCTATTTCAACTGATGTTAGTTCTTCGTCTCCAATGACTGATCCGACACCATCATCTGATTCTTTACCTCCTACATCTTCTCCTTTACCTGATCCAACACCTATCATAGATTCACCTTCATCTAATCTTTCACCAGCTATGGGCGATACTTCTTCAACCATCTTTCCTTCTTCAAGTGATTACAAAACTTTGAAAGATCATCCACTTGACAATGTGATTGGATCTGTCTCTGATGGTGTTCGCACGCGAAGTCAATCTGGTCTAATTAATGTTTGTCTTTTCTCATGCTTCATCTCTCAAATTGTCCCGAAGAACGTTCATGCTGCTCTACAGGATCCTTGTTGGGTAGAGTCTATGCAATTAGAACTTCAATAGTTCAGAAAGCTTAAGGTTTGGACCTTAGTTGATTTACCTCCTAACAAATATCCAATTGGTACAAAATGGGTGTTTAAGAACAAACCAGATGATCAAGGAGTTGTGGTGCGTAACAAATCTAGACTCGTTGTGCAAGGCTTTGCTCAAGAAGAAGGGATTGATTATACAGAAGTCTTTGCTCCAGTTGCTCGTCTTGAAGCAATCAGAATATTTCTTGCTCATGCTGCTCATAAACAATTTAAAGTATATCAGATGGATGTGAAGTGTGCTTTTCTCTACGGAGACATTGATGAGGAGATATATGTGTGTCAACCACCAGGTTTTGAGGATCCTGATTTTCCTGATAAAGTGTTTAAGCTTGATAAATCTCTGTATGGTCTTCATCAAGCACCCAGAATATGGTATGAGACCCTAACACAATATCTTCTAAGCAATGGTTTCTCTCGTGGTACCATCGATATGACTCTATTCAAAAGAGAAGTGAATGGTGAAATGATATTTGTCCAAGTTTACGTTGATGATATTATTTTTGGATCTACAAATTCTCAATTGTGTAGAGAGTTCGAAGAGGTTATGAGTCAAAGGTTTGAAATGAGTATGATGGGTGAAATGTGTTTCTTTCTTGGATTACAAGTTGAACAACAGAACGAAGGAATTCTTATTCATCAGGAGAAGTATATAAAAGATATTTTGAAGAAATTTAAGATGGATGATGCTTCTACAGATATGACCCCATTTACTGCTCACACTTGTCTCACTCCAGATGAAAACGGAAAACCAGTTGATCCTCATCTTTTTAGATCTATGATTGGCTCTCTCATGTATCTTACTGCAAGTCGTCCTGATATCACTTTTGCTGTTGGTTACTGTGCTAGATATCAGTCGGCTCCAAAAGAATCTCATGAGAAAGCTGTCAAAAGAATATTTCGTTATCTCAAAGGATCATCTCGTTTAGGATTATGGTATCCATATGGGGGGGATTTTGATTTACATGCTTATTCTGATAGTGATTCTAATGATTGCTCGTTAAACAGAAAATCTGTGTCTGGCGGATGTCAATATTTGGGAAATTGCTTGGTATCTTGGCAGAGCAAGAAACAAACTATTGTTTCTCTTTCTACAGGGGAAGCTGAATATATTGCTGCCTCCAGCTGTTGTTCTCAAGTTCTCTGTATCCAACACCAAATGATTGATTATGGAATTAATTTTCTCTATACACCTTTATTTGTGACAATGAAGCAGCCATTGGAATTGCTAAAAATCCTATTCATCATGTCACACCCCAACCTTGACGGCGGAAACGTCGAGGAGTGAGAGTTAAGATCGTTCACAGCCACATAACGCTATTAATAATCCAAATATGATTTAAACATAAGTTTCAATTGTAACATTACAACATATGTCTCAAAGAAATTATAAGCATAACATAGAATGTAACAAATCATCCTTATTTCATTTATTTATCTAGGTCCATTCCTAGATGTGCAAGCTTCAAAGAGTAGATCACATACTTGAGGTATTCCTGAAACATGTTAAAAATAAAAGGTCAACATAAAAATGTTGGTGAGCATTCCATAGTTTTCAATACATAAGTATATAAAAGATGGCAATTCAAGTCATAAGTTAGTGAATAAAGTGATTAGGGATGTTATGAACAATGCAACAATCAAACCTCGACAAAGTTTTACAAGTCTCAAACGTTAAAAGTATATACGATCAGCTAAGTGTACTTGGATCAACCAAGCAGGCTTGTCTTACCCATAGATCTATGACTTCGCTGGGCTAGCAATAGTTAATGATTGTACATATAACGCCATAACATGGTAACCACAAAAGTTCAACTAACCACAACTTTGCATGATGAATTGCCATAAAGATTACAAGTCTCAAATAAGTTTACAAGTGCAATGATAATAAATTAACATGTTTCACCCCAAAGTGTGAAAATAAGCAAAAAGGGGTATGGAAATACTCACATGGAAAACTCACAAGTATAGTGATGATTGTAGAGTACATAAGAAAGCTTGGATGTCAAGAGTCAAAGGTGATCTCCTAAATGATAGAAAAACAATAACTTGATGTTGGAATTCATTACAAGAAGTTAGAACGTTTAGAGAATGCTAAAAAGCGAAAGGTAGATTGAAAAAGGATTATTGCATCAATTTTAGATTCTGGACAGAATGTTTGGTATGTGTTTGAACAGGTTTTAAACATAGCAAACGGTTTCATAAAATTATAAAAATTTATAATTGACTAGTTCAAAGTCTCCCGGACAACTTTCATTCAGAAACATTTTTATGAAAAGATCTTTAAATAGGTCAAACAAGCATCACAAGACAGAAGGTGCTGAAATGCGCACTTATTTTGTGAAGGCTATTGTTGAGTCGTCCGATTGAGTTTGAAGACGTATAAACTGTCGTTGGAAAGGTAATTCAATGAACTTAACATTGGAGTCTGAGTTTACCCAAATTTTATTTGTTATGATCAAGTTATAGTCGGTTGAAGTAAGACTATATTCTGCCAGAATTGTAGTAAGGCACTTATGTGCACTTTTAAAATTGTTGATACATGAAATGGGTTAGAACAATTTATTATGTTAATATATGGTATATTAGTCTTCATTTGAGTTATAAAAATATTCTAAGACTTTGGCATAGCCATCATTTAGAACAATAATCTTGCAGAATAACCGAATGCGGCGGCATAGCCGTCCATATGCAAACGGGATTCTTTGTTTATGTTAGTGTGTTGTTAGCTTAATTTAGGAATGTTAGTGATTATTATAAGATTAGTGATTATTAAAATGTTAATGATCAAATGATAATTATTAAAATAAAAAGAGGTTTGGTAGAAGAAAGAATAATAGTAAGAACATAAAGTCATGAGAACAATTGAATGTTAGGATGATTAAAATGTATAATATAAAAACCATAAAGGATTACCTTAGTATTAAGAATTCTTGAAATTTCTTGTAAAATAAAATTCTTCAAATTCATCATAACCAATGGATGAAAGAAAGATATGAGAGTGAGGTTTTTAGAGAATGAGCAAATGAAAAGTGAGGCCTAAGCCTTGCTTTTATACTTGAGGTTAGGAGGAGGTTATGAATGGTGTTAATGGTGATTTATAAGTCTTTTAAAAGGGGGTTATGATTGGAATTTGAAATAAATATAAAATTAAATAATTTAAATAAATAAAAGAATAATTATAATTTAAAATTTAAATTCTTGAAGACTATAATTTTAACAACTTTTTTATAAAATATTTATAGACTTTATAAAACCAATTTGAATAATCAATCAAATTATTTATTTGTTAATCTTTATAACTTTTATAAAACTTGTAACTTTATAATTTGATTACTTATTTTCAATATTTAAAATTCATAATTACTTATAAAACTTTATAAGTATAATAAAATTCATTTTATAACTTTATAAGTTTTAATAAGTCTTTTCCATTTAGTTATTTGTTGTAGCATGATTAATAAAGTTTATAATTTTATGAAAAAGAATTATTTATAAATCAACAAGTTATTATAAGTTGTTTAAATGATAAATTGAATAAATCAATTTAAACTACACGTCTAATCTATATAATTCATTAATATACATAAAATAAGTTAAATAAAGAAATTCATATCGTAAGATAGTTCGATTTTAGTTCGGGTTCGGGTTTATAACTTGAAAATGCCGGATGTTACAGTCTCCCCTACTTTAAGAAATTTCGTCCCGAAATTTAATCACAAGAAGACTAATTTCAAGGATGTGAGGAGACTTGGATTTCATGACACATTCGCAAGTGACACTTGGAACGTTTAAATTCAATTGAGTTTAATTATGATGGGATGGTATGCTTAAGTTTGTTAAGTTCATTATTTATGATTTCATGTGCTCCATGACAAAGGTTACAAGATTGTTAATCTAAAATTTTTAATTAATAAATGTTTGTACCTTAAATGGTTCAAGACATTCGGGAAGGTTTTGTCACGCAGTATTGGTGTGACACGAGACTCAGAGATAAGTTTAGGATGTTTTTGGATGGAATATAAAAGCTTCTCAAGTAATAACTTTAACATAGATCTTAGATGATTGATTCTTGTCTACTTATGCCATTAAGGTTTCAAGCTTAACTAGTGTAACGCTGATATAAGGATTGTGTTCGTTAAGGTTAGAGATTCAATTCAGAATGAGGACATCATTGTAATAGATTTTCAGGATAAGTGTGGATTTGAGGGGAAGTCATTCGGAAAAGATTATTAAGGGTCGTTAAGAGATTTGGGATAATGTGTTTAAGATTTAGGAGGCCAAAATCAATGAAGAAACAAGCCAATAGGTCAATAATGAACCAAAGGACATCAAGAAGTACAAGGCAATTTGAACATATACCCAGCTACGTCATCATTTCCTTTATGCGAAACCATGAATACCAATCGCGGAAATTCATGATCATCTTTGTCCCCATCAGAATGAATAAAAAGTCTTGTGAGTCGCAGTCAAGATAGAGATTTAGAGATTTTCAAAATTATGAGTTCAAAGTTATCCAAAATAATGGGAATTGTATTTTTAATTATGGGTAAAAAAGTTAAACAAAAACGTCGTTCATGATCGGATTGGAATTTAAACAATTCAGAATATCAACGACAAAGGCAACGGCAAATAGTTTTCTAAGTACGGCTTGCACACGCGGTTCATCATACCCATAAGCACAGCTGAGAACATTTATGTGTCTAGAAAGACATGAAGACAAGTTGATAATGCCCTTATTTAGTAGAAAGATTGTTTAAGAAGGCTACCATCACATAATCATATGTTGATGATAACTCAAAATGAAAGTTGATAAGTAAGAAATAAATGGTTCGATGTAGCTAGATCGAGTCAAAACATGAAGATAAAGGGAAAGAAATCGATTTAAGAATTCAAATGCTCCAAGCTCGGAATCAAAATCAACCTAGAGTGTTCGGGTCTCCTTTCAAGTTCAGAAATCATGCTTTGGCTTGATATGTCCAAACACTAACATTGGTTCACCCTTCAAGTTACTACATGTTTCTTGTCACTTGATTAAAACCTTGGTAAGTTGGAGATCAAAAAAAAAATGAGAATAGTCATCAAGGTGTGGTTTTCACTCCTAACTTGATGGTGTATTCCCAAGGTATGACCACTAACTTACCAATCAAAAAGTTCGATCCCAACTCCTTGTTGAGGATCCACAAAAATAAGATGAGGTAACTCACCGTTAAGGTAAGGGAAATCACTCCTATCTTAACGGTGAAGTTTTACAAAAACAAAATATAACAAGATGAACTTCTTCATCAAAATCCAGAATTCACTCCTACTTTGATGAAGACGTCTCATTTGAACAAATACAATTCTTAAAGATGATATTATCATCAAGGTATGGAATTTACGCCTATCTTGATGATTGAATTTCATAATAGCAAGAAAACAATCAAAGATTGACATTTGTCACCAAAGTACGGGTTTCAATCCTATTTTGGTGAGATCATGTCATTTGCGAAATGCCATTCCAACGAAAATAATTGAAGTCAATCCTCGGGATAAGGAAATCACCCCGATCCAGAGGATGAAATTTTATAAATCACAATTGGAAACCATTTATCGAAACGAATAGAAAATCCTCAAAATAAGGGAATCACCCCTGTTTTGATGAGTTAGAATCATTTAGGAGATACGAGTGTTCTTAGTCATAGGTTGACTTACAAACTCTTGCATCTCCCATGGTGCAAACGGTATGAAGTTTGACATAACAGCGAAAAGAAAATAATATCAATTAGAAATTCGGAAAATTTCAAGTTACATCAATGTAACAAAAGGAAAAATCATGCTTACAAGCTTAAGATCAAAGTTCGAGATAGCAAAATTTGTTATGATGGTGTTCAAATCTTGAATAATTTAAATCAGGAAGGCAAAATCAAGGACAAGAATGATTCGACATCATAATGAGATGTGAATATTCGATTCACAATCGAAGGGAATACATGGACTTCTCAAGATATGAGATCAGCTATAACCTTATTAAAGACATGCGTACTTATAAGCGATCACTCATCTCAAGGGTTTTGGGTCAAGTAAATGGATTCAATGATCGAGTCAAATCACCATTTACACTTTGCCTAGACAAAGTATCCCGAGATGTAGGAATTCCACCTACAGCATTTCATGTTCTTAGTTATGGGACACATCCTTAAGAAGACTTGAGAACCATAAGTAACGGTTAAAATTTTTGAAGGCCATTCGGTTTAGATTCCCAATATCTTTGGATATATTAAGAGTCATGCACACGTTGGTCAAGGTATAGAAATAGATACATGAAACGCCCAACGTGTGGCGATGTTTAAATGTAGGAGTTGAAATGTAGAATGGGTTCAATATTAACAGGAACATTATGTATGTTAAAATGAGGAGATATTGAAACTTTGGTGATAAACCAGTTCAAGAAAATCAAGGATTTTTAAGATACAAAGAGGATGGTTCCATTTGGTAACGCATTACCATTTGGAATCGTTGACACGTCAAGGTAAATTGACCCATTTGCCTTAGAGACTTGTGTATGTTGACCATAGTTTATCACTCATCCCAGAAATCCCCAGGTAAGCATAACTGGTCTTGCAATGAGATTTATACGATATGCTTGCCTTAGCCCGAAGGCCTTTTGCCAGGAAATCCAGAATACAGGTGTCTATGTGTCACACAAATTTCTTTGGTTTATGAAATCAAAACCTTGATGAGATTTTCATAGATTAGACATAGAGTCTAAGGAATTGAACCCACGACGATAAGTGTAGATTCCACATGTCGTTGAGAATAACTTTAGGAAGTTCATTTATCGGGGAGGGTCAAAGAGTCAAAGTTAAGTTTAGAGAGACAAGTAACTAAGTTTAAGCATACATAAGGCAATCCTATGCTAAGGCATCAAGTTGCATAAAAGGCATAGCATTATGTAGCATGCAAACAACATATAAGCACAAAGGTATAAGAATCTTTCTATGAGGTTCATGCAACTATAGTCTAGGTCACCATTTCTAATAACCTAAATCCCTATAGTTATGGGCTCTGATACCAATCTGTCACACCCCAACCTTGACGGCGGAAACGTCGAGGAGTGAGAGTTAAGATCGTTCACAGCCACATAACGCTATTAATAATCCAAATATGATTTAAACATAAGTTTCAATTGTAACATTACAACATATGTCTCAAAGAAATTAGAAGCATAACATAGAATGTAACAAATCATCCTTATTTCATTTATTTATCTAGGTCCATTCCTAGATGTGAAGCTTCAAAGAGTAGATCACATACTTGAGGTATTCCTGAAACATGTTAAAAATAAAAGGTCAACATAAAAATGTTGGTGAGCATTCCATAGTTTTCAATACATAAGTATATAAAAGATGGCAATTCAAGTCATAAGTTAGTGAATAAAGTGATTAGGGATGTTATGAACAATGCAACAATCAAACCTCGACAAAGTTTTACAAGTCTCAAACGTTAAAAGTATATACGATCAGCTAAGTGTACTTGGATCAACCAAGCAGGCTTGTCTTACCCATAGATCTATGACTTCGCTGGGCTAGCAATAGTTAATGATTGTACATATAACGCCATAACATGGTAACCACAAAAGTTCAACTAACCACAACTTTGCATGATGAATTGCCATAAAGATTACAAGTCTCAAATAAGTTTACAAGTGCAATGATAATAAATTAACATGTTTCACCCCAAAGTGTGAAAATAAGCAAAAAGGGGTATGGAAATACTCACATGGAAAACTCACAAGTATAGTGATGATTGTAGAGTACATAAGAAAGCTTGGATGTCAAGAGTCAAAGGTGATCTCCTAAATGATAGAAAAACAATAACTTGATGTTGGAATTCATTACAAGAAGTTAGAACGTTTAGAGAATGCTAAAAAGCGAAAGGTAGATTGAAAAAGGATTATTGCATCAATTTTAGATTCTGGACAGAATGTTTGGTATGTGTTTGAACAGGTTTTAAACATAGCAAACGGTTTCATAAAATTATAAAAATTTATAATTGACTAGTTCAAAGTCTCCCGGACAACTTTCATTCAGAAACATTTTTATGAAAAGATCTTTAAATAGGTCAAACAAGCATCACAAGACAGAAGGTGCTGAAATGCGCACTTATTTTGTGAAGGCTATTGTTGAGTCGTCCGATTGAGTTTGAAGACGTATAAACTGTCGTTGGAAAGGTAATTCAATGAACTTAACATTGGAGTCTGATTTTACCCAAATTTAGTTTGTTATGATCAAGTTATAGTCGGTTGAAGTAAGACTATATTCTGCCAGAATTGTAGTAAGGCACTTATGTGCACTTTTAAAATTGTTGATACATGAAACGGGTTAGAACAATTTATTATGTTAATATATGGTATATTAGTCTTCATTTGAGTTATAAAAATATTCTAAGACTTTGGCATAGCCATCATTTAGAACAATAATCTTGCAGAATAACCGAATGCGGCGGCATAGCCGTCCATATGCAAACGGGATTCTTTGTTTATGTTAGTGTGTTGTTAGCTTAATTTAGGAATGTTAGTGATTATTATAAGATTAGTGATTATTAAAATGTTAATGATCAAATGATAATTATTAAAATAAAAAGAGGTTTGGTAGAAGAAAGAATAATAGTAAGAACATAAAGTCATGAGAACAATTGAATGTTAGGATGATTAAAATGTATAATATAAAAACCATAAAGGATTACCTTAGTATTAAGAATTCTTGAAATTTCTTGTAAAATAAAATTCTTCAAATTCATCATAACCAATGGATGAAAGAAAGATATGAGAGTGAGGTTTTTAGAGAATGAGCAAATGAAAAGTGAGGCCTAAGCCTTGCTTTTATACTTGAGGTTAGGAGGAGGTTATGAATGGTGTTAATGGTGATTTATAAGTCTTTTAAAAGGGGGTTATGATTGGAATTTGAAATAAATATAAAAATTAAATAATTTAAATAAATAAAAGAATAATTATAATTTAAAATTTAGATTCTTGAAGACTATAATTTTAACAACTTTTTTATAAAATATTTATAGACTTTATAAAACCAATTTGAATAATCAATCAAATTATTTATTTGTTAATCTTTATAACTTTTATAAAACTTGTAACTTTATAATTTGATTACTTATTTTCAATATTTAAAATTCATAATTACTTATAAAACTTTATAAGTATAATAAAATTCATTTTATAACTTTATAAGTTTTAATAAGTCTTTTCCATTTAGTTATTTGTTGTAGCATGATTAATAAAGTTTATAATTTTATGAAAAAGAATTATTTATAAATCAACAAGTTATTATAAGTTGTTTAAATGATAAATTGAATAAATCAATTTAAACTACACGTCTAATCTATATAATTCATTAATATACATAAAATAAGTTAAATAAAGAAATTCATATCGTAAGATAGTTCGATTTTAGTTCGGGTTCGGGTTTATAACTTGAAAATGCCGGATGTTACAGTCTCCCCTACTTTAAGAAATTTCGTCCCGAAATTTAATCACAAGAAGACTAATTTCAAGGATGTGAGGAGACTTGGATTTCATGACACATTCGCAAGTGACACTTGGAACGTTTAAATTCAATTGAGTTTAATTATGATGGGATGGTATGCTTAAGTTTGTTAAGTTCATTATTTATGATTTCATGTGCTCCATGACAAAGGTTACAAGATTGTTAATCTAAAATTTTTAATTAATAAATGTTTGTACCTTAAATGGTTCAAGACATTCGGGAAGGTTTTGTCACGCAGTATTGGTGTGACACGAGACTCAGAGATAAGTTTAGGATGTTTTTGGATGGAATATAAAAGCTTCTCAAGTAATAACTTTAACATAGATCTTATATGATTGATTCTTGTCTACTTATGCCATTAAGGATTCAAGCTTAACTAGTGTAACGCTGATATAAGGATTGTGTTCGTTAAGGTTAGAGATTCAATTCAGAATGAGGACATCATTGTAATAGATTTTCAGGATAAGTGTGGATTTGAGGGGAAGTCATTCGGAAAAGATTATTAAGGGTCGTTAAGAGATTTGGGATAATGTGTTTAAGATTTAGGAGGCCAAAATCAATGAAGAAACAAGCCAATAGGTCAATAATGAACCAAAGGACATCAAGAAGTACAAGGAAATTTGAACATATACCCAGCTACGTCATCATTTCCTTTATGCCAAACCATGAATACCAATCGCGGAAATTCATGATCATCTTTGTCCCCATCAGAATGAATAACAAGTCTTGTGAGTCGCAGTCAAGATAGAGATTTAGAGATTTTCAAAATTATGAGTTCAAAGTTATCCAAAATAATGGGAATTGTTTTTTAATTATGGGTAAAAAAGTTAAACAAAAACGTCGTTCATGATCGGATTGGAATTTAAACAATTCAGAATATCAACGACAAAGGCAACGACAAATAGTTTTCTAAGTATGGATTGCACACGCGGTTCATCATACCCATAAGCACAGCTGAGAACATTTATGTGTCTAGAAAGACATGAACACAAGTTGATAATGCCCTTATTTAGTAGAAAGATTGTTTAAGAAGGCTACCATCACACAATCATATGTTGATGATAACTCAAAATGAAAGTTGATAAGTAAGAAATAAATGGTTCGATGTAGCTAGATCGAGTCAAAACATGAAGATAAAGGGAAAGAAATCGATTTAAGAATTCAAATGCTCCAAGCTCGGAATCAAAATCAACCTAGAGTGTTCGGGTCTCCTTTCAAGTTCAGAAATCATGCTTTGGCTTGATAGGTCCAAACACTAACATTGGTTCACCCTTCAAGTTACTACATGTTTCTTGTCACTTGATTAAAACCTTGGTAAGTTGGAGATCAAAAAAAAAATAAGAATAGTCATCAAGGTGTGGTTTTCACTCCTAACTTGATGGTGTATTCCCAAGGTATGACCACTAACTTACCAATCAAAAAGTTCGATCCCAACTCCTTGTTGAGGATCCACAAAAATAAGACGAGGTAACTCACCGTTAAGGTAAGGGAAATCACTCCTATCTTAACGGTGAAGTTTTACAAAAACAAAATATAACAAGATGAACTTCTTCATCAAAATCCAGAATTCACTCCTACTTTGATGAAGACGTCTCATTTGAACAAATACAATTCTTAAAGATGATATTATCATCAAGGTATGGAATTTACGCCTATCTTGATGATTGAATTTCATAATAGCAAGAAAACAATCGAAGATTGACATTTGTCACCAAAGTACGGGTTTCAATCCTATTTTGGTGAGATCATGTCATTTGCGAAATGCCATTCCAACGAAAATAATTGAAGTCAATCCTAGGGATAAGGAAATCACCCCGATCTAGAGGATGAAATTTTATAAATCACAATTGGAAACCATTTATCGAAACGAATAGAAAATCCTCAAAATAAGGGAATCACCCCTGTTTTGATGAGTTAGAATCATTTAGGAGATACGAGTGTTCTTAGTCATAGGTTGACTTACAAACTCTTGCATCTCCCATGGTGCAAACGGTATGAAGTTTGACATAACAGCGAAAAGAAAATAATATCAATTAGAAATTCGGAAAATTTCAAGTTACATCAATGTAACAAAAGGAAAAATCATGCTTACAAGCTTAAGATCAAAGTTCGAGATAGCAAAATTTGTTATGATGGTGTTCAAATCTTGAATAATTTAAATCAGGAAGGCAAAATCAAGGACAAGAATGATTCGACATCATAATGAGATGTGAATATTCGATTCACAATCGAAGGGAATACATGGACTTCTCAAGATATGAGATCAGCCATAACCTTATTAAAGACATGCGTACTTATAAGCGATCACTCATCTCAAGGGTTTTGAGTCAAGTAAATGGATTCAATGATCGAGTCAAATCACCATTTACACTTTGCCTAGACAAAGTATCCCGAGATGTAGGAATTCCACCTACAGCATTTCATGTTCTTAGTTATGGGACACATCCTTAAGAAGACTTGAGAACCATAAGTAACGGTTAAAATTTTTGAAGGCTATTCGGTTTAGATTCCCAATATCTTTGGATATATTAAGAGTCATGCACACGTTGGTCAAGGTATAGAAATAGATACATGAAACGCCCAACGTGTGGCGATGTTTAAATGTAGGAGTTGAAATGTAGAATGGGTTCAATATTAACAGGAACATTATGTATGTTAAAATGAGGAGATATTGAAACTTTGGTGATATACCAGTTCAAGAAAATCAAGGATTTTTAAGATACAAAGAGGATGGTTCCATTTGGTAACGCATTACCATTTGGAATCGTTGACACGTCAAGGTAAATTGACCCATTTGCCTTAGAGACTTGTGTATGTTGACCATAGTTTATCACTCATCCCAGAAATCCCCAGGTAAGCATAACTGGTCTCGCAATGAGATTTATACGATATGCTTGCCTTAGCCCGAAGGCCTTTTGCCAGGAAATCCAGAATACAGGTGTCTATGTGTCACACAAATTTCTTTGGTTTATGAAATCAAAACCTTGATGAGATTTTCATAGATTAGACATAGAGTCTAAGGAATTGAACCCACGACGATAAGTGTAGATTCCACATGTCGTTGAGAATAAGTTTAGGAAGATCATTTGTCGGGGAGGGTCAAAGAGTCAAAGTTAAGTTTAGGGAGACAAGTAACTAAGATTAAGCATACATAAGGCAATCCTATGCTAAGGCATCAAGTTGCACAAAAGGCATAGCATTATGTAGCATGCAAACAACATATAAGCACAAAGGTATAAGAATCTTTCTATGAGGTTCATGCAACTATAGTCTAGGTCACCATTTCTAATAACCTAAATCCCTATAGTTATGGGCTCTGATACCAATCTGTCACACCCCAACCTTGACGGCGGAAACGTCGAGGAGTGAGAGTTAAGATCGTTCACAGCCACATAACGCTATTAATAATCCAAATATGATTTAAACATAAGTTTCAATTGTAACATTACAACATATGTCTCAAAGAAATTATAAGCATAACATAGAATGTAACAAATCATCCTTATTTCATTTATTTATCTAGGTCTATTCCTAGATGTGCAAGCTTCAAAGAGTAGATCACATACTTGAGGTATTCCTGAAACATGTTAAAAATAAAAGGTCAACATAAAAATGTTGGTGAGCATTCCATAGTTTTCAATACATAAGTATATAAAAGATGGCAATTCAAGTCAAAGTTAGTGAATAAAGTGATTAGGGATGTTATGAACAATGCAACAATCAAACCTCGACAAAGTTTTACAAGTCTCAAACGTTAAAAGTATATACGATCAGCTAAGTGTACTTGGATCAACCAAGCAGGCTTGTCTTACCCATAGATCTATGACTTCGCTGGGCTAGCAATAGTTAATGATTGTACATATAACGCCATAACATGGTAACCACAAAAGTTCAACTAACCATAACTTTGCATGATGAATTGCCATAAAGATTACAAGTCTCAAATAAGTTTACAAGTGCAATGATAATAAATTAACATGTTTCACCCCAAAGTGTGAAAATAAGCAAAAAGGGGTATGGAAATACTCACATGGAAAACTCACAAGTATAGTGATGATTGTAGAGTACATAAGAAAGCTTGGATGTCAAGAGTCAAAGGTGATCTCCTAAATGATAGAAAAACAATAACTTGATGTTGGAATTCATTACAAGAAGTTAGAACGTTTAGAGAATGCTAAAAAGCAAAAGGTAGATTGAAAAAGGATTATTGCATCAATTTTAGATTCTGGACAAAATGTTTGGTATGTGTTTGAACAGGTTTTAAACATAGCAAACGGTTTCATAAAATTATAAACATTTATAATTGACTAGTTCAAAGTCTCCCGGACAACTTTCATTCAGAAACATTTTTATGAAAAGATCTTTAAATAGGTCAAACAAGCATCACAAGACAGAAGGTGCTGAAATGCGCACTTATTTTGTGAAGGCTATTGTTGAGTCGTCCGATTGAGTTTGAAGACGTATAAACTGTCGTTGAAAGGTAATTCAATGAACTTAACATTGGAGTCTGATTTTACCCAAATTTAGTTTGTTATGATCAAGTTATAGTCGGTTGAAGTAAGACTATATTCTGCCAGAATTGTAGTAAGGCACTTATGTGCACTTTTAAAATTGTTGATACATGAAACGGGTTAGAACAATTTATTATGTTAATATATGGTACATTAGTCTTCATTTGAGTTATAAAAATATTCTAAGACTTTGGCGTAGCCATCATTTAGAACAATAATCTTGCAGAATAACCGAATGCGGCGGCATAGCCGTCCATATGCAAACGGGATTCTTTGTTTATGTTAGTGTGTTGTTAGCTTAATTTAGGAATGTTAGTGATTATTATAAGATTAGTGATTATTAAAATGTTAATGATCAAATGATAATTATTAAAATAAAAAGAGGTTTGGTAGAAGAAAGAATAATAGTAAGAACATAAAGTCATGAGAACAATTGAATGTTAGGATGATTAAAATGTATAATATAAAAACCATAAAGGATTACCTTAGTATTAAGAATTCTTGAAATTTCTTGTAAAATAAAATTCTTCAAATTCATCATAACCAATGGATGAAAGAAAGATATGAGAGTGAGGTTTTTAGAGAATGAGCAAATGAAAAGTGAGGCCTAAGCCTTGCTTTTATACTTGAGGTTAGGAGGAGGTTATGAATGGTGTTAATGGTGATTTATAAAAGGGGGTTATGATTGGAATTTGAAATAAATATAAAATTAAATAATTTAAATAAATAAAAGAATAATTATAATTTAAAATTTAAATTCTTGAAGACTATAATTTTAACAACTTTTTTATAAAATATTTATAGACTTTATAAAACCAATTTGAATAATCAATCAAATTATTTATTTGTTAATCTTTATAACTTTTATAAAACTTGTAACTTTATAATTTGATTTCTTATTTTCAATATTTAAAATTCATAATTACTTATAAAACTTTATAAGTATAATAAAATTCATTTTATAACTTTATAAGTTTTAATAAGTCTTTTCCATTTAGTTATTTGTTGTAGCATGATTAATAAAGTTTATAATTTTATGAAAAAGAATTATTTATAAATCAACAAGTTATTATAAGTTGTTTAAATGATAAATTGAATAAATCAATTTAAACTACACGTCTAATCTATATAATTCATTAATATACATAAAATAAGTTAAATAAAGAAATTCATATCGTAAGATAGTTCGATTTTAGTTCGGGTTCGGGTTTATAACTTGAAAATGCCGGATGTTACACATCATTCCCGAACCAAGCATATCGAGACACGAATTCATGCGATTCGTGATGCTCAAGAAAAGGGTTTCATTGATATTGCACCCATCGATACAAAAAATCAAAAAGCTGATCTTTTCACAAAAACTTTTGATAAACCTCGTATTTATGAATTGATTTCTATGCTCGGGTTAATATCTTTTTAAATTTTCATTTTCTATTTCTTTGATTAAAAAATTTAATAATAAAAAAAATGATTTATTGAAAATAAAATTTTGGGGGAGTAATTTCATAATTCTGAGATCGGAATTTAACATGATGAGAAATGATTGTATATTCTCTAAGTATATTTTTATACATGACCGGTGCTTCAATGAGAAATGATAGTAACTGATACTGGATTCTGTTTCACATAAATTTTTAAGGAAAATTGATCAGATTCTTTAACGATATGCTTGATAGACTCAGCCTGACGAATAAAGTAGACAGCAGCTTTATGATTAAATTAAACATCATGCTTAAGAATGTCTGGATTTACTCAATTGTTTTAGCTTGCACAAAAACTGAGTCCTGACAAAAATTGGATTGAGAATGAATCTTTCGTCCATTTTGCTTTGATATGTTATCTCCCTGAACCATAGCTGGTATATTCTTGTGTTGAGGTATCGTGTGTCTGTGCTAATCTCGTATGCTGTACGGAAGTACTGACCTGGAGTGATGATCTCCTCTGCTGTACGATAGTACTGACCTGGAGCTCTCATCAACACATGTTTAAATGGTTATCTCCTTTGTTATACGTGAGTATAGATATGGAGCTCTCACCATTTTGATATAATTATGTCAAATCATCTTATCGATGAGTTCCTTTCAGAATGAAATTTTCTGTTTATAATCATTTGCACACCAATGCACAAGCCTTGTTCTATGTACATTGATTCAAAATTCAAGAAATCCTGAGGTTGGGTGAGGGTTTTTACCAAATGATTGTGGGGTCCTAACATTCTAAAGCATCTAATTTAACCTTAAACAAATCATAAGCTGTTTGTTGAAAAAGGATAAGGCATGAGTTTAAGTGGACAATTATATCAGCAATCGTTATTGATTTGTTCTAATATCAGTTGTTTCTGTGCAGATTGTGATCAGATCCTGTATTCAGTATGATCACATTGCTGGTCGATGATATTTGATCATCTTTATGTTCATAAATATCTAGAGAATGTGACCTCTGATTAATTTAGATCTCATTATGTGATGTGCTTCATGATAAATATATATATATATATATATATATATATATATATATATATATATATATATATATATATATATATATATATATATATATAATAATAATAATAATAATAAAAAAATAAAAATAATAAAAAAAATTATTATAAAATAAAAAAAAATTAAATAATAAAATAATAAATAAAAAAAATTAAATTAAATAATTGTTTCGCAAAGCGAAACTGCAATTTCGCTAAGTTTACTAATTAGTTGTCAACTAGTTATATCTTTTTGAAATTACAGTTTCACTGGGCGAAACTGTAAATTCGCCCTGCGAATTTATAGTTTCGCTAGCTGCGAAACTATTTGCTATTTAAGTCGTTTTTGCGAAATTTTTCTCATAATTTCGCAAAAACGATCTGTGTAGTTCTTAGGGTTTCTACATGACGATATTTGGCGATATTGTATTTTGATTGTGTTTTGGACTGATTAATAGTGTCATTTGCTTCGCATGTGAGTTTCGAACCTTGTAACATCTTTTAATCTGGTTAAAATCATCTCCATTTAAGTGATTTGGATTTTGAGTCTTCGGTGGGTTCCCTGTTCTTCTAGTGAAATTACAGATTCTTCTACGAAACTGAACGAAAGTTCTCATCTTTTCAGCGAAACTGTAAAGTTATGCTGTCCGGGCAAACTTAACAGTTTCGCCAAATTATCTTTAGTTTCGCAGTATCTGGTCTTAAACTTGCACAGTTTCGCTTGATCATGTTTTCTTGTGAACAACGAAACTAATTTTTGAACAGCGAAACTAATTTGTTACAGCGAAACTATGTTTGTGCTTGGAGAAATTAATAGCAAATCTTCTGTAATCTATCCTCACCTTGTCGAAATTGCTTTTTGTTCTGCGAAAATAACATGTTTCAATGAACGAAACTATTGTTTCGCTTGTCGAAACTGTTAGTTTTCATTGTCAAAACTGTTTTTGTTCAGCGAAACTATCATGTCTTAGTGAGCGAAACTATTGTTTCGCTTGCCGAAACTGCTAGTTTCCTTTGTTTTAGTATTATTTTCTTATTTTCATAATTTCTCATTCAAATTTAATTATTTTCTTTATCAGGTTATCATGGCTAATCTCAAATTTGATGAGCGGAATAACATCACAGCCATTTTAGATGATACTCACCCTAAGGCAGCTGGATTTCGAGATTGTATCAGATGGCTTCAAAGATCACCTATAGCCTATGCCATATCTCATTCGCCAACTATTTATGATCTTCATATTAGAGATTTTTGGCGATCTGCAGAATATGATAGTAGAGGAGATGTACAGCGAATCACTGCCAAAGTTATTGATCATGATGTGACGATCACTGCTGAGAGTGTTTCGAGGATTCTTAGACTTGAAGATGATACTGGAGATGAAGTAGCTATGACAGAGTCTGAGGTGTTTCAAGCTTTTAGAAGTATGGGGTATGAGGGACCAGCCTTTGGTTCAAGGAAATAGATCAAGAAGTCATTCTTATCTAAAGAATGGAGATATATCGCTCATGTTTTTATCATGTGTCTAGATCACCGTAAAGGTGGATCCGATGGACTTAATCTTGATTGGGCTAAGGCAATGGTGCTATGTTGTAAAGGGGAGAAGGCCAATATAACTAGATTGATTTTTGCATGTATGGCAGAGAATGTGATGGCTGCAAAGAAAGACAAATGGCTGCTATACCCTCGTTTTCTTCAGATGATTTTTGATGATCTTATACCTGATGTTCCAAAACATGGAGAGATCAAGAGGCTGGTGCAGATGAATCCCCGTATTTTTGCTGATTGTTGTGCCATTCGCCGCGACTTTAGTGGTAAAATCACCCATCTTTGGGAAAATATGTATCCTCCAGAACGCTGGAATTATATTAGACGAGTGGATGAGTCTGAGAATAAAAGAGCTGAAGAAACAAGAGTACAGCAAGCTGAGGCTACAAAGAAAAGGAAGAGATATGCCAAAGAAAAGGATTATGATTTTGAAGAGGATATTGATGCACAAGCTGAGGAAGTCAGGGTTGAGAAAGAAAGGAGGTCTAAGAAGAAAACTGATTTTGCTGAGCCTGAGCGGCGAACCAAACATAGACATGAGGGATTTACAGCTAGAAGAGAGGCCAGTGAAAATCTTGATGAGGATGTGATACGCAACCTGAATAATTCGTTGGCTAATGAACTGAGTATGATTAAGACTAAACTTACAAATCAGGAAATCAGAGAAAGACAGAAAGATGAGGTGATTGAAGAAATGCAGAGAATGTTAGTTGATCAAAACAAACTGATTAAGAAGTTGTTTGAGGAGATTACACAAATGAAAGCTGCAGCCGGCCTACCTAGTCAACTGACTCAATCTGAGTTAGATGATTTGACTGATACATCAAAGTACTCATTTCTGAATGTGGGTACTTCATCTAAGGTAGGAGAGGGCACTTCGGGAGCAGCAACTACTGGTGGAGGAGAGCAGGAAATTCCAAGAGAGGATGTTAGAAGGAATAATGAGGACGATATTATTGAAGCTGGGTTTGTAAACATGCAGTTTGATTTTGAAAAAGATCTTGTTGGTGAAGAAGTTGTTGTTACAGCTACTACTGAAGGAGTATCTGATAGAGGCAAAGGGTTGGTTGATGAAGAGGAGGAAGATGAACAACTTATAGACTATGATTTAGAGCCGGATTTCTATGAAGTTGATGAGCGACCCTTGATATATGTTGCTAAGAAGGGAGAAGATGATGCAGATGTTTTTGAAATGGATAAAAATGATTGGTTGGTGAAAGAGAAGGAGGTGGAGGAAATCACTCCTTTGTTTCAAAATTTGGAGGGATTAAGCAGGAAGGAAGCCGATAAGAAAATCATAAGCTGGTGTTACAATCCCAGTTTAAAGATGTTCATGATCAAGAGACGGGGAGGAAATATCAGTTATATGCTTAAGAGGAAGGCTTTTAAGACCTTGCCTAAATGGGATTTGAGACGTTTAGCAACTCTACCTTTGATCAATGCTCACTTAAGTGAAAGAGCATCATTTCTTGAGAAGGAAATAAAAAATGGACTTAATGATAATTTTGAGTCTTTTGGATATATGAAAGCTGAAAGAAAGAGATCAAAGAAGGATAAAGATTGGGAGACAGGAAAAGGAAGGATTGTACTAAGAGTTAAACCTCCAAATACTGTAAATCGGGTAAGATTGGCTGATCCTCTTCCCCAACAACTACAGGACTTTGAGAAGTGGTTTTATGACAACAATACTGGAGTGGCTGTGATTAGAGCTAAACATGGAAAAGAGTTCAGAGTGTTTGATCCGATGGAGTTGTTTAGTTTTTGTGATGAAGACCTTTTGGTACTATGTGAAAATCACATTAAAGCTGGGGCTGGAGAGGAAACTAGAAAAGAAGCTAGTTTGTTCATGAATGTTGCAAACAAGATAAGGGGAGTAAGGTCGGAGGTCAGGAAGCTAGCTGAAAGGGTGAGAGCTCAGGATGAGTTTGATATGGATGTTCAAGATCTGACCAGGCAATTTGCAAAGGCTAGTGGTCATTCTGAAGAAGCTAGTGATGCAGGAAAGAACCTTGGAGGATCATTGGCTGAAGCTTTTGAGGATGTTGCTGCAGGAGGCGATGAAGACAGATCAACGGCAGCAGAGGAATCTGGAGCTGATAAGTCAAATCAAGAAGAGTGAAGATAGTGAGATCCAACCTAGGGGGAGTATTGAAGATCATGTATAGGTTGGACTCACTTTAGTATAGTTCTTTACTTTACTTGTAATAGGACTTTTGTTAGTTTCCTTTTGTATGTTCTTTGTATTGTGTAGTTTTGGCAGTCCAGCGAAACTGTGAGCGAATCTATACATTCGCTCACAGTTTGCTGTTCTAGTTTACCCGGCGAACTTGTGTTCTGCCGGGCGAAACTATAGTTTCGGCATGACAGTTTCGCTTGTAGCGAAACTGTCTGCGAAACTACAACTGCTATATATACTTTTGTCAATTCTCATTGTAAGTTAAGCTTGCAAAACCCTAATCGTGGATCATTGTTGCAAGTTACCTATTCTAAGCAGTTTTTACGAAAATACTATTGTGCTTCATGTTATTGATTGTTATTGTTCATTTTGTTATCAAATATGTGTTAGAATTGTCTTCTATCTTCTCAATTGTTATTGTTTAGCATGGATGTTAGATATTGAGCAATTCATCACTTCAATTGCACTGTTTTTCGATCACATGGACCAACAAATACCCATGTAAATCTAGTAAAATCATCAACAATCACAAGGCAATATGATTTCCTTCCAATGCTCATAATACTTGTGGGACCAAATAGATCCATGTGCAATAAGTGTAATGGGGTGGTGATGGAGTTAACAACTTTGGATTTATGAGATTTCCTGTGTTGCTTCCCTTTCAGGCATGCAACACAGTTATCTTTGCAGAAAAATTCCTTTTTAGGCAAACCATGTACCAAGTTATTTTTAGCCAATTTATTCAT
The DNA here is from genome assembly GCA_025215565.1 of Flaveria ramosissima. NCBI lineage: Eukaryota > Viridiplantae > Streptophyta > Magnoliopsida > Asterales > Asteraceae > Flaveria > Flaveria ramosissima. Next base: position 11,017,512 of record CM046044.1, on the reverse strand, counting down.
TGTCTTAAAATTTACATGACACATTCGTTTATGCCATAGTGTTGACTCATCACCATCAGCTTTGCAAAGAAAGCATGATACTTCTCCTATTGGAGAAGCATTGTTCATATGCAGCTGGTACATATCCCCTTTCCTGGGAGATCTAAGAAGCACCAATTCCTGAGGAATTGTCATCTCGGGTTTGAGGATTATGCACTCATGTTCTGTGAAGAGTATTTGATGCTTTTGATCACAGAACTAAGAAACACTTAACAGATTGTGTTCAAGCTGTTTGACAAAGTTAACTTTGTCAACTTTTAATTTTCTGTTGGATATACTTCCTCTGCCAGAAATATATCCTCCGGCCTCACCTCCAAACTGGACAAGACCTCCATCATACTGTTGAAATTGTTGAAGGAGAGATCTGTTCCCTATCATGTGCCTGGAGCATCCACTATCCACAATGCAAACATTGTTATTCTTGTCATATGGATGTCCCTGCACATAAGATGAGATGATTAGTTTTGATTGGAAACCCAAGCCTTGTTGGTCTTGGGTTCTTGCAATGATAGTGACATAATTGAACCAAAATTTATGCATGGGGTGTTCAATGGATGTCTTTGAAGAAGAGGTTTGGGCTACAGCATCTTCCTTGATCTTCCATTCCATCCCTTGGTTGATCATAGAGGATGAGCTTGTTGAAGCTTTTGCAGCTTGGCATTCTTTCGAAGCTTCTTTCTTTTCGGAAGAAGCCTTCACCACCTTTTCTTTCGAAGCAGTCTTCTTCTGGGATGGTCTCAAGGGGACTCTTTTATTCTTTTGAGTCTTAATAGCTTTAGCTTCCGAAGCCTTTTTCCTTTCGAAAGAAGGACCTTCTTCTGAAGGTAGCCTTGCTTCGGAAACAAGCTTTCCCTTTTTCATCACTTGAACCATTTGATATGGTCCAAATGAGAAACCTTCCCTGACTCCTTCCTTTTTAACATTATTGCATAATGTGTGCTAGCAGGATTGTAGTAACAATCTTTGGCCATGTGGTTTTGCAGACCACACATTATGCATGCAATGTGAATCTTTTGGGAATTTGAGGATTTTTGTTTCTTGTTCTTTTTCTCTTCATCAGCAACCTTTCCCTTTAACTTCTGATCCTTTGGTAGGACAGGAATGCTGGTACTACACCTCTAACCTGATTCGGAGTTTCCAACCACCTGGAATCCAGCTGAGATGAATACACCCTTTTGCTTTGGGTCTATCTTCAGCTTAGACTCAACCACTTTCTTGGCAGTTTTTCTGGCTGCCTTAGCTCTGCTTCTTTTGGCTTTGGTGGTCAGGGTTTGATCATCATTGGTAGGAGAGGGTATACTTACCTGGTTCTTCCCTGTGATGTTCTCCATGGTTGCATCATTCTTTGACTCATAAGAAGGTGGGTCAGCAGATGGAACCTCTTGCTCTTCAGTACCACACCTTGGTTGTCTTATAGACTCATAGGAGTGTGGTGGAGCAATCTCATTGGTTCCCAGCCCACCTTTGTTTTGGTAACAATGTTTTAAGTGAGAGGATGATGCAAGAATGGCTTGGAAGTTTTGCTCGGAAATAGCATACTTCTTGGCTTGAGCCTCAGCTGGGACAAGCTGGGCTTGATCCTCAGTCAATTTGAATATTAAATTCTTTATTTGAGTCTTATAGTTTGTGTGTTCGTGTTTTAATAGGGATACATTTTTCTCTAACTCTTCAATTTTTCTTTGATAGTCAGATTCAGCCCTTTTAAAATCAGATTTTAAAACATTTAAAGACTCAATATCGGATTTAATCTCCATATTGTAGTCCTGATACAATTTAACCTTAGCAATACAGGCAGGAGTGCAGAGATGTTCATATACCTTATTTTCATCTGTTCCGGCCATGAGTACTTGAGCAGAAGTCACATCCTATACCATAAAGCTCTAGTCAACTTCTTGAGCCATTGCAGCTGTTTCTGTTGACTTTATGGTGGGCTTTGGTGTAGAGGGATGTATGGAGGCCTGTGGGGTTCCTGGATTAGACTTGGGAGCCTTGCATTCCCTTGCAAAATGACCAAGTTGGTTACAGTTGTAACATTTGCCCTTGGTTTTGTCAAACCCAAATTTGCTGTTGATTGGGTTCTGGGGAAATTGCCTTCCAGTTCTCTTAAAGAACTTCTTTGCTCTGTAGGTTAATAGAGCCATTTGTTGGACTATGTCCACGTATTCCACGTCATCTGGGTTGAAGCACTCTAGATCATCAAAGCAATAGTGATAATCATTTGAGTGTCCACTTCCTGAGACAAAAGCACAGCTGTCCTGAAAGGAACTTTGCTGAGCTTGTTAAGACCTTGGAGTCTTAGGAAATGTGATGTATGGCCTAGAAGAACAAGATGGCTGCTGGGTGTAAGTCAGGTATTGTTGATGCTGGGAGGTTCCTGAGCCTTCAGCAACCATTAAATATCTACTAGCATGAAGACTCAAGGGTCTGCTTGTCTGATGACCTCTCTTACTCTCCATCAAGGATGCCATAGAGTTCAGTCATGGTGAGTGTATTCAGGTTCTCTGTTTTCTTGATAGAGACACAATAGAATGTCCACTCATTGGGTAATGCACTAATGAACTTTCTTGTAAGATCTCTAAGTTCATGAGTAATTCCCACACACTGAAGGGAAGAAATGAGATCCATGTACCTAAGGTATTGCTGGCTAAGGCTGTGTTTGATTTCGTATTTTCCATCGCTGACCACTGACCGGCTGACTCGGTCAGTCGGTCAGGGTGTTTGTTGTTCGCTCGGTGTGGCTGACCCGGTCTTTAGGGTTCTGACCGAGACCCCAAAAAATTGATGACTGACCCATCTCTCGCGTTTTCCATCGTGTTCTGCTCTACCAGCGCCGTCTCCATCGTGGTCTTCTTCTCCGTCCGTCACCAGCGCCGTCGTCATCTTCAGCGAAATCGGTGTTGTTCATCGCTGTTGTTCTTCTCCGTCGTCATAACCAGCGCCGTCACCAACGCCGGTACTCACCTCCGTCACCATCTCCGTCGTCTTCTCAAGGTAAATACTAATCACTGCTTCGATTGTTGTGTTTTGAGATCGATTAAGCTTGATTTTGCTTGATTTTGTGTTTGTTTGTTGGTTGAGATCGATTGATTTTCAGATTCAGGGGCAGTTTAGGTTGATTTTCTCAGATTTAGGTTCGTGTATGTATGTAGATGGGTATGTATATATGTATGCTGAATTGCTCATTGATTTTCTCAGATTTGTATATATGTATGCTGATTCATGTGATTTGCTGATTGATTTGCAGTATGTATATTTGTATGTATATGGGTATGTATATGTATATGTATATGGGTATGTATATGGGTATGTATATGTATATGTATATGGGTATGTATATGGGTATGTATATGTGTATGTATATGGGTATGTATGTGTATATGTATATGTATATGGATATGTAGATGTGTGTGTATATGGGTATGTATATGGGTATGTATATGTGTATGTATATGTGTATGTATATGGGTTTGTATATGTGTATGTATATGGGTATGTATATGTACATGTATATGGATATGTAGATGGGTATGTATATGTATATGGATATGTATATGTATATGTATATGGATATGTAGTTGGGTATGTATATGTGTATGTATATGGATATGTAGTTGGGTATGTATATGTGTATGTATATGGGTATGTGTATGTATATGTATATGGATATGTATATGTATATGTATATGGATATGTAGTTGGGTATGTATATGTGTGTGTATATGGATATGTAGTTGGGTATGTATATGTGTATGTATATGGGTATGTGTATGTATATGTATATGGATATGTATATGTATATGTATATGGATATGTAGTTGGGTATGTATATGTTTATGTATATGGATATGTAGTTGGGTATGTATATGTGTATGTATATGGGTATGTGTATGTATATGTATATGGATATGTATATGTATATGGATATGTAGTTGGGTATGTATATGTGTATGTATATGGATATGTAGTTGGGTATGTATATGTGTATGTATATGGGTATGTGTATGTATATGTATATGGATATGTATATGTATATGTATATGGATATGTAGTTGGGTATGTATATGTGTATGTATATGGATATGTAGTTGGGTATGTATATGTGTATGTATATGGGTATGTGTATGTATATGTATATGGATATGTATATGTATATGTATATGGATATGTAGTTGGGTATGTATATGTGTATGTATATGGATATGTAGTTGGGTATGTATATGTGTATGTATATGGGTATGTGTATGTATATGTATATGGATATGTATATGTGTATGTATATAGGTATGTATATGTGTATATTGCTTATGTGAATATCTTGAAATAACAAATTAGTTCTTGATCTAGGCATGACAGAAAGAAAAGCTAGAGTTAATTGGAAGTCGGATTGTGTCGACAAAACTTTTCTCGAAGCATGTATATATGAAATAACAAACAACGGTCGTGAGGGTAGTAGCCTTAAAGCAAGCTCATGGAAAGTTGTTGCCGAAAAACTAAAAAATTATCATAATTTTGTGGTTGATCATAAACAAATGAAAAATCGATATGACTACCTAAAGTCAAAGTATGGGGCTTGGGTCAAACTGAAAAACAAAACGGGGAATATTTATGATCCTATAAGCAACACTTTCAATATGAGTGATGAAGAATTGGAAGCCGAGGCAAAGGTATTTTTTTAATATGAAATATTTTTTAATAAGATTATTTTTTGTTTAGTATCTTGATTATATCTATAAAAATTTTCAAATAGTTAAACAAGTTTGTGGAAAAGTTGAGACATGCTCCCCTTCCTTACCCTGATCTTTGTACCAAACTGTTTGAGGGGGTGACCGCGACTGGAATTCACAGTTGGGGGCCATCTTCTACACTTCGTCATCCAGCTGAAGGGTATTTTGAACATGAGTTGGATGATGTTATGTGCACTCAAATGGAAACAGAGCTCCCACCTGTAAGTGAAGAATCCTTTGGCCGGTCAAAACGAAAGGCAAGTTCTAAAACTAGTAAAGAAGTGCGTATGAAAACAATAAATGACGACTTAAGAGAAGTTGGGAATGAAATTATCAATGTTGCAAAGATGTTGGTGGAAAAAAATAATATTGACAATGAAATGGACGTATGCATGGATAAGCTAGAAAAAATGGAATGGGGGAAGAAGATCCGAGATATAACACAGCTCTTTTGTTATTCGGTAAAAGTGCTGATATTAGAAAAGTTTGGTTACGTCTTAGGCCGGTGAGTTGCGAGTCGTGGGTGAGAAATGCTGGGAGAAAGTTTGGATTATTCGGTTGACTTATGTATGACTTTTGTATGACTTTGGTATGACTTTTGTATGACTTTAGTATGACTTTTGTTTGACAGTTGTATGACTTTGTATGATCCTATGACATTTGTATTAGCATGAACTTTCTATGACATTTGTATTAGCATGTCCTTTCTATGACATTTGTATTAGCATGAACTTTCTATGACATTTGTATTAGCATGAAATTCCTTTAACATTTGAAAGTTGTATGAATTTTGTATTAACAGGACAAATATGTATACGGATGGTGAAATTTTATCATTTTTTATACTTTCATGGTATTGGTTGAAGTTGGCCCGGAAAAGGAAACGAGAGGGTGGAATTGAAAGAATAAGAGATAATGATTCTGCTTTAACAGGGCATGCATACACACATGAATTACTACATGGATCTTCTACACAATGCCAAGAAATGATGAGACTTTCACGCGAGGCTTTTGTACTGTTATGTAATAATTTTACACAACGAAATTGGCTGCGAGCTAGTAGGACGATAAGCATTGAAGAGAAAATAGCTATGTTCTTACATATTATAGGGCATAATGAACGGTTCCGTGTAGTTAAACGACGATTTCAACACTCCAATCAAACGGTTCATAAATTTCTTCACGAGGTTCTAGGTGCAATGATGTGTTTTGCTAAAGAAATTATAGCCCCAACATCTTCAAATGAAACAACAAATACCTCGGAACGACTTCAAAGGTTAAAAGGAATATTTCCTGGAGCAATAGGTGCTTTAGATGGAACTCTTGTACATGCAGTTGTGCCCACTACTCAACAAACTTATTTTAGGGGAAGAGGTAAAGGTGAATGTTATCAAAATGTGTTAGGAATATGTGATTTTGATATGATATTCACATTTGTATGGGCTGGATGGGAAGGCGTAGCACATGATTCACGGGTTTTGAAAGAAGTTGGATTTAATCCGACATCTGGATTTCGATTCCCTCCACCAGGTTTATAATAAAATTATATATTTTATTATTAAATATATTATTTGTATTCTTCATATAATAGTTGTCACACTGTCATTTACAGATAAATATTACCTTTGTGACGCTGCATATACCAACACTCGTGGATTTATGACTCCATACCGCAACACTAGGTATTGGTTAGCCGATTTCCGACGACGAAGACCGGTAACTAAGGAAGAAAGATTTAATCATGCTCATGCTTGCCTTAGAAATGTTATTGAGCGTGCTTATGGTGTATTGAAGGCAAGATTCCCAATCCTAAAGCAAATGGCTCCTTATCCTTTTTCAGTGCAAAGAGACGTAGTTATTGCTTGTTTTGCAGTGCATAATTTTATAAGAAAATACAACATTCAAGATGAATTATTTACAAACTTTGAAGATAACACTATGGTTACCCCTAATGGTGAAGGTGAAGGAAATGAAGGTCAAAACACACAAGGAATTGAGTGGGGTTCAGAAGGGTTGAATATATGGCTACTTTGCGTGACCAAATTGCTAATCAACTACTTTTAGATGCTTCAAATTAGATTTGTATGCAAACTCTTGTATGACATTTTGGTAATCAACTGTTTGAAATTCGATGTGTTTGTTTGGATTATGTTTGATTTATGTTAACTTGTATTTTGTATGACATTTTGAATTGTTATAGTTTAGCTATTTTTATTAATTACACAACACCAGTTAAATTCAAACTTGATTAAACAACGAGGCAATAATGTTATTTTTATCATTCAGCAGACTCAGTCAGCTACTAAATCAGACAACAAAGTTTTAGTAAGATGCAGACTCAGTCAGAACCTCTTACTGGGTCAGCTTCTTACTCATTCAGATCTTACTCAGTCAGCGCAATCAAACAGCCCCTAAGTGTCTTTCCAGCAACGTAGGTGAAGTTCTCGATTTGCTGCTTCAGTGAGTCCTTCTTGGAGTCATTTGAGCTTGAATACATTTGAGCAAGCGCATCAAACAGTTCTTTGGCTGACTTGCAATGTTCAAACCCCACCATGATGGAGTTGGGAATTGCAGTCATGAGAACAGTCATAGCATTGCTATCAATGTCTAGCTTCTTCCGGTCCTCATCAGAATAATCTTCAACAGCTTTCTCAATCATGGCACCGTTTCCACCAGCTACCTTTGGCTTATACGTGCCATTGACAATAGATTGCCACATCTTGCTGTCTTGATACCTAATGAAGCCTTCCATTCGTCTGCTCCATGACCTGAAGCTTTCAGGGGTGATGATGGGTGCTTTGGTCATCGTCCCCATCTCTACTTCAGATTTGTTGAGGGCCATTTTGAGTGTGGTATAAGGAGGAGTGAAAAACAGGTTGATTGGGATGGTAATATCTCACAATCAAGAGCCTAAAAAGCTTTGTTACCAATTGCAGGATCGGGTTTGTCACTTAAACACTTGGATTTCTCTCAAACTCACTTAAACAACACTCAAATCAGATGAAGTAGATTCTTTTATAAGAGTTGATAATAATATAATAAGTAACAAAGAACACACAGAAGTAATTTTCAAGGCACTTGTATATATTACTTCTTAACTCAAAGTTTTACAAGACTCTTACAAGCCTGGAACATGAGTTACAATGAGAAACTATATATACTAGATCCTACAGCCGGATATACTTTGATACCAGCTAGAAACCTAAGACTAAAGCATATACTACAATGTTAAAGTTAAGGTATCTTAGATAAAATATTATCTAAGATATGGTAGTCATGACATGTCCATGACTTACCTTTTGTCACCAACTAAAGATGGCAACTGTACTAACTTATAAATGTAAACAGTGGAATAAAGTATGGTAAACTACATGGCTTTTGAGAAAGCACCATGCAGTATCTCAGAGGTCTGCAGCGAAGTGTCAGGGAGACGATACTTATGTCCACTGGATAATAGTAGTGTCTTCCGAAGGTAAGTTGGCTTCGGAAGAACAAGTTCTTCCAAAGCCACTTATACTTCGGAAGAGGCTTCTATACTTTCGATCTATCATTCTAAGTCTTGATATTCAGAAGTAAGTTCTTTGCCTTCGGAAGTTGGAGTTTTCCTTCGGAAGTTAGTTTTACACTTTGTCTTCAGAAGAGCTCCTTTTTCCTTCGGAAGTTCCACACTTAGCTTCGGAAGTCCTTTATTAGTTGTACCAAAATATTCTAAGCGATTTGGTTTTGGTTGCACCAGCCTTTCTAGATCCAACATGTAGCATCCAAGCTCTAACCAGAGAGAGGTTGTGAGACACCTTCACCGACAGGTGTTTCACTGAGGAAATGAATTTCTAAAGCAGTTGTTGGTGTGACAGGGCTCTCAGGCTCTATCACTGGGCCTTCAACCAAGGTTTTTCCCTTTGAAGCTAATCTCAGGGTCTGCCTCAGCATCCAGTTGACTAATGACATTACCTGATTGCCTGTGTCTCCTTCTAAGGCTGAACTCTTCAGTAATTCTGTCTTGAATCCTGAGTGCCAGCTTGTCTTGATTTTCTTGGGTTGACAAGTGGCATGTTGATCAGGTCAAGACCTTCATAGTAGTCCAACGTCTGAAATTTTAACACTTCTTGCTGCCCTTGAACTCTCTAAAGAATGAGGGCTGTTCTATCAGCATCATACCTCCACCCAATAATGTAGTTTGATGTTTCTTGAGGTGGAGATGACACAACCCTTGAAATTTTTTCCTCAAAGAGACTCCTAATGATAGAGTCTATAATGTCCATATTAATGTGAACTTGAGGAAGTTGCTGAGTATGCACAGTTGCAAGTGAGGATGGTGAACCCTCAATGTCCATACTCCCTGAAGAACTCCCAGGTTTTGTGACTGTAATGACTTTCTCCTCCTTTTTGGTAGCATCACCTTCTTGCATAGGTGAGCTAGAGGTTAGGTCAATCACATTCACAGGTTCTTGTGTTCCTGGTTGAGCTCCTCTTAAAGGTCTCCTAGCTAGTTTTTCCTGAGATAAGATATCTCAAGTTGCTGATCATTCACCCTATTATGCAGGGTAGTCACTTGAGATTCAAGGTGACTAACCTTAGAGACTAAATAAGAGCATGTTTTTGACAGTTTTTGCACCTTTAGTCTCAGATTCCCCTATTCTTCATCAGAATAATCATTGGGGGATGAGATGATTGGACCAAAGTCCTCTCTCTCACCACCAGCCTCAGGTTCTTGGCTGTTAGATTTCCTCTGCACATTGACATCCTCAGTTGAGGTGTCAATGGGTTGAGTTGCCATGGTTGAGGTCTTAATGATGTAATCACTTGCAGAAGTGAGAGCCTATTCCATATGGATATCCTGAACATGTTCAGAAGTGTCCACCTAAGTTATGGGTGACTGATGTGGGTTAGACAAAGGAGACTCAGGAGCACTAATCTCTCTTTGAGTAGGGGAAGAGTAAAGAGACTCATGGTACCCATTGAAACCTAAGTCTTCATCAGTATAGAATGAGAGGTTGGGAATGGGTTGATTTAAGTCTAAAGGCTTGGGATGGTAACTGTCCCTTGAAGGTTGTTCACTTGAGTGTTGAGATTCAGAGTGAAGGCTTAAGGCAGTTGGGCTTGTGAGCTCATCAGGGTGAGCATGAGGTGCCTCAGCCCTGATTGTTGAAGAAATGGGAGTGGTTTGCTCCTCAGGGGAAGTCGGAGCTCTAGTGTCCACTTCTTCCTGTATGGGTGAGTATATGGGGGCCTGCAGTTTGTTTGGATTTTCTTTGGTAGGTGAGGGTGATTTGGGGCCTTTTTGGTGGTTGAGAGGTAGAAGGTGTGGATTCAACACTAGCTTGTGTTTCTAGGTTGTCACCTTGAGCAATGAGCTCTAACATTTTTGGGACAAGGGCTGTTTCTACCCCTGAGAAACCTACAGTTGGCTTCTTCATAATTTTAAAGATGTCGGGCTTCATCTCTCCCAATTTAAGAATATTATCTGTTTCCCTCAACTGTGAGCCCAGTTCACAGTTGAGAATGTGTTGAACATATCTAGGAAACATATAATACTCTAAGGAGTCCAAGTTAGCAAGCAAATTTGTATAAACAAATTGAGAGTACCTGAACTTGACCTCTTGAACCATTCCATGTACTATGAAGGAGAGATCCTTAGGAATCTGGTCCCACCCTCCATGCTGGTTTGACAAACTATGGATAACCACATGAAGCAGGTATTTCCGCTGGGATGAGACCTTCCCTTTCCTGCAGGTCTATATAGAGAAATCTCCCTCATTGCCCATCTGCTCAAAGGAATGATTTACAGCTTCCTTTGGGAAGGACAACTCACCTTCTTCATCATCCAGCTGCAAGTGAGTGTTTATGATGGCTAGAGTGATGAAGATTGTCCTCCCTTGCACTGTGGCAGGCAGTGCCTTCTCCCCATCCATAAAGACCTCTTGGCAGGTCTTCCAAAATTCAAGTAGATGATCCTCATAGAGAGTAGGATCAATGGTTAGGGAGGTGAAGTAGTTTGATAGAGCTAAGAAACAACAAATCTCTGAGAAACTTTCATCCTTCTCAGAGCTTAATAGAGCAACTTGGTTATGTTGCCTGTGAAGCTGCATGGAGAAATCTGGGTTGTTTCTGAGGTTTAGGTTGACCATTTTAGAAGCTTAAGGATGAAGAAATATGAAGAACAAAAGGCGGTTTGGGAGACTTTAGGTTTAAGGAATAGTGTAATTGAGGAAGATAGTGAAAAAGGGGGGAACCGTTAGGCATTTATGTGAAAAGGATTTGAGACAAAGTTAATGAAAGAGGATAAAATTTGAAATTTGGATGTCGGTCCCACCTCTGAAAAGTAGTTTACTTTTGCCCGAAAAGTAGTTTTCTAGGAAGTTAAGACATCTTCCGAAGGTTATTTGCTTCGGAAGTTCTAAAGAAAAAGCTTCCGAAGGCAAATTGGCTTCGGAAGAGATTTCAAAGGTTTTTGAGAATTTTGCTTCGGAAGAGAATTTACACTCAGAGATTTTTATTCTAAGAAGAATAAATAATCCAAAGGTAAATTGCTTTTGGAAGAAACTTGTTCTTTGAAAACATACAAAGTACTTAAGTTGATTTTAAGCTTCGGAAGATATTTCAAAAATTTCTTCCAAAGCTAAAAAACTGAAGCAATTATTTGTTTACTAAGACATAAACTTCTTCCGAAGATAATTTTGAATCTTCCAAAGAGATCAAGATTTTCAAAAATCTAAGAAAAGTCTTTTGAAAAGATTTTCTTCCAAAGAAAACAAGGGCTTATGAAGGTGATATAATAGACAACTTAGGACACACAGGTTTTAGAAATAATTATGATTAAGTTTTAAGAAAAGCTATTCAAAGTTTATCATCCCAATAGCTGATACAAGATATTTAAACTTTTGCTCATCAAAAGCTTTGGTGAATAGATCAACATATTGTTCATTTGTGTTTACTTTGACTAGTTTGATTAATCCCTTTTCAAAGTTATCTCTAATCAAATGATACCATATATTAATATGCTTTGTCCTTGAGTGCTGCACATGATTCTCTGTGATGGAGATAGCACTATTGTTGTCTATGTGGATGGGAGTCTCTTTAAAGTTAAATCCATAGTCCAACATCTGATTTTGAATCCAAAGCACTTGAGCACAGCAACTTGCAGCAACATTGTATTCAGCCCCAGCAGTTGATGCAAACACACAGGATTGTTTCTTGCATTGGGAAGAGACTACTCTTCCACCAAGAAATTGACATCCCCCTGATGTAGACTTTGCAGTCATGTTGCAACCACCATAGTCACTATCTGTATAAGAACATAGATTAAAGTCAGAATTCTTTGGATACCAAAGGCCAAGTGATGGAGCACCTTTGAGATATCTTAAAATTCTTTTGACAGTGCCCAGGTGTGACATCTTGGGGTTGGCTTGATATCTTGCACAAATGCATGTAGCGAACATAATATCTGGCCTGCTAGCTGTGAGGTACATACGAGAGCCAATCATTGCCATATAGAGATGTTCATCAACACACTCCCCCTCAAGATCAGGTCCAATGGAGTGATTTCTGGCTACGGGTGTCTTAGCAAGCTTACAATCAGTCATGTTGAACCTTTTAAGTTTGTCATGTACATACTTTGACTGACTTATGAAGATGCCATTGTCAACTTGCTTCACTTGAATTCCTAAAAAGAAATTGAGTTCCCCAATGGCATTCATTTCAAACCTGTCCTTCATCAGCTTCTCAAAGTCTTTGCAGAGCTTTGGATTAGTTGACCCAAAGATAATGTCATCTACATATACTTGAACTAGCATTTTGTCATTTCCTATTCTTTTGATGAAGAGAGTTCCATCTATAGTACCTATTTTGTAGCCATGTTGATAGAGATACTGAGATAGAGTCTCATACCACTTTCTTGGTGCTTGGTGCAGCCCATAAAGAGCTTTATCAAGCCTGCACACGTAATTAGGATGATTAGGATCTGCAAACCCAGGTGGTTGTCTGCCATACACCTCTTCATCAATCACCCCATAAAGAAAAGCACACTTGACATCAAGTTGGTAGACCTTGAAATTCTTCGATGCAGCAAAAGCTAGGAATATTCTAATAGCTTCAAGTCTTGCCAAAGGAGCAAAAACATATGTGTAGTCAATTCCTTCTTGAGTATATCCTTTAATAACTAGTCTTTCCTTGTTTTTGATGACAAGACCTTTATTATCCTTCTTGTTCCTAAAAACCCATTTGGTTCCTATGGTAGTCTTCCCTTGAGGAAAAGGACCTAGGTTCCAAACCTTTTGCCTTTTTAATTAAAGCAGCTCCTCTTGCATAACTTCAACCCAACTTCCATCCTTTAGAGCCTCATCAATTTTCTTTGGCTCTATCTGGGACAAGAAACAAGAGTGAAGACAAATATGTGCTTCATGGGTTTGTCCTTTTGTTCTCACCCCTGAATCAACATCTCCAATGATGTTTGTGGTAGGATGAGACTTGTGGATCCTTAGCTAAAGGATCACAGCAAGTTGCTTAGACAGATCTAGATTTGAAAAATTTTGATCTGGCAAAGAAGATTCATCCTCCACATTAGCACACTTATCAAGATTGACTTGATCCAATGAGTGTGTGACATCATTGATGTTGTCTTCAATGTAGTGGTTATCAGCATCAAGAAATTATTGATCACTTTCACCACCACCATTTTCTCCAACATTTGAAGCTCCTTCTTTTGAGTTTTATGCCTCTAAGCTGGAATTTGAAGGCACCCAGAAGCCTCAGCAGGATTTGTCATTGATGTGCTGGTAGAAGCTTCATTTGCAGGAATAGTTACCACTGGAGCTGAAGATGTGTAACTTGAAGGTCTTCTGAGCTCAAATCTTGTGTTAGGATCACCTGTTGGTAATATATCTGTAGATCCTGAAACATTCTCATAAGATTTGTTAAAACAGTTGGTAACTAAATCAAGATCAAATAGCAAATCTGGACCAGAACCTTTCACACTGGGAGTGTGCTCATTGAAAGTTACATTGGCTGACTCCTCAACTACTATAGTTCTGAGATTGTATACTCTATAGGCTTTAGCTTGAGAAGAGTATCCAATAAAGTGTCCATCATCTAATTTCTCAGCAAACTTGGCAATTTGATCCTTGGTATTCAAGATGGTGCTAGGACATCCAAATGACTTGAGAAAACCAATGAACGGTTTTCTCTTATGCCAAAGTTCATAAGGGGTCTTACCATGTGTCTTAACAACTAAAACACTGTTTTGCACATAGCAAGCTGTGTTCACTGCCTCTGCATAGAAGGTGATGGGCAGTTTAGAGTCAGACAACATAGTTCTTGCAGCTTCAATTAGTGTCCTGTTTTTCCTCTCAGCAACACCATTTTGCTGAGGAGTCTTGGGAGCACTATATTTTCTTGTAATACCTTTTTCATCACAATATGTATCAAAGATTTGATTCTTAAACTTAGTTCCTTGATCACATCTTATGGTTTTGACCTTGTAATCACATTGATTCTCAATCTTTAAGATGAAATTCTTCAGAATCTTAGGAGTCTCACCCTTAGTTCTAAGAAAGAAGACCCAAGTGAATCTTGTAAAATAATCTGTGATTACCAAACAATACGAGGTCCTTCCTAGACTCATTACACTGGTGGGGCTTTGGCTTGTGAGATACCTTGTGTTGCTTCCCTATTAGGCATGCAACACAATGGTCATCACTTGTAAACTCTTTCTTTGGTATTCCAGTTACCGAATCATTCTTAATTAATTTATTTATGTTTTTAAAGTTTACATGGCACATTCTTTTATGCCATAGGAAAGATTCATCATTATTTGCTTTAGATAGAAAGCATGAAACTTTTCCTGAGGGAGATGTTTTTTGCAAGTCCATCTTGTACATGTTCCCTTTCCTGGGGGCTCTGAGCAAGATGTGCACATGAGGATTGACCACCTCGGGCTAAGAACAATGCACTCATGCTAAGTGAAGAGCATGTTATGACTCTGATCACAAAATTAGGATACACTCAGAAGATTGTACCCAAGCTCCTTGACAAAGTTTACCTTCTCAATGCTGAGCTTACCATTTGTGACCTTGCCCCTTCCAGTAATGTAACCTCCTGCATCCCCTCCAAAAGCAACTGGTCCTCCATTAATTCTTTCAAACTTTTAGAGTAGTGACCAATTGCCTGTCATGTGCCTAGAACAGCCACTATCAATGATCCATACATTTCTGTTTGTCTTGAGTTGTCCTTGCACAAAAGAGATGATTAGTTACATTTGAAAACCCAAGCCTCATTGGTCTTGGGCTTATCAAAAGAAGTTGAAGACAATGCAACAGTAATTGATCCTATAGTCATGGTAGAAGGATCATTTGCTGATGTTGATGAAGAACTTTCAGCCACTTGGTCTTTCCTTGACTTCCATACCACCTTTGGAGCTTAGACTTGACCTTCAATACTTCAGAAGTTTTGATGACTTCGTAAGTTTTGATGACCGGCCCTTCGGAAGATCTTGCTTTCACTGCAGCAGACTTCAGTGCTTCAGAAGTATTCCTTTCTTCCGAGACCAAATTTTCTTCCAAAGGCAAGTTTCCACTTGTCTTCTTCTTCATTTTGGAGCTTCCGACGGAAATAGATTTTCCTTCTAAAGCTTGCTTCTTCTTCTCCAAACTCTTAGAATTTTCTTTCTTGGTCATGTGGAGAGTACTCCTTTGATTGTAGACACAATCCTTAGCAAGATGAGAAGTACTCCCACATATAACACAGTCCATTTTCTTCCTTCTAGGAGTTCTTCTTTGTGAACAAGGCTGAACTTGATCACTTTCCTTCTCCATCTTCATATTTACAGAGTTGTAGAAATTCTTTTAGGGTTAGAACTACCTTTGGAGCTAGATGGTTCAGGCTGTACAGCAGCAATGCACAACTGATCAGCCTTCTTCTTGATGATGGGATGATTTGGACATGAACTAGAACTCTTATTG
Organism: Flaveria ramosissima; assembly: GCA_025215565.1. NCBI lineage: Eukaryota > Viridiplantae > Streptophyta > Magnoliopsida > Asterales > Asteraceae > Flaveria > Flaveria ramosissima. Next base: position 11,001,794 of record CM046044.1, on the reverse strand, counting down.
ATGGAGTTCAAGTTTGTGTCTTCAGCCTTTACCACTTCAAATCCTGTAGAGATGAAGACTTGTTTCTGTGTAGAATTGAAGGTGGCCTTGATCTCTTGAGCCTTTTTGGACTTTCTTTTGGCCTTCCGGATCAAGTTCTTTCTTCTTGACTTGGTCATCCCAACAGCTTTGCTCTCCTCAGAAGGATGGTAACCCTTCTTATAATGCTCTTCTTCACTCTTCTTAGAGCCATTCTCCACCATCTCCTCTTCATCCTCTTCAGTCACAGGATCTATGAGGGGAAGCTCATCTTCACAAGTTCCACACCTAGGAGATCTTACAGACAAGATTGTGTGTAGAGGAGCTATCTCACAAGATCCTAGTTCCTGCTTATTTTGATAATAAACTTTTGCATGCAAGGATGAGGATATTATGTTCTTAAAGGTCTCTTCTTCAAGAACACATTTTTCTGCTTGGCTATGCTGATCACAAGCTCAGCCTAGCATTCAGTTAATTTAGTAATGAGATCTTTGATCTGAGTCCTGTAGTTTGTATGCTCATGTTTAAGAGTTGAAATTGTTTTCTCTAAGTCCTCTATCTTTAGTTTATAATCATTTTCAGCTCTTTTAAAATCAGCTTTTACAATATTTAAGGACTAAAGGTCAAATTTCATTTCTAAATTATAGAACCTGTATCTATTAACTTTAGCAATGCATTCAAGAGTACAAAGATGTTCCAATACCTTGGCTTCATCGTGGTCTGCCATGAGTGCTTGGTTTGGAGATGCATCTTCTACTTGAAAGCTCCAGTCAAAGCCTCCTTCTTCAACAGCAACTGCAGCTTGCTGCTTTGGCTTCTCATTCTGGGGGGCTTTCTCAGTGTAGTTTGGTCTGGTTTGTGCTTGGCCACCATTTGTCCTTGGTGCCTTATACTCTCTTGCAAAGTGTCCCATCTGGTTACAGTTGTAACACTTTACTTTGCTTTTGTCCATCCCAAACTTTCCACTGGCTACATTGCTTGGAAACTTTCTCCCTGTCCTTTTGTAGAACTTCTGGGCTCTATGAGTGAGAAGAGCCATCTGCTGGACTATCTCCATGTACTCCAGATCATCTGGATGGATATAGTCCAAATCTTTAAGAGTGAAGAGAAAGTTTCTTGAAGTTTCATTAGCAGAGACAAAGTCATGAGAAGAACTTGTCTCTTGGAAAGGACTTCCTTGAGTGTAGCTTTCCCTTGGAGTCTCTGGGAAGGTGATGAAAGGGCCTTTTTGTGAGTTGTCAGGGAAGCATATAAGATGATGTTGTGGTTCAATGCTTTCCCTTTCAACCATATGGAGGGCTGAACTTAGTTGGTTGCTGGAGTTACCAGATGAGTTTTGCATGTTCATCTCCATCTGGTAGCCACTAAGAATAACATACAACTCTATGAGAGTAAGAGTCTTAAGGTTCTCAGTTCTCTTGATAACAACACAATAATGTGTCCATTCTCTAGGAAGAGAGGACATAAACTTCCTTACATTGTCCCTGTTCTCAAGAGTTACTCCAACATCCATTAGAGTATCCACAATCACAACTGAAATATTGTTGAGTCATGGTTTCACCTTCCTTGAAGGTGAAGTTTTCAAACTGCTGCTTCAGGAGATCCTTCTTGTTCTCCTTTGCTTCTGTAGACCCCTCATACATCAGCTTCAGTGCTTCACATAGTTTCTTGGCAGTTTTGCACTTCTTGAAGCCTCTGTAGATGGAGTTTGAAAGAGCAGTTTGAAGGGCTGTCGTGGCTTTCTGATCAATCTCAATTCTCTTTCTATTTGCTTTAGAGTAATCAGCCACAGCCTTAGGAATCATACCACCACCAGTAGCAGAAGTGGTGCTTGGTATGTAAGGTCCTTCAACAACAGAGTCCTACATCCTGGAGTCTTGAGACTTGATGAAGCTTTCCATTCTTTGACACCAAGCATTTCTAGTGCATGGTGTAAAACTTCCAAAGCATTTCTACTTCTATTCTTTAGTGCATGCTTGTAGAGAGACTTTGGATGTTTTGGCTGCATCAGACTTATAGGAATCCTTACAGGAAGCAATGAGGTGACTGAGATAAACAAAGACAAATTGGTGAATCAATATGAAAACTTCCATCATAAAAAGGGTGAATCAAACTCCAAGTAGCTACATCATTATGTACAGTTGGTGCAGGATTTGAAAATCACGGGATTACATACAAATAAAAAGAAATGAGCAAGAAGATGCTGCACTGTCCGCCTGAAAGCTGGAAGCAGAATATCACAATGCTAAAGAACACTCTTGATTTGGAGAATATCGGCTTAGACATCATGATTGCCAAAATTGAAGCTCTTGAGCTAGATTATTGAAGTAAAAATCTCAATGGACCACAAGTCATTAAGGCATACAATTTTCCATCAGAAACTCAAATGGTTGAAAATGCCTTTGTGACTGAGGAAGATGATTTTCCATATTCCAGAGATCAAGCAAGAACCACACGATTCATTGCTGCTCCACAACAAAACAAGGCATTCTACCCCAACAATAGCAACACCCTCAAACATGCCCAGTGACCAAAGATATGAAGAGAAAAAGGCAACCTACAATGCCATTGTTGCTTGTTTTGAAGCATACCTGGGAGGAAGACTTACTTTAGCACATCTAAGTCAAGAAGATCTAGAAGAAATGGATCCAGATGATGTGAAAGAAATGGACTTGCAATGGCAGATGGCCATGATTGCAATAAGGGCTAAGAAATTCTTCCGAAAAGGGAAGAAACTGAGAATGAATGAAACACAAAACTTGGATATGACAAATCCAAAGTTAAGTGTTTAAATTGTGGTATGACTAGTCATTTTTCTAGGGAATGTAATGCACCAGAAGAAGCAACAACAACTTTCAAAGAACTTCAGATGGTCAACCATCATCTCAACCAAATTAAAGCTTTTAGTCAAGAAATCAACATCAGTATTAGCATGAAAATCAGCATCAACAAAGTCATTAAAGTCAGCATCAACTGACTCATCAAGCTCATGGAAGCAACCAACCTACCTCTAATGCACTTGTCATCAGACAAGATTTGTGACTGGAGCCTGTATACAGAGGAAGTCAAACCTCAATTTTAGAATCATGCTCTCATGGCTCATATTAATAATGGTCCAACTCTAATACCATCTGAGGTAAAATCCAATCTCTGTAGTGGAAAATGCATTAATGAACTATAGGGATACAGAGAACATAATCATAAGTTGGCTTTTAATATCAAAGAAGAAAAAGTCAAATCTGAAATGTTAAAACATGAAATTAAAAGTTTTGAAATTAAAATCAAATCACTTTTTTCAGACATTGAAAAACTCCATCATGAAAAGTACACTCTAGCAGCGGAGAATGAGAGGTTAACTGAATTATTAACTAAAATCAAAGCTAAGCAATCAGCTACTAAAGTGAATCTTGTAAAGTTTAATTCTCTTATGCTAAGCTGCAAGAGTTACTTGATTCACAAAAAGATCCAAAGGACATGACTTGAATAGGATACAATTCTTGTCCTCATCCATACAATGATAACTACACGGTTATGCCTGAGTCACTCACTCTTTGCGAGTCAACTGAACCTAAAGTTATTGAAACTAAAACAATAGTTTAACAAATAACTAATCCTTAAAATAAACCAAGTGTTTACATTGAAACTAATGATGATAAAATCAAACTAAGTCATCAAATCAAAGTCAAAGTGTCACACCCCAACCTTGACGACGAAAACGTCCAGATGTGAGGGTTAAGATCGTTCATAGCCACATAACGCTATTAATAAACTCAAATATATTATTCATAAGTTTCAAATGTAACATTACAAGAATAAGTCTCAAATAAAGAAATTAACATGCATAAAAGAAATATTTCAAGTCCATCCATTTATTTATCTAGGTCCATTCCTAGGTGTGAATAAGCTTCAAAAGATGGCAATCAAACTTGCGCGTTTCCTGAAACATGTTAAAAATAAAAGGTCAACATAATGTTGGTGAGATTTCCATAGTTTTTCAATACATAAGTATAAAAAGGTGGCAATTCATGTTATGAAATTAGTGAACAAAGTAACTAGGAATGTAAGACAAATGCACAATCAAACCTTGACAATTTACAAGTTCTCACGTTTACAAGTTTATACGATTAGCTAAGTGTACTTGGATTAACCAAGAAGGCTTGTTAGGCCCATTGATATATAACGTCGCCAGGCTAGGAATAGTTAATGATTGCACATATAATCGTCAATACATGGTAATTACAAAGATCAACTAACCACATCATAATAGTGAATTGTCAAGAGTTTACAAGAATCAAACGAGTTTACAAGTACAATGATTATAAGGTAACATGTTTCACCGCAAAGTGTGAAATATGAAAAAGGGGTATAGTAATACTCACATGATCAATAAGAATAAAAGTGACGACTAATAAGAATAATAAGCAACGTTCCCACGTAAACCTTCACGAAATACCTAAGAATATTTATATTTACAAGTTTTAAGTTTAATTATAATAAGTTTAATGGTTAAACGAGAATTAGGGTTTTAACTGAATTTGAGGCTTGTAAAATAATTATATTTAACAAATGGAATTCATTCATATTATCTTAAAAATTTATATTTATATTTTATACAAAAATGTAAAAGAAACATTTATAATAATTTGGAAGATCCTTATATAAAGTTTGGATAAAATTTTATAGCTAAAAGAAATAATTACGATTCAAGTAATTTAAATTGAAAAGAACGTTTGGGACCAATAATAATTTATTAATTTTTATTTACAATCCATTTTATAAGAATTTATTCAAAAACAAACCTTGTTAAAGTGTTTTATTAACAAGATATATATTTATTTAAACTTAGAAAAATTGCAGAAAATATTTGGTGTACTTTAAAAATATTTGAAGTTTATAACAATAATTTTATATTTATTAAAAATTTTCTGAAATTGGTTTTAGGCTAAAAAAGCCTTAAAAATAAAACATGAGGGTGCCCAGGTTCGAACCCGGGACCTCATGTTAGGGGGAGAGTGCTTTAACAAGTGAACCAGGGCCGCGACCTTGGTTTACTTTGGTTTTTAATTCCTTTAAACCCAATTTAAGATCATTCCCCCAAATTCAAACAACCCTAGAACTGATTTGAATCAAATTGAAGTTTTATTCGATTTTGTAAGTGCCTGAAATCATGAGGCTTTTGTTCCCCATGTATAGACGAGTGGTTAGACATGTTCAATTTCCCGTTTTAATTCGACATGTTATCAAGAACAATTGAAGAACAAGCCGTGGCCGAAGGTGCACGATTGTTGTGTAATTGTTGATAATAATCCAATTAAACTTGTGGGTAGCTTCGAATGATGATTAGGACTAAATGCCGCTTATCAATTCCAGGTATTGATGTCTTGCTGATGATGTTCGAGTATGTTGCAGGTCGCGTTTTCAAAGAGAGTTGAATGTGTAATTTCTGTGTGTTTCAGGTGCAATCGAAAGTTGTGAACGATTAGGTGTAGTTAGATGATGGTTTAGGTTCATTTAGTTGGATTATTATTGAGGTTTGATGCCCAAACGGCTGTGAGATTAAAGGTGTTTGGTTATGAGTTCGATTAGCTCGGTAATGTTGTTTAAACGCGATTAATGTGTGCATTCAAGTTCGAATCATACCCTTGAAACGATCTTGGAACGGTTGGGGTTAAAACGATTGATTTTGGGTGTTTTGGGACTCGCCGGACTTCGGCCAGAGGATGGCCAGAGTCCGGGCCAGAAATACGGGGGTGGGCGGGGGGTTTGGGTTGTAACTTTAAGATGTTACCCATTAGCCCCTTGAAATTTGATATGTTATTATTTTATGCACATAACTTGTTTTAAAAGTTTCAAAATTAACAAACCAACCCCCTTAACTATCTTAATTTAAGTTTTAATCATTTTTAAGTTGTTATTATTATTATTATTATATTATTATTATTATTATTATTATTATTATTATTATTATTATTATTATTATTATTATTATTATTATATTTATTATTATTATTATTATTTTTATTTTTATTTTTATTTTTTTCAACTTTTAAAAATATTATTATTATTATTGTTGTAATTTTATTTTTATTACTATTATTAATATTATTATCATTATTAGTATTGTTTATTATTAGTGATCTGATTATTATTATTATTATGTTCAACTTAATAATTAAATTATTAACTTCCAAATTAAAGGATTAAAGATAGACTATGATATTAGCATGAGTAACCTATAAGTTTTATAAATGTAACAATAGCTCTTACAAGAATTTAACAAAACTAACTTTTAGTTAACCCAAAAATACATGATGCTAACAATAGCCTTTACAAGAATTTAATCAAGTTCAAGATCGTGAGTTGTGTAGTTCACTTCATGTACCTTCAATTGCGTCGATGCGTATGCTATGACTTTGCCTCGTTGCATGAGAACACAACCAAGACCTTGATTAGAGGCATCACAGTACACGGTAAAGTCGTCGTTTCCATCGGGAAGTGTGAGAATAGGAGCGTTACACAACTTGCGTTTCAATGTCTCGAAAGCCTCTTCTTGTTCGGGTCCCCAATCAAAAAGTCGGTTCTTTTGGGTTAGCGCCGTTAATGACTTAGCAATCTTTGAAAAGTTTGCTATGAACCTACGGTAATACCCCACTAAGCTTAGAAAAGAACGAACCTCGGTTGGGGTTGTGGGAACACACCAATTTTTCACGGCTTCTATTTTAGCAGGATCAACGTGAATTCCTTGGCTATTCACCACATGCCCTAAGAATTGAACTTCTTCTAGCCAGAACTCACACTTGGAGAACTTGGCCTATAGTTGATCCTTCTTTAAAATTTCAAGAACTTGTTGCAAGTGCATCTCGTGATCAATTTTCGTCTTGGAATAAATAAGAATGTCATCAATGAACACGATCACAAACTTATCCAAATATGGTTTACATACTCGATTCATGAGATCCATAAACACGGCAGGTGCATTGGTCAAGCCAAAAGGTCTAACCATGAACTCGTAATGTCCATATAGAGTACAAAAAGCGGTCTTTGGAATGTCGTCATCGTGGACACGTAATTGATGATACCCAGAACATAGATCAATCTTCGAGAATTGGGTTGCTCCTTGAAGTTGATCAAAGAGATCATCGATTCAAGGAAGAGGATATCGGTTCTTGATGGTAAGCTTGTTGAGTTCTCGGTAGTCGATGCACATACGGAATGAACCATCTTTCTTCTTCACAAACAGCACAGGTGCACCCCATGGTGAAGAACAAGGACGAATGAATCCCTTATCGGTCAACTCTTGCAGTTGACTAGCTAGTTCTTGCATTTCAGACGGTGCAAGACGATAAGGTGATTTAGCAATAGGGTTCGCACCAGGGATCAAGTCAATCTTGAACTCTACTTCTCGCACAGGAGGTAACCCTTTAAGATCCTCGGGAAACACTTCGGGAAAATCTCGCACGGTAGGAATATCTTTCAGTTCCTTACTTTTGGCTTTTGTATTAACTACATACGCCATGAAAGCTATATAGTTCTTACTTAAGCACTTTCGGGCCTTGATGCAGGACATAAGTTTGAGTCCTTGGGATGATTTCTCCCCAATGACTTTCAAAGTATCTCCCGACAGTAAAGGAATTCGAATGCACTTCTCGAAGCATAGAATTTCCGTGTGTTGCTTGGTTAACCAATCCATGCCGATTATAATGTCAAAGCTTCCCAATTGCATAGGAATAAGGTCTATGAGGTACTCGTGCTCGTTAAGACTCAAGGTACAATCGCGTATTACGACTTCAATGACGATCAATTTTCCATCGGCGACTTCGACCGTAAAAGATTTTTATGGATTAACACGCGGCTTAGAAAGTGTTAGGACCGTGTACGGGACGGATTACTAAAAGATTTACGCGTATACCAACTCAAATAGTGCGGAATCCTATTTGATTGGCGATCCAATCAGTGAGAACGCACATAGAATCGATCTTAGAATGAATCTAAATGTTAAGAACGATTGCAAATCGATTTAGTGCGATCTATTAACATGGAACATGTTCTTAGAAGTCTCCGGACGGCTAGGGTGCGATTTAGTACGTAGGTATTCGAATTGTCTCGTTTTTCCACGAATTAAGTGGTATTTATAGGTTAGGGTTTCTCATTCGTGCGACTGAACCATTAGTATGGTTCAGTCGTGCGGCTGAGTCATACGATTGTTCCAACTGCACGACTGAGGCTTCAGTCGTGCGACTGAGTCAATCTCATGTCACAATCGGGCGACTGATCCAGTCTCCTGGTTCAGTCGTGTGACTGGTTCATTAGCATGAAGTTGTTCATGCGTATGGTCCTTTCGCATGGTTCATTCGCATAAGAACTTCACATGAATAAGTTTAAACATATTTCTCAACCATTCTTGACTAAGATCTATGTAAACAACCACAAACCTACATAGTTAGTTCAACCATGAGTTAATAAACAATAAACATTCAAACATACACTAAAACATTCAACATTAAGATCATTAATCACATATTCTGTTTCATTCAACTCCTATATTTCATTTACATTAAGGACATGACAAACCTATTACATTAAAATCGTAAACTAGGTACATATGTATCTACAAACTCCCCCTTGGACCTAGTTTCTAACATTGTCTGGCATCCTTCATTAGCTCGTCAAATTTCTTATGCCTCTCCTCGACTGTGACTCCAGCATGTATCTCAAAAGCAAAGCAGAGTCTTATAACATTCTGAAACTGGAGGGCCTATACGATATCCTACGGATCATAGAATAATGGCCACCTATATAAAGTATAAACATCACTAGCTGACAGGTTGGTTAGCCACATTGGGTCAAATACCCGGATGATCTCCATTTGGCGCTCTTTCTGTTTATAATCATTTGCACACCAATGCACAAGCCTTGTTCTATGGACATTGATTCAAAATTCAAGAAATCCTGAGGTTGGGTGAGGGTTTTTACCAAATGATTGTGGGGTCCTGACATTCTAAAGCATCTAATTGAACCTTAAACAAATCATAAGCTGTTTGTTGAAAAAGGATAAGGCATGAGTTTAAGTAGACAATTATATCAGCAATCGTTATTGATTTGTTCTAATATCAGTTGTTTCTGTGCAGATTGTGATCAGATCCTATATTCAGTATGATCTCATTGCTAGTCGATGATTTTTGATCATCTTTATGTTCATAAATATCTAGAGAATGTGATCTCTGATTAATTTATATCTCATTATGTGATGTCCTTCATGATAATATATATATATATATATATATATATATATATATATATATATATATATATAGATATATATATATATATATATATATATATATATATATATAGATATATATATATATATATATATATATATATATATATATATATATATATATATATATATATATATATATATATAAAATAATAATAAAAAAATAAAAATAATAAAAAAAATTATTATAAAATAAAAAAAATTAAATAATAAAAAATAATAAATAAAAAAAATTAAATTAAATAATTGTTTCGCAAAGCGAAACTGCAATTTCGCTAAGTTTACTAATTAGTTGTCAACTGGTTATATCTTAGAGAAATTCCAGTTTCACTGGGCGAAACTGCAAATTCGCCCTGCGAATTTATAGTTTCGCTAGCTGCGAAACTATTTGCTATTTAAGTCGTTTTTGCGAAATTTTTCTCATAATTTCGCAAAAACGATCTGTGTAGTTCTTAGGGTTTCTACATGACGATATTTGGCGATATTGTATTTTGATTGTGTTTTGGACTGATTAATAGTGTCATTTGCTTCGCATGTGAGTTTCGAACCTTGTAACATCTTTTAATTTGGTTAAAATCATCTCCATTTAAGTGATTTGGATTTTGAGTCTTCGGTGGGTTCCCTGTTCTTCTAGTGAAATTACAGATTCTTCTACGAAACTGAACGAAAGTTCTCATCTTTTCAGCGAAACTGTGAAGTTATGCTGTCCGGGCAAACTTAACATTTTCGCCAAATTATCTTTAGTTTCGCAGTATCTGGTCTTAAACTTGCACAGTTTCGCTTGATCATGTTTTCTTGTGAACAGCGAAACTAATTTTTGAACAGCGAAACTAATTTGTTACAGCGAAACTATGTTTGTGCTTGGAGAAATTAATAGCAAATCTTCTTTAATCTATCCTCACCTTGTCGAAATTGCTTTTTGTTCTGCGAAAATAACATGTTTCAATGAGCGAAACTATTGTTTCGCTTGTCGAAACTGTTAGTTTTCATTGTCAAAACTGTTTTTGTTCAGCGATATCATGTCTTAGTGAGCGAAACTATTGTTTCGCTTGCCGAAACTGCTAGTTTCCTTTGTTTTAGTATTATTTTCTTATTTTCATAATTTCTCATTCAAATTTAATTATTTTCTTTATCAGGTTATCATGGCTAATCTCAAATTTGATGAGCGGAATAACATCACAGCCATTTTAGATGATACTCACCCTAAGGCAGCTGGATTTCGAGATTGTATCAGATGGCTTCAAAGATCACCTATAGCCTATGCCATATCTCATTCGCCTACTATTTATGATCTTCATATTAGAGATTTTTGGCGATCTGCAGAATATGATACTAGATGAGATGTACATCGAATCACTGCCAAAGTTATTGATCATGATGTGACGATCACTGCTGAGAGTGTTTCGAGGATTCTTAGACTTGAAGATGATTCTGGAGATGAAGTAGCTATGACAGAGTCTGAGGTGTTTCAAGCTTTTAGAAGTATGGGGTATGAGGGACCAACCTTTGGTTCAAGGAAATAGATCAAGAAGTCATTCTTATCTAAAGAATGGAGATATATCGCTCATGTTTTTATCATGTGTCTAGATCACCGTAAAGGTGGATCCGATGGACTTAATCTTGATTGGGCTAAGGCAATGGTGCTGTGTTGTAAAGGGGAGAAGGCCAATATAGCTAGATTGATTTTTTCATGTATGGCAGAGAATGTGATGGAAGTAAAGAAAGACAAATGGCTGCTATACCCTCGTTTTCTTCAGATGATTTTTGATGATCTTATACCTGATGTTCCAAAACATGGAGAGATCAAGAGGCTGGTGCAGATGAATCCCCGTATTTTTGCTGATTGTTGTGCCATTCGCCGCGACTTTAGTGTTAAAATCACCCATCTTTGGGAAAATATGTATCCTCCAGAACGCTGGAATTATATTAGACGAGTGGATGAGTCTGAGAATAAAAGAGCTGAAGAAACAAGAGTACAGCAAGCTGAGGCTACAAAGAAAAGGAAGAGATATGCCAAAGAAAAGGATTATGATTTTGAAGAGGATATTGATGCACAAGCTGAGGAAGTCAGGGTTGAGAAAAAAAAGGAGGTCTAAGAAGAAAACTGATTTTGCTGAGCCTGAGCGGCGAACCAAACATAGACATGAGGGATTTACAGCTAGAAGAGAGGCCAGTGAAAATCTTGATGAGGATGTGAAACGCAACCTGAATAATTCGTTGGCTAATGAATGAGTCTGATTAAGACTAAACTTACAAATCAGGAAATTAGAGAAAGACAGAAAGATGCGTGATTGACGAAATGCAGAGGAATGTTAGTTGATCCAAACAAACTGATTAGAAGTTGTTGAGGAGATTACACAAATGAAAGCTGCAGCCGGCCTTACCTAGTCACTGACTCAATCTGAGTTAGATGATTTGACTGATACATCAAAGTACTCATTTCTGAATGTGGGTACTTCATCTAAGGTAGGAGAGGGCACTTCGGGAGCAGCAACTACTGGTGGAGGAGAGCAGGAAATTCCAAGAGAGGATGTTAGAAGGAATGATGAGGACGATATTATTGAAGTGGTTTGTAAACATGCAGTTTGATTTGAAAAAGATCTTGTGGTGAAGAAGTTGTTGTTACAGCTACTACTGAAGGAGTATCTGATAGAGGCAAAGGGTTGGTTGATGAAGAGGAGGAAGATGAACAACTTATAGACTATGATTCAGAGCCGGAGTTCTATGAAGTTGATGAGCGACCCTTGATCTATGTTGCTAAGAAGGGAGAAGATGATGCAGATGTTTTTGAAATGGATAAAAATGATTGGTTGGTGAAAGAGAAGGAGGTGGAGGAAATCACTCCTTTGTTTCAAAATTTGGAGGGATTAAGCAGGAAGGAAGCCGATAAGAAAATCATAGCTGGTGGTGTTACAATCCCAGTTTAAAGATGTTCATGATCAAGAGACGGGGAGGAAATATCAGTTATATGCTTAAGAGGAAGGCTTTTAAGACCTTCCCTAAATGGGATTTGAGACGTTTAGCAACTCTACCTTTGATCAATGCTCACTTAAGTGAAAGAGCATCATTTCTTGAGAAGGAAATAAAAAATGGACTTAATGATAATTTTGAGTCTTTTGGATATATGAAAGCTGAAAGAAAGAGATCAAAGAAGGATAAAGATTGGGAGACAAAAAAAGGAAGGATTGTACTAAGAGTTAAACCTCTAAAAGACTGTAAATCGGGTAAGATTGGCTGATCCTCTTCCCCAACAACTACAGGACTTTGAGAAGTGGTTCTATGACAACAATACTGGAGAGGATGTGATTAGAGCTAAACATGGAAAAGAGTTCAAAGTGTTTGATCCGATGGAGTTGTTTAGTTTTTGTGATGAAGACCTTTTGGTACTATGTGAAAATCACATTAAAGCTGGGGCTGGAGAGGAAACTAGAAAAGAAGCTAGTTTGTTCATGAATGTTGCAAACAAGATAAGAGGAGTAAGGTCGGAGGTCAGGAAGCTAGCTGAAAGGGTGAGAGCTCAGGATGAGTTTGATATGGATGTTCAAGATCTGACCAGGCAGTTTGCAAAGGCTAGTGGTCATTCTGAAGAAGCTAGTGATACAGGAAAGAACCTTGGAGGATCATTGGCTGAAGCTTCTGAGGATGTTGCTGCAGGAGGCGATGAAGACAGATCAACGGCACCAGGGGAATCTGGAGCTAATAAGTCAAATCAAGAAGAGTGAAGATAGTGAGATCCAACCTAGGGGGAGTATTGAAGATCATGTATAGGTTGGACTCACTTTAGTATAGTTGTTTACTTTACTTGTAATAGGACTTTTGTTAGTTTCCTTTTGTATGTTCTTTGTATTGTGTAGTTTTGGCAGTCCAGCGAAACTGTGAGCGAATCTATACATTCGCTCACAGTTTGCTGTTCTAGTTTACCCGGCGAACTTGTGTTCTGCCGGGCGAAACTATAGTTTCGGCATGACAGTTTCGCTGGTAGCGAAACTGTCTGCAAAACTACAACTGCTATATATACTTTTGTCAATTCTCATTGTAAGGTAAGCTTGCAAAACCCTAATCGTGGATCATTGTTGCAAGTTACCTATTCTAAGCAGTTTTTACACAGAAATACTATTGTGCTTCATGTTATTGATTGTTATTGTTCATTTTGTTATCAAATATGTGTTAGAATTGTCTTCTATCTTCTCAATTGTTATTGTTTAGCATGGATGTTAGATATTGAGCAATTCATCACTTCAATTGCACTGTTTTTCGATCACATGGACCAACAAATACCTATGTAAATCTAGTAAAATCATCAACTATCACAAGGCAATATGATTTCCTTCCGATGCTCATAATACTTGTGGGACCAAATAGATCCATGTGCAATAAGTGTAATGGGGTGGTGATGGAGTTAACAACTTTGGATTTATGAGATGTCCTGTGTTGCTTCCGTTTCAGGCATGCAACACAGTTATCTTTGCGGAAAAATTCCTTTTTAGGCAAACCATGTACCAAGTTATTTTAAGCCAATTTATTCATTGTCTTAAAATTTACATGACACATTCGTTTATGCCATAGTGTTGACTCATCACCATCAGCTTTGCAAAGAAAGCATGATACTTCTCCTATTGGAGAAGCATTGTTCATATGCAGCTGGTACATATCCCCTTTCCTGGGAGATCTAAGAAGCACCAATTCCTGAGGAATTGTCATCCCGGGTTTGAGGATTATGCACTCATGTTCTGTGAAGAGTATTTGATGCTTTTGATCACAGAACTGAGAAACACTTAACAGATTGTGCTCAAGCTGTTTGACAAAGTTAACTTTGTCAACTTTAACTTTCCATTGGATATACTTCCTCTGCCAGAAATATATCCTCCGGCCTCACCTCCAAACTGGACAAGACCTCCATCATACTGTTGAAATTGTTGAAGGAGAGATCTGTTCCCTATCATGTGCCTGGAGCATCCACTATCCACAATGCAAACATTGTTATTCTTGTCATATGGATGTCCCTGCACATAAGATGAGATGATTAGTTTTGATTGGAAACCCAAGCCTTGTTGGTCTTGGGTTCTTGCAATGATAGTGACATAATTGAACCAAAATTTATGCATGGGGTGTTCAATGGATGTCTTTGAAGAAGAGGTTTGGGCTACAACATCTTCCTTGATCTTCCATTCTATCCCTTGGTTGATCATAGAGGATGAGCTTGTTGAAGCTTTTGCAGCTTGGCATTCTTCCGAAGCTTCTTTCTTTTCGGAAGAAGCCTTCACCACCTTTTCTTCCGAAGCAGTCTTCTTCTGGGATGGTCTCAAGGGGACTCTTTTATTCTTTTGAGTCTTAATAGCTTTAGCTTCCAAAGCCTTTTTCCTTTCGGAAGAAGGACCTTCTTCCGAAGGTAGCCTTGCTTCGGAAACAAGCTTTCCCTTTTCATCACTTGAACCATTTGATATGGTCCAAATGAGAAACCTTCCCTGACTCCTTCCTTTTTAACATTATTGCATAATGTGTGCTAGCAGGATTGTAGTAACAATCTTTGGCCATGTGGTTTTGCAGACCACACATTATGCATGGAATGTGAATCTTTTGGGAATTTGAGGATTTTTGTTTCTTGATCTTTTTCTCTTCATCAGCAACCTTTCCCTTTGACTTCTGATCCTTTGGTAGGACAGGAGTGCTGGTACTACACCTCTAACCTGATTCGGAGTTTCCAACCACCTGGAATCCAGCTGAGATGAATACACCCTTTTGCTTTGGGTCTATCTTCAGCTTAGACTCAGCCACTTTCTTGGCAGTTTTTCTGGCTGCCTTAGCTCTGCTTCTTTTGGCTTTGGTGGTCAGGGTTTGATCATCATTGGTAGGAGAGGGTATACTTACCTGGTTCTTCCCTGTGATGTTCTCCATGGTTGCATCATTCTTTGACTCATAAGAAGGTGGGTCAGCAGATGGAACCTCTTGCTCTTCAGTACCACACCTTGGTTGTCTTATAGACTCATAGGAGTGTGGTGGAGCAATCTCATTGGTTCCCAACCCACCTTTGTTTTGGTAACAATGTTTTAAGTGAGAGGATGATGCAAGAATGGCTTGGAAGTTTTGCTCGGAAATAGCATACTTCTTGGCTTGAGCCTCAGCTGTGACAAGCTGGGCTTGATCCTCAGTCAATTTGAATATTAAATTATTTATTTGAGTCTTATAGTTTGTGTGTTCGTGTTTTAATAGGGATACAGTTTTCTCTAACTCTTCAATTTTTCATTGATAGTCAGATTCAGCCCTTTTAAAATCAGATTTTAAAACATTTAAAGACTCAATATCGGATTTAATCTCCATATTGTAGTCCTGATACAATTTAACCTTAGCAATACAGGCAGGAGTACAGAGATGTTCATATACCTTATTTTCATTTGTTCCGGCCATGAGTGCTTGAGCAGAAGTCACATCCTATACCATAAAGCTCCAGTCAACTTCTTGAGCCATTGCAGCTGTTTCTGTTGACTTTCTGGTGGGCTTTGGTGTAGAGGGATGTGTGGAGGCCTGTGGGGTTCCCGGATTAGACTTGGGAGCCTTGCATTCCCTTGCAAAATGACCAAGTTGGTTACAGTTGTAACATTTGCCCTTGGTTTTGTCAAACCCAAATTTGCTGTTGATTGGGTTCTGGGGAAATTGCCTTCCAGTTCTCTTAAAGAACTTCTTTGCTCTGTAGGTTAATAGAGCCATTTGTTGGACTATGTCCACGTATTCCACGTCATCTGGGCTGAAGCACTCTAGATCATCAAAGCAATAGTGATAATCATTTGAGTGTCCACTTCCTGAGACAAAAGCACAGCTATCCTGAAAGGAACTTTGCTGAGCTTGTTAAGACCTTGGAGTCTTAGGAAATGTGATGTATGGCCTAGAAGAACAAGATGGCTGTGTAAGTCAGGTATTGTTGATGCTGGGAGGTTCCTGAGCCTTCAGCAACCATTAAAGCGTTGCTAGCATGAAGACTCAAGGGTCTGCTTGTCTGATGACCTCTCTTACTCTCCATCAAGGATGCCATAGAGTTCAGTCATGGTGAGTGTATTCAGGTTCTCTGTTTTCTTGATAGAGACACAATAGAATGTCCACTCATTGGGTAATGCACTAATGAACTTTCTTGTAAGATCTCTAAGTTCATGAGCAATTCCCACACACTGAAGGGAAGAAATGAGATCCATGTACCTAAGGTATTGCTGGCTAAGGCTGTGTTTGATTTCGTATTTTCCATCGCTGACCACTGACCGGCTGACTCGGTCAGTCGGTCAGGGTGTTTGTTGTTCGCTCGGTGTGGCTGACCCGGTCTTTAGGGTTCTGACCGAGACCCCAAAAAATTGATGACTGACCCATCTCTCGCGTTTTCCATCGTGGTCTGCTCTACCAGCGCCGTCTCCATCGTGGTCTTCTTCTCCGTCCGTCACCAGCGCCGTCGTCATCTTCAGCGAAATCGGTGTTGTTCATCGCTGTTGTTCTTCTCCGTCATCATAACCAGCGACGTCACCAGCGCCGTTGCTCACCTCCGTCACCATCTCCGTCGTCTTCTCAAGGTAAATACTAATCACTGCTTCGATTGTTGTGTTTTGAGATCGATTAAGCTTGATTTTGCTTGATTTTTTGTTTGTTTGTTGGTTGAGATTGATTGATTTTCAGATTCAGGGGGCTGTTTAGGTTGATTTTCTCAGATTTAGGTTCGTGTATGTATGTAGATGGGTATGTATATATGTATGCTGAATTGCTCATTGCTTTTCTCAGATTTGTATATATGTATGTTGATTCATGTGATTTGCTAATTGATTTGCAGTATGTATATTTGTATGTATATGGGTATGTATATGTATATGTATATGGGTATGTATATGGGTATGTATATGTATATGTATATGGGTATGTATATGGGTATGTATATGTTTATGTATATGGGTATGTATGTGTATATGTATATGTATATGGATATGTAGATATGTATGTATATGGGTATGTATATGTGTATGTATATGTGTATGTATATGGGTTTGTATATGTGTATGTATATGGGTATGTATATGTATATGTATATGGATATGCAGAATGTAATGGCTTAGGTATTTGTATATGTATATGGATATGTCGTGGGTATGTATATGTGTATGTAGATGGATATGTGTTGGGTATGTATATGTGTATGTTGTATATGGGTATGTGTATGGTATATGTATATGGCGTATGTATATGTGTATGTATATGGATATGTATGTTGGTATGTCTATGTGTATGTAGATGGCTTGTAGTGGGTATGTATATGTGTATGTATATGGGTATGTGTATGTATATGTATATGGATATGTATATGTATATGTATATGGATATGTAGTTGGGTATGTATATGTATGTATATGGATATGTAGTTGGGTATGTATATGTGTATGTATATGGGTATGTGTATGTATATGTATATGGATATGTATATGTATATGTATATGGATATGTAGTTGGGTATGTATATGTGTATGTATATGGATATGTATTTGGGTATGTATATGTGTATGTATATGGGTATGTGTATGTATATGTATATGGATATGTATATGTATATGTATATGGATATGTAGTTGGGTATGTATATGTGTATGTATATGGATATGTAGTTGGGTATGTATATGTGTATGTATATGGGTATGTGTATGTATATGTATATGGATATGTATATGTATATGTATATGGATATGTAGGTTGGTATGTATATGTGTATGTATATGGATATGTAGTTGGGTATGTATATGTGTATGTATATGGGTATGTGTATGTATATGTATATGGATATGTATATGTGTATGTATATAGGTATGTATATGTGTATATTGCTTATGTGAATATCTTGAAATAACAAATTAGTTCTTGATCTAGGCATGACAGAAAGAAAAGCTAGAGTTAATTGGAAGTCGGATTGTGTCGACAAAACTTTTCTCGAAGCATGTATACATGAAATAACAAACAACGGTCGTGAGGGTAGTAGCCTTAAGGCAAGCTCATGGAAAGTTGTTGCCGAAAAACTAAAAGATTATCATAATTTTATGGTTGATCATAAACAAAAGAAAAATCGATATGACTACCTAAAGTCAAAGTATGGGGCTTGGGTCAAACTGAAAAACAAAACGGGGAATATTTATGATCCTATAACCAACACTTTCAATATGAGTGATGAAGAATGGGAAGCCGAGGCAAAGGTATTTTTTTAATATGAAATTTTTTTTAATAAGATTATTTTTTGTTTAGTATCTTGATTATATCTATAAAAATTTTCAAACAGTTAAACAAGTTTGTGGAAAAGTTGAGACATGCTCCCCTTCCATACCCTGATCTTTGTACCAAACTGTTTGAGGGGGTGACCGCGACTGGCATTCACAGTTGGGGGCCATCTTCTACACTTTGTCATCCAGCTGAAGGGTATTTTGAACATGAGTTGGATGATGTTATGTGCACTCAAATGGAAACAGAGTTCCCAACTGTAAGTGAAGAATCCTCTGGCCGGTCAAAACGAAAGGCAAGTTCTAAAACTAGTAAAGAAGTGCGTAGGAAAACAATAAATGACGACTTAAGAGAAGTTGGGAATGAAATTATCAATGTTGCAAAGATGTTGGTGGAAAAAAATAATATTGACAATGAAATGGACGCATGCATGGATAAGCTAGAAAAAATGGAATGGGGGGAAGAAGATCTGAGATATAACATAGCTCTTTTGTTAT
The DNA here is from genome assembly GCA_025215565.1 of Flaveria ramosissima. Classification (NCBI taxonomy): domain Eukaryota; kingdom Viridiplantae; phylum Streptophyta; class Magnoliopsida; order Asterales; family Asteraceae; genus Flaveria; species Flaveria ramosissima. The sequence goes on along the minus strand of CM046044.1, from coordinate 10,982,771 downwards.
TCGGTAAAAGTGCTGATATTAGAAAAGTTTGGTTACGTCTTAAGCCGGTGAGTTGCGAGTCGTGGGTGAGAAATGCTGGGAGAAAGTTTGGATTATTCGTTTGACTTATGTATGACTTTTGTATGACTTTGATATGACTTTTGTATGACTTTAGTATGACTTTTGTTTGACAGTTGTATGACTTTGTATGATCCTATGACATTTGTATTAGCATGAACTTTCTATGACATTTGTATTAGCATGTCCTTTCTATGACATTTGTATTAGCATGAACTTTCTATGACATTTGTATTAGCATGAAATTCCTTTAACATTTGAAAGTTGTATAAATTTTGTATTAACAGGACAAATATGTATACGGATGGTGAAATTTTATCTTTTTTTATACCTTCATGGTATTGGTTGAAGTTGGGCCGGAAAAGGAAACGAGAGGGTGGAATTGAAAGAATAAGAGATAATGATTCTGCTTTAACAGGGCATGCATACACACATGAATTACTACATGGATCTTCTACACAATGTCAAGAAATGATGAGACTTTCACGCGAGGCTTTTGTACTATTATGTAATAATTTTACACAACGAAATTGGCTGCGAGCTAGTAGGACGATAAGCATTGAAGAGAAAATAGCTATGTTCTTACATATTATAGGGCATAATGAACGGTTCCGTGTAGTTAAACGACGATTTCAACACTCCAATCAAACGGTTCATAAATGTCTTCACGAGGTTCTAGGTGCAATGATGTGTTTTGCTAAAGAAATTATAGCCCCAACATCTTCAAATGAAACAACAAATACCTCGGAACGACTTCAAAGGTTAAAAGGAATATTTCCTGGAGCAATAGGTGCTTTAGATGGAACTCTTGTACATGCAGTTGTGCCCACTACTCAACAAACTTATTTTAGGGGAAGAGGTAAAGGTGAATGTTATCAAAATGTGTTAGGAATATGTGATTTTGATATGATATTCACATTTGTATGGGCTGGATGGGAAGGCGTAGCACATGATTCACGGGTTTTGAAAGAAGTTGCATTTAATCCGACATCTGGATTTCGATTCCCTCCACCAGGTTTATAATAAAATTATATATTTTATTATTAAATATATTATTTGTATTCTTCATATAATAGTTGTCACACTGTCATTTACAGATAAATATTACCTTTGCGACGCTGCATATACCAACACTCGTGGATTTATGACTCCATACCGCAACACTAGGTATTGGTTAGCCGATTTCCAACGACGAAGACCGGTAACTAAGGAAGAAAGATTTAATCATGCTCATGCTTGCCTTAGAAATGTTATTGAGCGTGCTTATGTTGTATTGAAGGCAAGATTCCCAATCCTAAAGCAAATGGCTCCTTATCCTTTTTCAGTGCAAAGAGACGTAGTTATTGCTTGTTTTGCAGTGCATAATTTAATAAGAAAATACAACATTCAAGATGAATTATTTACAAACTCTGAAGATAACACTATGGTTACCCCTAATGGTGAAGGTGAAGGAAATGAAGGTCAAAACACACAAGGCATTGAGTGGGGTTCAGAAGGGGTTGAATATATGGCTACTTTGCGTGACCAAATTGCTAATCAACTACTTTCAGATGCTTCAAATTAGATTTGTATGCAAACTCTTGTATGACATTTTGGTAATCAACTGTTTGAAATTCGATGTGTTTGTTTGGATTATGTTTGATTTATGTTTACTTGTATTTTGTATGACATTTTGAATTGTTATAATTTAGCTATTTTTATTAATTACACAACACCAGTTAAATTCAAACTTGATTAAACAACGAGGCAATAATGTTATTTTTATCATTCAGCAGACTCAGTCAGCTACTAAATCAAACAGCCAAGTTTCAGTCAGATGCAGACTCAGTCAGAACCTCTTACTGGGTCAGCTTCTTACTCAGTCAGATCTTACTCAGTCAGCGCAATAAAACAGCCCCTAAGTGTCTCTCCAGCAACGTAGGTGAAGTTCTCGATTTGCTGCTTCAGTGAGTCCTTCTTGGAGTCATTTGAGCTTGAATACATTTGAGCAAGCGCATCAAACAGTTCTTTGGCTGACTTGCAATATTCAAACCCCACCATGATGGAGTTGGGAATTGCAGTCATGAGAACAGTCATAGCATTGCTATCAATGTCCAGCTTCTTCCGGTCCTCATCAGAATAATCTTCAACAGCTTTCTCAATCATGGCACCGTTTCCACCAGCTACCTTTGGCTTATACGTGCCATTGACAATAGATTGCCACATCTTGCTGTCTTGATACCTAATGAAGCCTTCCATTCGTCTACTCCATGACCTAAAGCTTTCAGGGGTGATGATGGGTGCTTTGGTCATCGTCCCCATCTCTACTTCAGATTTGTTGAGGGCCATTTTGAGTGTGGTATAAGGAGGAGTGAAAAAACAGGTTGATTGGGATGGTAATATCTCATAATCAAGAGCCTAAAAAGCTTTGTTACCAATTGCAGGATCGGGTTTGTCACTTAAACACTTGGATTTCTCTCAAACTCACTTAAACAACACTCAAATCAGATGAAGTAGATTCTTTTATAAGAGTTGATAATAATATAATAAGTAACAAAGAACACACAGAAGTAATTTTCAAGGCACTTGTGTATATTACTTCTTAACTCAAAGTTTTACAAGACTCTTACAAGCCTGGAACATGAGTTACAATGAGAAACTATATATACTAGATCCTACAGCCGAATACACTTTGATACCAGCTAGAAACCTAAGACTAAAGCATATACTACAATGTTAAAGTTAAGGTATCTTAGATAAAATATTATCTAAGATATGGTAGTCATGACATGTCCATGACTTACCTTTTGTCACCAACTAAAGAGGGCAACTGTACTAACTTATAAATGTAAACAGTGGAATAAAGTATGGTAAACTACATGGCTTTTGAGAAAACACCATGCAGTATCTCAGAGGTCTGCAACGAAGTGTCAGGGAGACCATACTTATGTCCACTGGATAATAGTAGTGTCTTCCGAAGGTAAGTTGGCTTCGGAAGAACAAGTTCTTCCAAAGCCACATATACTTCGGAACAGGCTTCTATACTTTTGATCTATCATTCTAAGTCTTGATCTTCGGAAGTAAGTTCTTTGCCTTCGGAAGTTGGACTTTTCCTTCGGAAGTTAGTTTTACACTTTGTCTTCAGAAGAGCTCCTTTTTCCTTTGGAAGTTCCACACTTAGCTTCGGAAGTCCTTTATTAGTTGTACCAAAATATTCTAAGCGATTTGGTTTTGGTTGCACCAACCTTTCTAGATCCAACATGTAGCATCCAAGCTCTAGCCAGAGAGAGGTTGTGAGACACCTTCACCGGCAGGTGTTTCACTGAGGAAATGAATTTCTGAAGCAGTTGTTGGTGTGACAGGGCTCTCAGGCTCTATCACTGGGCCTTCAACCAAGGTTTTTCCCTTTGAAGCTAATCTCAGGGTCTGCCTCAGCATCCAGTTGACTAATGACATTACCTGATTGCCTGTGTCTCCTTCTAAGGCTGAACTCTTCAGTAATTCTGTCTTGAATCCTGAGTGCCAGCTTGTCTTGATTTTCTTGGGTTGACAAGTGGCATGTTGATCAGGTCAAGACCTTCATAGTAGTGCAACGTCTGAAATTTTAACACTTCTTGCTGCCCTTGAACTCTCTAAAGAATGAGGGCTCTTCTATCAGGATCATACCTCCACCCAATAATGTAGTTTGAAGTTTCTTGAGGTGGAGATGACACAACCCTTGAAATTTTTTCCTCAAAGAGACTCCTAATGATAGAGTCTATAATGTCCATATTAATGTGAACTTGAGGAAGTTGCTGAGTATGCACAGTTGCAAGTGAGGATGGTGAACCCTCAATGTCCATACTCCCTGAAGAACTCACAGGTTTTGTGACTGTAATGACTTTCTCCTCCTTTTTGGTAGCATCACCTTCTTGCATAGGTGAGCTAGAGGTTAGGTCAATCACATTCACAGGTTCTTGTGTTCCTGGTTGAGCTCCTCTTAAAGGTCTCCTAGCTAGTTTTTCCCTGATATAAGATATCTCAAGTTGCTGATCATTGACCCTATTATGCAGGGTAGTCACCTGAGATTCAAGGTGACTAACCTTAGAGACTAAATAGGAGCATGTTTTTGACAGTTTTTGCACCTTTAGTCTCAGATTCCCCTATTCTTCATCAGAATAATCAGTGGGCGATGAGATGATAGGACCAAAGTCCTCTCTCTCACCACCAGCCTCAGGTTCTTGGCTGTTAGATTTCCTCTGCACATTGACATCCTCAGTTGAGGTGTCAATGGGTTGAGTTGCCATGGTTGAGGTCTTAATGATGTATCACTTGCAGAAGTGAAAGCCTATTCCATATGGATATCCTGAACATGTTCAGAAGTATCCACCTAAGTTATGGGTGACTGATGTGGGTTAGACAAAGGAGACTCAGGAGCACTCATCTCTCTTTGAGTAGGGGAAGAGTAAAGAGACTCATGGTACCCATTGAAACCTAAGTCTTCATCAGTATAGAATGAGAGGTTGGGAATGGGTTGATTTAAGTCTAAAGGCTGGGGATGGTAACTGTCCCTTGATGGTTGTTCACTTGAGTGTTGAGACTCAGAGTGAAGGCTTAAGGCAGTTGGGCTTGTGAGCTCATCAGGGTGAGCATGAGGAACCTCAGCCCTGATTGTTGAAGAGATGGGAGTGGTTTGCTCCTCAAGGGAAGTGGGAGCTCTAGTGTCCGCTTCTTCCTGTATGGGTGAGTATATGGGGGCCTGCACTGACTCAATAGCTTGAGCAGGGGTTTGTTTGGATTTTCTTTGGTAGGTGAGGGTGATTTTGGGTCTTTTTGGTGGTTGAGAGGTAGAAGGTGTGGATTCAACACTAGCTTGTGTTTCTAGGTTGTCACCTTGAGCAATGAGCTCTAACATTTTTGGGACAAGGGCTGTTTCTACCCCTGAGAAACCTACAGTTGGCTTCTTCATAATTTTAAAGATGCCGGGCTTCATCTCTCCCAATTTAAGAATATTATCTGTTTCCCTCAACTGTGAGCCCAGTTCCTAGTTGAGAATGTGTTGAACATATCTAGGAAACATATAATACTCTAAGGAGTCCAAGCAAGCAAATTTGTATAAACAAATTGAGAGTACCTGAACTTGACCTCTTGAACCATTCCATGTACTATGAAGGAGAGATCCTTAGGAATCTGGTCCCACCCTCCATGCTTGTTTGACAAACTATGGATAACCACATGAAGCAGGTATTTCCACTGGGATGAGACCTTCCCTTTCCTGAAGGTCTATATAGAGAAATCTCCCTCATAGCCCATCTGCTCAAAGGAATGATTTACAGCTTCCTTTGGGAAGGACAACTCACCTTCTTCATCATCCAGCTGCAAGTGAGTGTTTATGATGACTGGAGTGATGAAGATTGTCCTCTCTTAAACTGTGGCAGACAGTGCCTTCTCCCATCCATAAAGACCTCTTGGCAGGTCTTCCAAAATTCAAGCAGATGATCCTCATAGAGAGTAGGATCAATGGTTAGGGAGGTGAAGTAGTTTGATGTTAGGACCTGGTATTTGAATGAAATACCGAGTGATTGCGTGTTAAACCAACTCAAATAGTGCGGAATCCTATTTGATTGGCGATCCAATCAGTGAGAACACACGATGAATCAATCAAGAATTGAAATCAACGTCAGAAATCGATTAGGAACCGATCTGATGTGTTCTGTGAACTTGGAGAACGATTTGGGAGGCTTCTGGACGGCTAGGGTACGTCTGGAATCGTAATGGGATGAATGCTTGCGTTTTCCCACGAATTGGGTCTATTTATAGGTTAGTATTGTTCAATCGTGCGACTGGGCCATAAGTATGGTTCAGTCGTGCGATTGAACCATGCGGTTGATTCATCCGCACGACTGAGTGTTCAGTCGTGCGATTGAGTCAATCTTATGTGTCAATCATACGACTGATCCAGTCTCCTGGTTCAGTCGTGCGATTGAGTCAATCGTATGAAGTTATTCATGCGTGTGGTCCATTCGCATGGGCCATTCGCATGAGAACTTCATAAAGTTAAGTTTGAATGTTTTAATTAATATAACATAATGTGTAACCATTCAAACAATCATAAACCCAATCAATTCAATCACAACTCATTAATGAAATATTAAACATCACAAGTAACAACCAATTCATATCATTTCATTAATCGATACAATTACATCATAATCAGACTGACAAGTTCATTACATTACAAATCATGATCTAGGGACATACATGCATCAACAAACTCCCCCTTGGACCTAGATCTATCTATTCTCTTGTCTTCTGCATAACCTCCTTATACTTCTTGTACTTCTCCTCTTTAGTGACTCCTGCGTGTATCTCAAAAGCAAAGCAGAGTCTTATGACATTTTGGAATTGGAGGGCTTGTACAATATCTTGCGTGTCATAGAATAGTGGCCACTTGTATAATGTGTAGACATCATTAGCAGACAAGTTGGTTAGCCACATTGGGTCGAATACCCTGATAGTATCCATTTGTCCCTCTTTATTCAACACTATGACAGCTTCAGCGGTTCTCCAATCATAGTACCACCATTTGAAGTGGGGAGTGAAGTCCTGTGGCATTTCCCTGAGAGGGATTCTCGACATTGTTCTCGGGGGACTCCACTTCAGCACTATCTTTGGCTTACCAGTTATGGGATCAACTTCAGAACGTCTGATATACCTCGTAGGTTGTTGAGGTTTGAAGTTGACCCACCTGGTGTGGTACTCTTTCCTCAGGGCAGCCTCAAACCAGCCTGACATCTTTCTCGGGTCAGCATACAGCAGCTTTAGTTTAGCCAGCTGGTTGAGCTCAAAACCAGGTAGAGTCTTCAGATCATGTGGGAACCTGAAGTACTCTATGCCCTGCTCCCTCTTAACTGCATAAGCGTTAAGGTCTTCAAAATAAGCCCATGAGATAATCCTGCCTGACACCTTTTGGTGTTTCTTGACTCTGTAGAGCTTGGTGTAGGCATCTCTCTTTGGTGCAGCACGCTGGGCTCTTACTTCTTCAAAACAGGCAGCCCACTCAGCCTTGCGAATATCTACGTCTGCATTTGAAGCTGGGGCTGTTCCTTCAGTCTTTTCTGTTTCCTGCTCCATCTTGTCTAGTACCTCAAAAGTATCACTGACTAGGGATTCACCCAGATTGGGGACCACATTTCCCTCGGCGTCAGCATACTGAGGATACTCTTCTGCAGTAATGTCTTCAACCTCAACTTCATCAATGTCATTCAGTTCCTCATCACTGGTTGAATCAACTGTTGGAGCGTCCTTCACTATTTCATCGGGATTGAGTCTGAACATTTCTGCCAGTTGCTCATCAGACAGGTCATGAATTATCTCCCCTTCTTCAGGGGTATAACTCACAGACCGTCTCACTATCCCTTGTAGGTCAAGAATCATGGTTAATTGAGTCTTGACCATTTGAAGGGGAGCAAAGTCAAACTCATCCCTTTGAAAGTTTGGATCTGTTTGATATAAACATTCAACACATAAATCATTAGTAATTAATCAAACAGACTTATATTAACTTAATATATATAAACATTTAATACACTTGTTTTTCCATTACATGATTCAAGTACAAAATAAATAAATACATAAAACATCTAATCAGTACTTTTGTCTTGAATCTGTGGCGTGTCGCTCGGAGGAGCAGAAGTAGTGGATGACTGGTCTTGTCGATGCTTAGATCTCCGCTCTTGACCTGAAGCAGAGGCCGATGCAGCCGCATCCCCTCCTTCTGCCTCGTCATCATCATCACGTCCTTCTGTCCTGTCTTCTTCAGTCTCCTCATCATCATCCTCTTCCTCATCATCATCCTCATCTTCATCATCGTCATCTCCATCATCCCCGTCACCTTCCTTTAGCTTCAGGGGCTCATCCTTCGACCCCTTCAACCTCAGCATAATGGTCTTGTTGGTCGTCTCTAACTCCTCTATACGTTTGACGGACTGAGCCTGCATGTCCTGGAGTTCGGACACCTCGACTCTCTGCTGGTCTATCATCCGAGCCTGCTCTGCCAGTTGTTGAGACTAGGCAGCAGTCAGTTCAGTCAGCTGGCGGATCTGCGCCGCCTTCTCCTCATCCGCAGCAAGCAGACGCATCACCATACGGTTTAGCGCTGAGAGCTGCTCCTCTACCCCGATGTGAGGTAGAGTGAATCCATAAGCATGTGAAGGCTGGGCTGAAGGTCCAGCATGATGTGTGGTGGTGGTGGTAGTGGCAGTGGTGAATATGGGTCGGTGAGCTGATGCTGGTGAAGTAGGGGTGAATGATCTGGTGATGGATGGGATAGCTACAGTGGTGGTAGGTAAAGTGGTGGATGTGGTAGTGGGAGTAGTGGCTGTGGTGGCTGTGGTGATGGGTGGTATGTCTGTAGTGGTGGTAGTGGTGGCTGTGGTGCTGGAAGTGGTAGTCACGAAGGTCAAGCGACGCTTCTTCTTCTTCAATCCATGGGGTTGAGCCATCCGCTTCCTCCTAGTCCCGGTGGAAGTAGATGCTCCCCCTGCAGCTCTGCTTACTGACCCCGGAACATAGTTCGGGTCAGTGTCTCTCTCCGAGGAGTCCCTAGGGTGTTCACCAACCACCCGAAGCCCGTGGTCTGTGGGAACTACTTTACTTCCCACAATCCTGGTGAGGGGCTCCTCATCTGACTCCTCCTCCTCTATATCACCAGTAACAAACTCTTGATGGAAACCGGCCATCTCTGCGACCTCTCCGGCAGTGGCTGACCCTGGGGGAATAACGTCTGTATCAGTGCCTCTAGATGGGGCAGGCATATCATCCCCAGCGTCGCCGCTATCATCATCATCAGAGTCGGTATCTGGTATGGCAATATGCTCCACATCCGAATCACTGTCCTCGTGGCGCCACTTTCTCTTGGCTGGCGCCACATAATCAGCACGGGCCAGATGCCCAAACAACCTCCTGACAGGGGGCTTTACCTGCTTCCCCCTGTAAACCTTCATCCGACCAAGTGTAGTGTCGTCCATAACCTCAAGAATAACAGCGTCCTCCTTCTCCTTCGGCAGGGAGGGAAGCTTCTGGTCAATGATCATCTGTAGAAATCTGGGGTACATACAGAAGCCTTCCTTCCCTTTCCCCTCGAGGTTCTCCACCAAGTAGGTGAATATCATCTTGGAGAAGCTGAACGGGTGGTTCAGCACTAACGCAGCATATGCGTTCTGGATCTGGTCGGAGAGCTCGTCAAAACCTCCCTTCCTGGATGCTATACACTTCAGCAGCACGTGCGCAAGGTACTTAAACTGGGGACAGAGGTTACTCTTGTTGAGTACCCCGGCATTGATGTCCCCAGAGTACTTGGCTCTCATGAAACATCCTCTGACCGTGAGGGGGTGTAGACGAGTGGGACACTCAGCATCGTCTCCAAACTGTAGAACAATCCTCAGATCCTCCTCAGATACAGTGATAGCCTCACCAAAAATCGAGCTCCTGATGCAATGAGGCTCGATGGATCTATCTACAGATGCGCCTTCCCAGAAGGCCTGCTGCACTGATCTGTATGGTGTGCAAGGAGTGGATATAGCATGAGCGATCCTGGATCTCTGTAGAAATGTAATAATGCCTGTGAAGTCAGCTGCATTCCTGGATGTCAAGTCCAGGTGAGCACATATGTTGTGCTTGGTGCTCATATTCCATCGACTCGCCATCTGTAACACATAATAATATAAACGTTAGTTTCGTTGGCTAAGAGTATAATGCAACACTTAGACTTTGAATGAAAACTATCTGTCATGCGATTGAGGTTGTACGACTGAAGACAGTCGTGCGACTGAATTGTGCGATTGAGGTTCAGACGTGCGATTGACCTCATGCGCACGACTGAGTGTGCGACTGGACTCATGCGCATGTACTCTTATGCGGTTACACCAGTCGTGCGACTGAGTCTCATTCGCATGGTTCAGTCGTGCGGTTAAGTGAATCGCTCCCTTCAGTCGTGCGACTGAAGTTCATCAGGACGACCAGTCGTCTGTCTCAGGAGTTCAGTCGTCCAATGTTCGAATCTACGCAGACTAAGACTTATAGCTCAATTAACCGGTTCTTTAGTGTCGCATTCTCTTTACTAACAACCTATTTTACTCAATTTTAACATATTGCTTAGTTTTAATAGGTTATTAGGGTGTGCAAGTCTCGGTTCGCATTTCACAGTCGGGTTAGCCCATTTAGGGTTCCAATCTTTCGGTTTTTGATGGAAGAAGATCTCAAAATACCTGTACGATGATTAGCGAACGTCAGTAACCCACAATCAATGAAAAAACTAAGGCAAATCAAATTTTGGCAGAGTAACGGTTGGATGTGCGATTTAGGGGCGATTTGAGGGTGATGAGTCTCTGCGACCGACTCCACCTCTATTTATATCAACCCTAGATCCAATCGTGCGACTGAGTTCATACGCACCTTTCAGTCGTGCGAGTGGGACTCAGTCGTGCGATTGGGTCAGTCGCCCTTCTCCAGTCGTCCGACTGAAGTTCAGTCGTGCGACTGAATCACTCGTTCGCACTTAAGCCTCCGATTGGACTAATCGTATGATCCATTCGTTTGGATGGTCCATACTCATAGTTCATTCGTGCGAATGGACTTCATTCGTATGGTTAGTCCATACGTATGGTCCATTCGTGCGAATGGGTCATACTTAGTTAATTTTCTGCTATTTTTACCAATTTACATTTAAACTCTTTTTGATTAATTAAATTAACATTATGAACCTTTGATCATCTCATACATGATCCTTTTATCTTGAAACCACTTTGATCACCTCAGACGTGATCCTTTTAACCACTTTGGTCACCTCAGACGTGACCCTTTTAAAAACACTTTGTCACCTCAGACGTGACTGATATAACCTTTCAAAGCACATATGGTCATCTCAGACATGACCCTTTTAGTGAGTTTATTCCTTCTGATTTTCCTGATGTAGCCCGACACTTGACTCAAATTAAAACTTAAAACGACTAACTAATTTAAGAATTTAAACTAATTACATAATCAGACATCTTTTTGGCTTTTTGTGAGAGATAAATCCAGAGATTGATATCTACGGGATTTGGTTCGGGAGTAGATAGCTTCAATTTAGATTGATCACACCTGGACCAATTTAATTTCTGGAATCATACAGGCAATTCAAATCATTTGGGACTGATTATTAAACCTTTTGATGCTCAAGTTCTCGGTGTTCATCCAGAGTCGTTAGCAACATAAGGAAATCATACTGAAACTCTTAGATTTTCACATTGATTTGAACCTTTGAGAATGTAGCCACAATGATTGTCAGTATGTTTGTCCACTTAAATCCATACACAGACTTTTGACACAGACTGGTGACTAATTTAGGTTTAATTATTTCAACTAACATTTGTGGATCCCATACTCATATGGTAATCAACATTCCTCAGGAGCTTTTGAGCGGTCTACGGGTATTATTACAAGAAGAGACTATTCTTAGAGCTTTCAAAGAGAAGCCTGTCCTCAGGTCAGTGCCATCGCACAGCAGAGAGGTGGCAAACAACAATGAATTCTAGAATATCTAGGTTATGCTTATCCTCAGGTCAGTGCCATCGCACAACAGAGAGGCACACAACCTATCTCCTTGTTAGAGCAGATTATTTTATTTTGCACAAAATGCACCAACAACATAAGTCATTAGCTTTATTGCATTTGTCTTTCATTTTTTTCTTGCTTTGCTCTAGTTATGGTCATCCGCACACATTTGTGGCGTTTACTTGCTCATTACACCTTATTGGAATATTGTTGATTGTGTTAACCAGTGATAAGATGGAAGCCCACAGTCAGTTGAACACTTTAGTTTTATTTTGAAATCACCAATCCGGTCTATTTGTCTATTGTGTTGAATCTACCAACATATCATATATGGTCTAGCAACCTCTAAGTCTACTTTCTTTGTGTCACCTTAGGAGTTGCCAGTTTTCTATCATCTTTCCTTTTAGTATTGCTTAGACTACACAGATTTATTACTTTGAACTTTTGCATATTACTAAAACTTAAATTTTAAAGTCCCTCTTGATTTGATCCTGTGTACTATCATTTTCCAAAGGTATTGAATCGGTATCGCAGACACAATCTACCTTATTTCAGCTCTCTACTCCTTCTCCCTCATTTTTTTGTTTTTTTTTTTTTAATGTTAACTTGCTGACCTATTCTCCCCCTAAAATACTAAAATCATTTCTGGTTTAATTATTTTAGGATTTTAATAAACAGCAAGAGAACATGAGTTTAAATAAAATTAAAATCAAATAGACAAATCAAAATAAATAAAATAAAATTTAACTACACGACATCGGACTACACATTTTCATCATCAGGAATTACCTCACTTTTCTTTTTAACACCGTTGACCTCTAATAAGTATTGAAAACGTGGTTTATCAAAGGCTTTAGTATAGAGGTCAGCGCGTTGAAAATCAGTATTAATTTTAACCACATCAATTAAGTTCTTTTCAAAACAATCTCTTATGAAATGGTATTTAATACCGATGTGTTTGGTCTTAGGATGTTGGACCGGATTTTTAGTTACTGCAATTGCAGCAGAGTTATCAACGAAAATAGGAGTAGATGAGAATTTTAAACCGTAATCCCGCATTTGCTGTTGAATCCAGATGATTTGAGAACAGCAACTTGCAGCAGCAACATATTCGGCTTCACAGGTTGACAATGCAACCGATGTCTGCTTCTTACACTGCCAGGTAACTAATCTTCTCCCAAAGAATTGACACCCTGCTGATGTAGACTTGTAGTTCATCTTGCAGCCCCCGTAATCCGAGTCACTATACGCGGTAAGCTCAAAGTCATCATCATGAGGGTACCACAATCCAAGTGTGGGTGTACCCTTCAGATAACGAAAAATCCTCTTGACCCCGATCAGATGGTTGACCTTTGGTTTAGCCTGATATCTTGAACATAGACATGTAGCATACATAATATCAGGTCTTGAGGCAGTGAGATACATGAGGGATCCGATCATTCCTCGGTACATCGTGGCATCTACTAGATCTCCATTCTCATCAGGTGCTATATCATGATTCGTAGCAAGTGGAGTCCCAGCAGCAGAAGCATTCTCCATGTCAAAGCGACTGAGAATGTCTCCTACATACTTGGTCTGATGTAGAAAGATTCCATTAGGTGTCTGATCCACCTGTAACCCGAGAAAGAACTTCATCTCCCCCATGGCACTCATCTCAAATTCTTTCTTCATTACTGCTTCAAACTCTTTACATAACTCTTCGTTCTTTGACCCGAAGATTATGTCATCAACATATATCTGTACAAGCAGTAGGTCGCCATCCTTTTCCTTAATAAACAGTGTACAGTCAATTACTCCCCTGCGAAAGCCGTGTTTCACAAGATGAGTTGAGAGTTTCTCATACCAAGCTCGAGGAGCTTGATGAAGCCCATACAAAGCTTTGTCGAGCTTGTAAACTCTATCCCGATGGTAAGGATCTTCAAAACCCTCGGGTTGACTTACGTAGACTGTTTCTCTGATTTCCCCATGAAGGAATGCACTCTTTACATCTAATTGGTAGACTTTGATCTTCATGTACGATGCATAGGCAAGGAAGATACGAATAGCTTCCATCCTTGCCACGGGTGCAAACACCTCATTATAGTCAATTCCCTCGACTTGGCGAAAACCTTGAACCACCAGTCGAGCTTTGTTCCTGATAATGACCCCTTGGTCATCCTTCTTGCATTTTAGTACCCATTTAGTGCCAATGACTTTAGCACCTTTAGGTTTATCAACCAGAGTCCATACACCTAACTTCTTAAACTGCAGAAGTTCTTCTTGCATGGCACTCACCCACGCCTCATCATTGAGTGCCTCACTGACATATTTTGGCTCAACCTGCGAGACAAAACATCGATAGGCACCATCATGAATGTAACCTTTCTCCATAACCGAGGCGTAATCAGCTGAGTATAACTGATTTCGGGTTTGTACTCCTGATCTGACATCCCCAATAACATTGTCAAGGGGATGATAGACGTTTAGTCGTGATCCTGGAGTAGTAGGAACAGCTACCTCAGAACCAAGATTATGAACATTTGGTTCTGCATCTGAGGTAGTTGGAGTTTGAGGTTCTGAAGTCGAAGGTGCATCACTCGTAGATGCTTGTGGACTTTCAGGAACTGGAACCTGTTCCTCCTGACTGTTCTGGTCATCTGCTTCAGCTTCATCTTCAGAGGAGGAGTCACTGTCGTCGACTACCCCCCTGACTGAGTAGATGATTCTCCCTGTGTGCTAGATGGTGTATTCAGAATATCATACATCATCCTAGTAGCTAGCTCATCATCCGAGGGAGAGAGAGGTATGTTGAAGGATTTGAAGAATCCATCATAATCGAAGAAGTAGGCAGGTCCTTTGCCTGTAGGAGGTGTGGTATATCTCTGAACGTCGACATTACACCACACTTCTACAAGACCCGTTGAGTTATTGTAAACTCGCTTATTCGGTATGTTGTATCCTAGAAAGATTCCTTCATCTGCCTTCTCGCTGAATTTTCCTTCTTGCGTCTTCTTCAGAAGTGTACACGGCGCGCCAAAGGGTTCAAGATACTCCAAATTCGGTTTGCGTCTTTGTAGTAGCTCATAACATGTCTTTCCGTGGCGCTTGACTATTAGGACTCGATTCAGTGTATAACATGCATTAAGCTTCTATTTTTCCTCTCAGCAACACCATTCATCTGAGGCGTGTATGCTGAAGTGAATTGATGAACAATTCCCTTTTCCTTGCAGTATGCCTCCATCCATTGATTCTTGAATTCGGTCCCGTTGTCTGAGCGTACTTGTCTAACCTTTAGCTTGTAGAGAGATTCCAGAGTGGTGACTAATTCCTTGAATGACTCAAATGTTTCTGATTTGGATTTCAGAAACATTACCCAAGTGAACCTTGAGTAGTCATCAGTGACCACAAAACAGTACAAATCGCCTGCAATGCTCCTTGTACTGACTGGACCAAACAGATCCATGTGAAGAAGTTCAAGAGGAAGTTCTATTGAATGAACTTTCTTCTCCTTATGAGACTTCTTTGTCTGTTTGCCTTTCTTGCAAGCTACACAAAAGTCAGGAAGTTGGAAGTTCTTGACATTTACTCCTCTCACTAAATCCTTCTGAATCAAGTGATTCATCTTCCTTTGACTAATGTGTCCCATTCTCCTATGCCAGGAGATTGAGTCCTTCTCAGTAGCTTTAGATAGAAAGCACTGCACCTCATGATCCGTTGGAGCAGCTGTTGACAGATCCAAGACATATAGGTCCTTATATCTTGAAGCAGTCATCAGAACTTGGTCCTCTGGAATCATATAGTCTTTCTTCAGCACGTCACACTTCTTGTTGTCGAAGATGACTTTAAATTCCTTTATCGCAGATTTGGGAAACAGAAAGAAGTTATTTTGAAGTTGTTGAACGAGTTCACCTTATCAAACTTAACTTTCTGATTTCCCACTTCTCCCTGTGCTGTGATGTATCCTCCCTTGTTTCCTGCAAAGGAAACATGCCCTCCTTTTATTTGTTTTGACATTTGATAAAAGGGCTCTATTTCCTGTCATGTGCCTGGATGCTCCGCTGTTCTATAATCCACGTGTTAGTCCAGCGCTATATCGAACACCCTGCACATATCACGTAAATGTATTATTTAGTTTAGGTTAGGACCCAAGCCTTTACTGTCTTGGGTTTCCAAGGCATCACACATCATAAACTCACTCTACCCATTGACCTTTAGAGGTGAGGGTAACTCAGATTCCTTCTTGTCATCAGTATCAGTCACACAGGTTTGACTTCTCTTTCCATAAGCCAGCTTTGTGGCAATGCCTGTTTATGATAAACAGTCGTCTGGCTTACAGGTTGACTTAGGTTCACTAGATCTTCTAGGTGGATTAGAGAACTCCTCTTAGAAGACCTAGGTCTAGAGTCCTGAAGATCAATCTTCTCCTAGGTGTCTGATAGAAAGGACACATAGGAAGCATATGTCCACATTCTCCATAGTT
Organism: Flaveria ramosissima; assembly: GCA_025215565.1. NCBI lineage: Eukaryota > Viridiplantae > Streptophyta > Magnoliopsida > Asterales > Asteraceae > Flaveria > Flaveria ramosissima. The sequence goes on along the minus strand of CM046044.1, from coordinate 10,966,702 downwards.
GTAGCACAATCTGCTATCAACTGTATAAGCAGACTTTCTTTGTGGAGAAATGTGTGACACTTTATAACATCATCACTCTGATTTTGTACTCTTGCCATGTTTATGTTTTCTTGTTCCACCTTTTGGGTTAACCGGTTTTTGACTTGTAGCATGTGAAAATTAACGACTGAAGTCTTTTTAGGTTCTGGTTTGACTCTGTTTGACCCTGACTTTAAGTTAACTTTTTCAAATTCATTTTCCAATTAACACAAGGCAATTTACCCTTTGGCCTTTGAAATGGCCTCCTTTTGTTTCTGTTCAGATTCAGTAGATGAACATGATGTGTCTGGATCAGTAACAAGAGGAGTGGTCACCACATGATCCTTGATTGGGTTGTTGTTTATTGGTTTAGACTTGGTGTTCATCAAGGTCTCAGGTGGTGGTGGAACCACTTTGTAGCCTAATCCCTCCCCATTATTCCTTTCTCTCACTAAGTGTTGAACTATGTGTGAAGAACTAGTCCAACTATGCAGTTTCTGTTTAAGGAATTAACTTCTACTTCTAGAACTGCCTTTTGTTTCTTAGTGTCCTCTAGGGAGTTTAGATAGTACCTAATGTCATTTGTTTGATTAAAGGCAACTACTTCGGTTTCCCTAAGTTGTTTAGTCAATAGGTCTATCTTTTCTTTATAACTATGCTCATTTTGTTTTAGAACTCTATTGGCCTCAGTGCATAGTTGTAAATCTTTTACTAAGTTATCATTGTGATCTAATAACCTAGCAAATTTTTCATCAATACTATTCCTAAACATATCACAGTTAGAACAAGCATGATTATTAAACATTTGGTCAGTTGTACTTACCTGTGTTGTTTCAGAAGAGTTAGCCATCAACGCAGCATCAGATGTTTCTGGTTCTGGTGATTCTGACTTTTCTGTTTCTGACGTGGAAGTCTCCTCCTTTGTTTTGTAACTGACCTCAGCTGCAGTTGTTTCTTCACTGTGTGACACCGCTATTTCAACTGCCAAATCACCTTCACTCGCAGAATCATCATCAATATCTTCAACACTGGCAATGTTAGATTCTGGGGAGACAAATCTAAAGCTCCAGACCTGTCCTTCATCATCATGAGCAGTCAAGGCTTTTGGGTCCTTGTTTGATGAAGTAGAACTAGAGGCTTGCTTGTCTTGGCGAGTAAAGGATGAGAACGGGTTCCCATTACCCGTCTTCTTTGGCTTGACACATTCCCTCTTAAAGTGCCCTTTCTCTCCACAGTTGAAGCAGGTCACTTTGCTCTTGTCAAAACCAAATGTGGTATCCTTAGTAGCTATCAATTTTGTCCTGTCTTCTTAACAAACTTCTTCGCCCTTCGGACAGCGCTAGCTAAGGCCCACATTATATCCATTCTTTCAAGCTCCATTTCATCTACCTGCTCGTAGTCTTCATCTGCCAAATGACAGTTTCCAATCTTCCCAGCCACAAGTCCATCATATGAATGAACTACTGCGGCGAGAAGATCCATATGCTCTCGTGCTACTTCTACGGTCACATTACCGAGGTTCTCGGTCTTCAATTTGGTAGCACTTGCTTCTGATCCAATATAATGGGTACATGACGACCCTGACGTGTCTGATCCAGAAGGAGAAGCATGTGAAGGACCTGACGAGCTGACACTGTCTGGAGAGGTGCTCCAGATGTCTTAGCTTGAGGCTGGCATTGTATAAAGCTGGGTTTTTGTATACGAAGACTTTGTGCTCTATACTTCATCCTTAGTGCTTCTTCACGCAGCTTGAGAATAAAGTCATTTATATCCAGCTTTACAAGCATTCCATTCTGTCTAAGATTAGACACGAATGAAGCCCACTTATCAGGCAATCCATCTGCGAAGTTGCTTACTTTCTCTTCCATAGTCGTTTCCACTCCATGTGTATGCAACTCGCTCATCAAGTGGTAGAATCTGTCTATGACTTCGTCTAAACTCTCGTTACCAATCGATGAGAAGTTATCGAATTCCTTCTTTAACTCCTTTGCCTTGATTGCTTTTAATGATGCATTCCCATCACACCTTTTCTGTAGCTCATCCCACAGTTTCTTGGACTGCTTGTTCTCTGAGTACTGGTGGAATATGTCTTTGGGGATCGACTGAGTTATCAACGCATAAACCCTTTTCTCTGCATTATACTTTACTTTCTGTGCGTCAGTCATCCCACTTAACGTTAATTTTACTCCATCTGCTCCCACCGGTGTACTATACCCAACCTCGATGGCTTCCCACAGATTAGGATCTACTCCATTGAGGTAGATCTCAAAACGTTGTTTCCAGTGGGGAAACTCATCTAAAGTCAAGAGCTTTGGTGGTTTATTGTGAATACCCACCTCACTCTCAAGCAGCAGCAGGTTCTGAATTCTTGAGTCCTTCCCAGCAGTAAAGGCTGACATCTGATCTTCCATGGTTAATAAACTTAGAATCTAATCAAATCAACTTTAACTGATGCGACTGAAGGATGCGAATGGTCTTATCGTGCGTATGAACTCTGCGATTGGTTCAACCGTGCGACTGAACAGGACGAATGGTTCAGTCGTGCGAATGAATCTGATGCGTATGAGCTATGCGAACGAACGGTTCAGTCGGCCGAATGAGGGTGCGACTAGGTCCAGTCGTGCGAATGAGCACTGCGAATGAGTCTAGTCGTGCGAATGGGTCACTCGTGCGACTGAAGCTGCTGTTTTGCGAAAATTTCTAGGTTTGACGGGTTTCAGCCGTAAAAATTCAAAATTTTGCAAGTCCAAATCGTCTAAGTCCGTAGAAACTGAACTTCGATGAGCAGGGAACGTCCAAGATCACTTTTGATGCTAAAGATTGCGTTTTTCGTGCAAAAACACAAACTTTTATGCAATCTTGATTGAATCAACACGAAATCAAGAGCCAAATCTCTGATACCACTTGTTAGGACCTGGTATTTGAATGAAATACCGAGTGATTGCGTGTTAAACCAACTCAAATAGTGCGGAATCCTATTTGATTGGCGATCCAATCAGTGAGAACACACGATGAATCAATCAAGAATTGAAATCAACGTCAGAAATCGATTAGGAACCGATCTGATGTGTTCTGTGAACTTGGAGAACGATTTGGGAGGCTTCTGGACGGCTAGGGTACGTCTGGAATCGTAATGGGATGAATGCTTGCGTTTTCCCACGAATTGGGTCTATTTATAGGTTAGTATTGTTCAATCGTGCGACTGGGCCATAAGTATGGTTCAGTCGTGCGATTGAACCATGCGGTTGATTCATCCGCACGACTGAGTGTTCAGTCGTGCGATTGAGTCAATCTTATGTGTCAATCATACGACTGATCCAATCTCCTGGTTCAGTCGTGCGATTGAGTCAATCGTATGAAGTTATTCATGCGTGTGGTCCATTCGCATGGGCCATTCGCATGAGAACTTCATTAAGTTAAGTTTGAATGTTTTAATTAATATAACATAATGTGTAACCATTCAAACAATCATAAACCCAATCAATTCAATCACAACTCATTAATGAAATATTAAACATCACAAGTAACAACCAATTCATATCATTTCATTAATCGATACAATTACATCATAATCAGACAGACAAGTTCATTACATTACAAATCATGATCTAGGGACATACATGCATCAACATTTGATAGAGCTAAGAAACAACAAATCTCTGAGAAACTTTCATCCTTCTCAGAGCTTAATAGAGCAACTTGGTTATGTTGTCTGTGAAGCTGCATGGAGAAATCTGAGTTGTTTCTGAGGTTTAGGTTGACCATTTTAGAAGCTTAAGGATGAAGAAAGATGAAGAACAAAAGGCGGTTTGGGAGACTTTAGGTTTAAGGAATAGTGTAATTGAGGAAGATAGTGAAAGAGGGGGGAACCGTTAGGCATTTATGTGAAAAGGATTTGAGACAAAGTTAATGAAAGAGGATAAACTTTGAAATCTGGATGTCGGTCCCACCTCTGAAAAGTAGTTTACTTTTGCCCAAAAAGTAGTTTTCTAGGAAGTTAAGACATCTTTTGAAAAGATTTTCTTCCAAAGAAAACAAGGGCTTATGAAGGTGATATAATAGACAACTTAGGACACACAGGTTTTAGAAATAATTATGATTAAGTTTTAAGAAAAGCTATTCAAAGTTTATCATCCCAATAGCTGATACAAGATATTTAAACTTTTGCTCATCAAAAGCTTTGGTGAATAGATCAACATATTGTTCATTTGTGTTTACTTTGACTAGTTTGATTAATCCCTTTTCAAAGTTATCTCTAATCAAATGATACCATATATTAATATGCTTTGTCCTTAAGTGCTGTGTAGGATTCTCTGTGATGGAGATAGCACTATTGTTGTCTATGTGGATGGGAGTCTCTTTAAAGTTAAATCCATAGTCCAACATCTGATTTTGAATCCAAAGCACTTGAGCACAGCAACTTGCAGCAACAATGTATTCAGCCTCAGCAGTTGATGCAAACACACAGGATTGTTTCTTGCATTGGGAAGAGACTACTCTTCCACCAAGAAATTGACACCCCCTGATGTAGACTTTGCAGTCATGTTGCAACCACCATAGTCACTATCTGTATAAGAACATAGATTAAAGTCAAAATTCTTTGGATACCAAAGGCCAAGTGATGGAGCACCTTTGAGATATCTTAAAATTCTTTTGACAGTGCCCAGGTATGACATCTTGGGGTTGGCTTGATATCTTGCACAAATGCATGTAGCAAACATAATATCTGGCCTGCTAGCTGTGAGGTACATACGAGACCCAATCATTGCCATATAGAGATGTTCATCAACACACTCCCCCTCAAGATCAGGTCCAAGGGAGTGATTTCTGGCTACGGGTGTCTTAGCAAGCTTACAATCAGTCATGTTGAACCTTTTAAGTATGTCATGTACATACTTTGACTGACTTATGAAGATGCCATTGTCAACTTGCTTCACTTGAATTCCTAAAAAGAAATTGAGTTCCCCAATGGCACTCATTTCAAACCTGTCCTTCATCAGCTTCTCAAAGTCTTTGCAGGGCTTTGGATTAGTTGACCCAAAGATAATGTCATCTACATATACTTGAACTAGCATTATGTCATTTCCTGTTCCTTTGATGAAGAGAGTTCCATCTATAGTACCTATTTTGTAGCCATGTTGATAGAGATACTGAGATAGAGTCTCATACCACTTTCTTGGTGCTTGGTGCAGCCCATAAAGAGCTTTATCAAGCCTGCACACATAATTAGGATGATTAGGATCTGCAAACCCAGGTGGTTGTCTGCCATACACCTCTTCATCAATCACAACATAAAGAAAAGCACACTTGACATCAAGTTGGTAGACCTTGAAATTCTTCGATGCAGCAAAAGCTAGGAATATTCTAATAGCTTCAAGTCTTGCCAAAGAAGCAAAAACATATGTGTAGTCAATTCCTTCTTGAGTATATCCTTTCATAACTAGTCTTTCCTTGTTTTTGATGACAAGTCCTTTATTATCCTTCTTGTTCCTAAAAACCCATTTGGTTCCTATGGTAGTCTTCCCTTGAGGAAGAGGACCTAGGTTCCAAACCTTTTGCCTTTTAATTAAAGCAGCTCCTCTTGCATAACTTCAACCCAAATTCCATCCTTTAGAGCCTCATCAATTTTCTTTGGCTCTATCTGGGACAAGAAACAAGAGTGAAGACAAACATGTGCTTCATGGGTTTGTTCTTTTGTTCTCACCCCTGAATCAACATCTCCAATGATGTTTGTGGTAGGATGAGACTTGTGGATCCTTAGCTAAGGGATCACAGCAAGTTGCTTAGACAGATCTAGATTTGAAAAATTTTGATCTGGCAAAGAAGATTCATCCTCCATATCAGCACACTTATCAAGATTGACTTGATCCAATGAGTGTGTGACATCATTGATGTTGTCTTCAATGTAGTGGTTATCAGCATCAAGAAATTATTGATCACTTTCACCACCACCATTTTCTCCAACATTTGAAGCTCCTTCTTTTGAGTTTTGTGCCTCTAAGCTGGAATTTGAAGGCACCCAGAAGCATCAGCAGGATTTGTCATTGATGTGCTGGTAGAAGCTTCATTTGCAGGAATAGTTACCACTGGAGCTGAAGATGTGTAACTTGAAGGTCTTCTGAGCTCAAATCTTAGGTTAGGATCACCTGTTGGTAATATATCTGTAGATCCTGAAACATTCTCATAAGATTTGTTAAAACAGTTGGTAACTAAATCAAGATCAAATAGCAAATCCGGAGCAGAACCTTTCACACTGGGAGTGTGCTCATTGAAAGTTACATTGGCTGACTCCTCAACTACTCTAGTTCTGAGATTGTATACTCTATAGGCTTTAGCTTGAGAAGAGTATCCAATAAAGTGTCCATCATCTAATTTCTCAGCAAACTTGGCAATTTGATCCTTGGTATTGAAGATGGTGCTAGGACATCCAAATGACTTGAGAAAACCAATGAACGGTTTTCTCTTATGCCAAAGTTCATAAGGGGTCTTACCATGTGTCTTAACCACTAAAACACTGTTTTGCACATAGCAAGCAGTGTTCACTGCCTCTGCATAGAAGGTGATGGGCAGTTTAGAGTCAGACAACATAGTTCTTGCAGCTTCAATTAGTGTCCTGTTTTTCCTCTCAGCAACACCATTTTGCTAAGGAGTCTTGGGAGCACTATATTTTCTTGTAATACCTTTTTCATCACAATATGTATCAAGGATTTGATTCTTAAACTTAGTTCCTTGATCACATCTTATGGTTTTGACCTTGTAATCACATTGATTCTCAATCTTTAAGATGAAATTCTTCAGAATCTTAGGAGTCTCATCCTTAGTTCTATGAAAGAAGACCCAAGTGAATCTTGTAAAATAATCTGTGATCACCAAACAATACGAGGTCCTTCCTAGACTCATTACACTGGTGGGGCTTTGGCTTGAGAGATACCTTGTGTTGCTTCCCTATTAGGCATGCAACACAATGGTCATCACTTGTAAACCCTTTCTTTGGTATTCCAGTTACCGAATCATTCTTAATTAATTTATTTATGTTTTTAAAGTTTACATGGCATATTCTTTTATGCCATAGGAAAGATTCATCATTATTTGCTTTAGATAGAAAGCATGAAACTTTTCCTGAGGGAGATGTTTCTTGCAAGTCCATCTTGTACATGTTCCCTTTCCTGGGGGCTCAGAGCAAGATGTGCACATGAGGATTGACCACCCCGGGCTAAGAACAATGCACTCATGCTAAGTGAAGAGCATGTTATGACTCTGATCACAAAATTAGGATACACTCAGAAGATTGTACCCAAGCTCCTTGACAAAGTTTACCTTCTCAATGCTGAGCTTACCATTTGTGACCTTGCCCCTTCCAGTAATGTAACCTCCTGCATCCCCTCCAAAAGCAACTGGTCCTCCATCAATTCTTTCAAACTTTTAGAGTAGTGACCAATTGCCTGTCATGTGCCTAGAACAGCCACTATCAATGATCCATACATTTCTGTTTGTCTTGAGCTGTCCTTGCACAAAAGAGATGATTAGTTACATTTGAAAACCCAAGCCTCATTGGTCTTGGGCTTATCAAAAGAAGTTGAAGACAATGCAACAGTAATTGATCCTATAGTCATGGTAGAAGGATCATTTGCTGATGTTGATGAAGAACTTTCAGCCACTTGGTCTTTCCTTGACTTCCATACCACCTTTGGAGCTTAGACTTGACCTTCAATACTTCAGAAGTTTTGATGACTTCGTAAGTTTTGATGACCGGCCCTTCGGAAGATCTTGCTTTCACTGCAGCAGACTTCAGTGCTTCAGAAGTATTCCTTTCTTCTGAGACCAAATTTTCTTCCAAAGGCAAGTTTCCACTTGTCTTCTTCTTCAGTTTGGAGCTTCCGACGGAAATAGATTTTCCTTCTGAAGCTTGCTTCTTCTTCTCCAAACTCTTAGAATTTTCTTTCTTGGTCATGTGGAGAGTACTCCTTTGATTGTAGACACAATCCTTAGCAAGATGAGAAGTACTCCCACATATAACACAGTCCATTTTCTTCCTTCTAGGAGTTCTTCTTTGTGAACAAGGCTGAACTTGATCACTTTCCTTCTCCATCTTCATATTTACAGATGTTGTAGAAATTCTTGTAGGGTTAGAACTACCTTTGGAGCTAGATGGTTCAGGCTGTACAGCAGCAATGCACAACTGATCAGCCTTCTTCTTGATGATGGGATGATTTGGACATGAACTAGAACTCTTGTTGATGGAGTTCAAGTTGTGTCTTCAGCCTTTACCACTTCAAATCCTGCAGAGATGAAGACTTGTTTCTATGCAGAATTGAAGGTGGCCTTGATCTCTTGAGCCTTTTTGGACTTTCTTTTGGCCTTTCGGATCAAGTTCTTTCTTCTTGACTTGGTCATCCCAACAGCTTTGCTCTCCTCAGAAGGATGGTGACCCTTCTTATAATGCTCTTCTTCACTCTTCTTAGAGCCATTCTCCACCATCTCCTCTTCATCCTCTTCAGTCACAGGATCTATGAGGGGAAGCTCATCTTCACAAGTTCCACACCTAGGAGATCTTACAGACAAGATTGTGTGTAGAGGAGCTATCTCACAAGATCCTAGTCTCTGCTTATTTTGATAATAAACTTTTGCATGCAAGGATGAGGATATTATGTTCTTAAAGGTCTCTTCTTCAAGAACACATTTTTCTGCTTGGCTATGCTGATCACAAGCTCAGCCGAGCATTCAGTTAATTTAGTAATGAGATCTTTGATCTGAGTCCTGTAGTTTGTATGCTCATGTTTAAGAGTTGAAATTGTTTTCTCTAAGTCCTCTATCTTTAGTTTATAATCATTTTCAGCTCTTTTAAAATCAGCTTTTACAATATTTAAGGACTAAAGGTCAAATTTCATTTCTAAATTATAGAACCTGTATCTATTAACGTTAGCAATGCATTCAAGAGTACAAAGATGTTCCAATACCTTGGCTTCATCTTGGTCTGCCATGAGTGCTTGGTTTGGAGATGCATCTTCTACTTGAAAGCTCCAGTCAAAGCCTCCTTCTTCAACAGCAACTGCAGCTTACTGCTTTGGCTTCTCATTCTGGGGGGCTTTCTCAGTGTAGTTTGGTCTGGTTTGTGCTTGGCCACCATTTGTCCTTGGTGCCTTATACTCTCTTGCAAAGTGTCCCATCTGGTTACAGTTGTAACACTTTACTTTGCTTTTGTCCATCCCAAACTTTCCACTGGCTACATTGCTTGGAAAATTTCTCCCTGTCCTTTTGTAGAACTTCTGGGCTCTATGAGTGAGAAGAGCCATCTGCTGGACTATCTCCATGTACTCCAGATCATCTGGATGGATACAGTCCAAATCTTTAAGAGTGAAGAGAAAGTTGCTTGAAGTTTCATTAGCAGAGACAAAGTCATGAGAAGAACTTGTCTCTTGGAAAGGACTTCCTTGAGTGTAGCTTTCCCTTGGAGTCTCTGGGAAGGTGATGAAAGGGCCTTTATGTGAGTTGTCAGGGAAGCATATAAGATGATGTTGTGGTTCAATGCTTTCCCTTTCAACCACATGGAGGGCTGAACTTAGTTGGTTGCTGGAGTTACCAGATGAGTTTTGCATGTTCATCTCCATCTGGTAGCCATTAAGAATAACATTGTAAGACCCCGTTCCCGGGAAGCCTCACAGTTGGTTAATCATAGCATAAAATCAGTTTAATAATAAAACATTGCAGCGGAAATAATTAGACATTCATTTAAACCTTTGAAAACCCATCGTACTCATACATTTGTCATTTAATTGTAAACAAAACATATTACTTGTCCTTAAATTACAATAAAGATTTTCATAAACTTGAATGCCATCCATAGCTCCCCAAGTAGCTCCGTGTGCCATCCTCAGCATCAGCACTTACCTGCCAACTATTATGCATAAAAGTCAGCTTCGCTGAGCGAGTTCTAGTTTTAAATATTATAAGAAAATATAATCTTTATCCTTGATATAATGACCATGCATACAACATAGAATATAACATTACTTGCATCATCATAAGCATGTTCATTATCTTTCATTCTTTCATTATCTTTCACTTTCATCATAAACGAGATTGCACAAAGCAAGAGCTCCATGTTGATTGACAACAAATGCCAATCCCTGTCGGTACACATGAAAACGGTAGCTAACCCCCGACAGTTGATCCACACTGCAAGGCACATAGCCCGCTCATGAATACAGATCCATCATCATACATCAGACTCACATAAGTGAAGTCTATCATAGTGCTTGCAAGACTTTTCATCATCATACGGGCCCGGGGGTAACATTCATTAAGTTTCGCTTTTCATTAATATCATCTTTCTCTTTAATATATATAATACTTAACTTATTAAGTACACATCATGCCAAGTAAAATCATCATAAAACATAACCGAACCGCCGCGGGACAGCGGGGGTTCGGGGGCGGCAGCCCCTGACAGCGGGGTCCTAGGGGCAGCAGCCCCTAGTGGGGTCCAAGGGGCAACGCCCCTGGCTGGGGCCGGGCTGCCAGGTCAGCGCGAAAATTAAGGATTTATATAGCAGGTTTACTTATGGAAAAATCGTTCTCCCTGTTAAAACACCTTAAAATCTTGGTAATTTAAAAATGTAAATTTAGTATGCATAATAGCCCCAAAACATGGAAAAACTTATAAATAGGGGATCTAGAACTCACCTGGATACCACGAATAACTTCTAAGCTAAGCTTACAAGGCTAGGATCTCTCTACACAGCCTGCAGAATAGCTAACACTTAAAGGGGTTAATTTTCTTCCTAAATTCGCTGCTAATTTCGCTGCAAGATCAGCAATTTCGCAGCTAGATTCGCCAACAGTTTCGCTGCTAGTTTCACCAGCAGTTTCGCTGCTAGTTTCGCTAGCACCTTCGCTGGCAGTTTCGCTGGCATCTTCGCTGCCAGTTTTGCTGCCAGTTTCGCCCAACTTTCGTTGGAAAAACATGTCTGCGAAACTACCTGCGAAACTATAATTTCGCAGGAAGATCCACAGTTTCGCTGATTGAATATGCAAATTCGCTGGATGAACACACAGTTTCGCAGATCGCATAAAAATTACGGACCAGACCGTTTTTAACCCAAAATCATAACTTTTTACGTCCAATCTCTTAGTTTATCATCCATGAGGCTAAATCTAAGCTTTATACATGTTTTCATACGTAAAAATGTGACCTTTATGCGATTCTTTGCAACTTTTCAAAACCCAAAACCCTAGAATCCGGGTTTGATCTACAGAAGGGTTTAGAGGTCGATTCTTACCTGGATTTGTTGCTTCTTTCTTAGATCTTGATGCTCCAACACCCAGACCTTCAATCTCTTCACCTTGGAAGCTTCAAATCTTGAGTTTTCTTCACTTTCTCTCTCTACTTTCTCTCTCTACGAATTTTGGTGGCTAGGGTTGTAATGATGGAGATGGAGCTGATTTGGGTGGGTTAAGGGCTGATTATGGGCCTTAATCACCTAGGCTCTTGTCCATAAACCCAATTTGGCCCATAACCTATTTCCTTCTATTATTAAATACCCATCATTTAAGCCCATCATCCTTAATGACTCGTTTCGACTTTTCGGGGTGTTACAAACATACAACTCTATGAGAGTAAGAGTCTTAAGGTTCTCAGTTCTCTTGATAACAACACAATAATGTGTCCATTCTATAGGAAGAGAGGACATAAACTTCCTTACAATGTCCCTGTTCTCAAGAGTTACCTCAACATCCATTAGAGTATCCACAATCACAACACACCTGAAATATTGTTGAGTCATGGTTTCACCTTCCTTGAAGGTGAAGTTTTCAAACTGCTGCTTCAGGAGATCCTTCTTGTTCTCCTTTGCTTCCGTAGACCCCTCATACATCAGCTTCAGTGCTTCACATAGTTTCTTGGCAGTTTTGCACTTCTTGAAGCCTCTGTAGATGGAGTTTGGAAGAGCAGTTTGAAGGGCTGTCGTGGCTTTCTGATCAATCTCAATTCTTTTTCTATTTGCTTTAGAGTAATCAGCCACATCCTTAGGAATCATACCACCACCAGTAGCAGAAGTGGTGCTTGGTATGTAAGGTCCTTCAACAACAGAGTCCTACATCCTGGAGTCTTGAGACTTGATGAAGCCTTCCATTCTTTGACACCAAGCATTTCTAGTGCATGGTGTAAAACTTCCAAAGCATTTCTTCTGTTCTTTAGTGCATGCTTGTAGAGAGACTTTGGATGTTTTGGCTGCATCAGACTTATAGGAATCCTTACAAGAAGCAATGAGGTGACTGAGATAAACAAAGACAAATTGGTGAATCAATATGAAAACTTCCATCATAAAAAGGGTGAATCAAACTCCAAGTAGCTACATCATTATGTACAGTTGGTGCAGGATTTGAAAATCACGGGGGTTACATACAAAGAAAAAGAAATGAGCAAGAAGATGCCGCACTGTCTGCCTGAAAGCTGGAAGCAGAATATCACAATGCTAAAGAACACTCTTGATTTGGAGAACATCAGCTTAGACATCATGATTACCAAAATTGAAGCTCTTGAGCTAGATTATTGAAGTAGAAATCTCAATGGACCACAAGTCATTAAGGCATACAATTTTCCATCAGAAACTCAAATGGTTGAAAATGCCTTTGTGACTAAGGAAGATGATTTTCCATATTCCAGAGATCAAGCAAGAACCACAGGATTCATTGCTGCTCCACAACAAAACAAGGCATTCTACCCCAACAATAGCAACACCCTCAAACATGCCCAGTGACCAAAGATATGAAGAGAAAAAGGCAACCTAGAATGCCTTTGTTGCTTGTTTTGAAGCATACCTGGGAGGAAGACTTACTTTAGCACATCTAAGTCAAGAAGATCTAGAAGAAATGGATCCAGATGATGTGAAAGAAATGGACTTGCAATGGCAGATGGCCATGATTGCAATAAGGGCTAAGAAATTCTTCCGAAAAGGGAAGAAACTAAGAATGAATGAAACACAAAACTTGGATATGACAAATCCAAAGTTAAGTGTTTAAATTGTGGTATGACTAGTCATTTTTCTAGGGAATGTAATGCACCAGAAGAAGCAACAACAACTTTCAAAGAACTTCACATGGTCAACCATCATCTCAACCAAATTAAAGCTTTTAGTCAAGAAATCAACATCAGTATTAGCATGAAAATCAGCATCAACAAAGTCATTAAAGTCAGCCTCAACTGACTCATCAAGCTCATAGAAGCAACCAACCTACCTCTAATGCACTTGTCATCGGACAAGATTTGTGACTGGAGCCTGTATACAGAGGAAGTCAAACCTCAATTTTAGAATCATGCTCTCATGGCTAATATTAATAATGGTCCAACTCTAATGCCATCTGAGGTAAAATCCAATCTCTGTAATGGAAAATGCATTAATGAACTATAGGGATACAGAGAACGTAATCATAAGTTGGCTTTTAATATCAAAGAAGAAAAAGTCAAATCTGAAATGTTAAAACATGAAATTAAAAGTTTTGAAATTAAAATCAAATCACTTTTTTCAGACATTGAAAAACTCCATCATGAAAAGTACACTCTAGCAGCGGAGAATGAGAGGTTAACAGAATTATTAACGAAAATCAAAGCTAAGCAATCAGCTACTAAAGTGAATCTTGTAAAGTTTAATTCTCTTATGCTAAGCTGCAAGAGTTTCTTGATTCACAAAAAGATCCAAAGGACATGATTGGAATAGGATACAATTCTTGTCCTCATCCATACAATGATAACTACACGGTTATGCCTGAGTCACTCACTCTTTGCGAGTCAACTGAACCTAAAGTTATTGAAACTAAAACAATAGTTTCACAAATAACTAATCCTTAAAATAAACCAAGTGTTTACATTGAAACTAATGATGATAAAATCAAACTAAGTCATCAAATCAAAGTCAAAGTGTCACACCCCAACCTTGACGGCGGAAACGTCCAGATGTGAGGGTTAAGATCATTCATAGCCACATAACGCTATTAATAAACTCAAATATATTATTCATAAGTTTCAAATGTAACATTACAAGCATAAGTCTCAAATAAAGAAATTAACATGCATAAAAGAAATATTTCAAGTCCATCCATTTATTTATCTAGGTCCATTCCTAGGTGTGAATAAGCTTCAAAAGATGGCAATCAAACATGCGCGTTTCCTGAAACATGTTAAAAATAAAAGGTCAACATAATGTTGGTGAGATTTTCATAGTTTTCAATACATAAGTATAAAAAGGTGGCAATTCATGTTATGAAATTAGTGAACAAAGTAACTAGGAATGTAAGACAAATGCACAATCAAACCTTGACAATTTACAAGTTCTCACGTTTACAAGTTTATACAATTAGCTAAGTGTACTTGGATTAACCAAGAAGGCTTGTTAGGCCCATTGATATATAACGTGGCCAGGCTAGGAATAGTTAATGATTGCACATATAATCGTCAATACATGGTAATTACAAAGATCAACTAACCACAACATAATAGTGAATTGCCAAGAGTTTACAAGAATCAAACGAGTTTTCAAGTGCAATGATTATAAGGTAACATGTTTCACCGCAAAGTGTGAAATATGAAAAAGGGGTATAGTAATACTCACATGATCAATAAGAATAAAAGTGACAACTAATAAGAATAATAAGCAACGTTCCCACGTAAACCTTCACGAAATACCTAAGAATATTTATATTTACAAGTTTTAAGTTTAATTATAATAAGTTTAATGGTTAAACGAGAATTAGGGTTTTAACTGAATTTGAGGCTTGTAAAATAATTATATTTAACAAATGGAATTCATTCATATTATCTTAAAAATTTATAATTATATTTTATACAAAAATGTAAAAGAAACATTTATAATAATTTGGAAGATCCTTATATAAAGTTTGGATAAAATTTTATAGCTAAAAGAAATAATTACGATTCAAGTAATTTAAATTGAAAAGAACGTTTGGGACCAATAATAATTTATTAATTTTTATTTACAATCCATTTTATAAGAATTTATTCAAAAACAAACCTTGTTAAAGTGTTTTATTAACAAGATATATATTTATTTAAACTTAGAAAAATTGCAGAAAATATTTGGTGTACTTTAAAAATATTTGAAGTTTATAACAATAATTTTATATTTATTAAAAATTTTCTGAAATTGGTTTTAGGCTAAAAAAGCCTTAAAAATAAAACATGAGGGTGCCCAGGTTCGAACCCGGGACCTCATGTTAGGGGGAGAGTGCTTTAACAAGTGAACCAGGGCCGCGACCTTGGTTTACTTTGGTTTTTAATTCCTTTAAACCCAATTTAAGATCATTCCCCCAAATTCAAACAACCCTAGAACTGATTTAAATCAAATTGAAGTTTAATTCGATTTTGTAAGTGCCTGAAATCATGAGGCTTTTGTTCCCCATGTATAGACGAGTGGTTAGACATGTTCAATTACCCGTTTTAATTCGAGATGTTATCAAGAACAATTGAAGAACAAGCCGTGGCCGAAGGTGCACGATTGTTGTGTAATTGTTGATAATAATCCAATTAAACTTGTGGGTAGCTTCGAATGATGATTAGGACTAAATGCCACTTATCAATTCCAGGTATTGATGTTTTGCTGATGATGTTCGAGTATGTTGCAGGTCGCGTTTTCAAAGAGAGTTGAATGTGTAATTTCTGTGTGTTTCAGGTGCAATCGAAAGTTGTGAACGATTAGGTGTAGTTAGATGATGGTTTAGGTTCATTTAGTTTGATTATTATTGAGGTTTGATGCCCAAACGGCTGTGAGATTAAAGGTGTTTGGTTATGAGTTCGATTAGCTCGGTAATGTTGTTTAAACGCGATTAATGTGTGCATTCAAGTTCGAATCATACCCTCGAAACGATCTTGGAACGGTTTGGGGTTAAAATGATTGATTTTGGGTGTTTTGGGACTCGGCGGACTTCGGCCAGAGGATGGCCAGAGTCCGGGCCAGAAATACGGGGGTGGGCGGGGGGTTTGGGTTGTAACTTTAAGATGTTACCCATTAGCCCCTTGAAATTTGATTTGTTATTATTTTATGCACATAACTTGTTTTAAAAGTTTCAAAATTAACAAACCAACCCCCTTAACTATCTTAATTTAAGTTTTAATCATTTTTAAGTTGTTGTTATTATTATTATTATTATTATTATTATTATTATTATTATTATTATTATTATTATTATTATTATTATTATTATTATAATAATAATTATTATTATTATTATTATTATTTTTGTTTTTATTTTTATTTTTTTCAACTTTTAAAAATATTATTATTATTATTGTTGTAATTTTATTTTTATTACTATTATTAATATTATTATCATTATTATTATTGTTTATTATTAGTGATCTCATTATTATTATTATTATGTTCAACTTAATAATTAAATTATTAACTTCCAAATTAAAGGATTAAAGATAGACTATGATATTAGCATGAGTAACCTATAAGTTTTATAAATGTAACAATAGCTCTTACAAGAATTTAACAAAACTAACTTTTAGTTAACCCAAAAATACATGATGCTAACAATAGCCTTTACAAGAATTTAACCAAGTTCAAGATCGTGAGTTGTGTAGTTCACTTCATGTACCTTCAATTGCGTCGATGCGTATGCTATGACTTTGCCTCGTTGCATGAGAACACAACCAAGACCTTGATTAGAGGCATCACAGTACACGGTAAAGTCGTCGTTTCCATCGGGAAGTGTGAGAATAGGAGCGTTACACAACTTGCGTTTCAATGTCTCGAAAGCCTCTTCTTGTTCGGGTCCCCATTCAAAAAGTCGGTTCTTTTGGGTTAGCGCCGTTAGTGACTTAGCAATCTTTGAAAAGTTTGCTATGAACCTACGGTAATACCCCGCTAAGCTTAGAAAAGAACGAACCTCGGTTGGGGTTGTGGGAACACACCAATTTTTCACGGCTTCTATTTTAGCAGGATCAACGTGAATTCCTTGGCTATTCACCACATGCCCTAAGAATTGAACTTCTTCTAGCCAGAACTCACACTTGGAGAACTTGGCCTATAGTTGATCCTTCTTTAAAATTTCAAGAACTTGTTGCAAGTGAATCTCGTGATCAATTTTCGTCTTGGAATAAATAAGAATGTCATCAATGAACACGATCACAAACTTATCCAAATATGGTTTACATACTCGATTCATGAGATCCATAAACACGGCAGGTGCATTGGTCAAGCCAAGAGGTCTAACCATGAACTCGTAATGTCCATATCGAGTACGAAAAGCGGTCTTTGGAATGTCGTCATCGTGGACACGTAATTGATGATACCCAGAACGTAGATCAATCTTCGAGAATTGGGTTGCTCCTTGAAGTTGATCAAAGAGATCATCGATTCAAGGAAGAGGATATCGGTTCTTGACGGTAAGCTTGTTGAGTTCTCGGTAGTCGATGCACATACGGAATGAACCATCTTTCTTCTTCACAAACAGCACAGGTGCACCCCATGGTGAAGAACAAGGACGAATGAATCCCTTATCGGTCAACTCTTGCAGTTGACTAGCTAGTTCTTGCATTTCAGACGGTGCAAGACGATAAGGTGATTTAGCAACAGGGTTCGCACCAGGGATCAAGTCAATCTTGAACTCTACTTCTCGCACAGGAGGTAACCCTTTAAGATCCTCGGGAAACACTTCGGGAAAATCTCGCACGGTAGGAATATCTTTCAGTTCCTTACCCTTGGCTTTTGTATTAACTACATACGCCATGAAAGCTATATAGTTCTTACTTAAGCACTTTCGGGCATTGATGCAGGACATAAGTTTGAGTCCTTGGGATGATTTCTCCCCAATGACTTTCAAAGTATCTCCCGACAGTAAAGGAATTCGAATGCACTTCTCGAAGCATAGAATTTCCGTGTGTTGCTTGGTTAACCAATCCATGCCGATTATAATGTCAAAGCTTCCCAATTGCATAGGAATAAGGTCGATGAGGTACTCGTGCTCGTTAAGACTCAAGGTACAATCGCGTATTACGACTTCAATGACGATCGATTTTCCATCGTCGACTTCGACCGTAAAAGATTTTTCTAGATTAACACGCGGCTTAGAAAGTGTTAGGACCGTGTACGGGACGGATTACTAAATGATTTACGCGTATACCAACTCAAATAGTGCGGAATCCTATTTGATTGGCGATCCAATCAGTGAGAACGCACATAGAATCGATCTTAGAATGAATCTAAATGTTAAGAACGATTGCAAATCGATTTAGTGCGATCTATTAACATGGAACATGTTCTTAGAAGTCTCTGGACGGCTAGGGTGCGATTTAGTACGTAGGTACGAGTTGTCTCGTTTTTCCACGAATTAAGTGGTATTTATAGGTTAGGGTTTCTCATTCGTGCGACTGAACCATTAGTATGGTTCAGTCGTGCGGCTGAGTCATACGATTGTTCCAACCGCACGACTGAGGCTTCAGTCGTGCGACTGAGTCAATCTCATTTCACAATCGGGCAACTGATCTAGTCTCCTGGTTCAGTCGTGTGACTGGTTCATTAGCATGAAGTTGTTCATGCGTATGGTCCTTTCGCATGGTTCATTCACATAAGAACTTCACATGAATAAGTTTAAACATATTTCTCAACCATTCTTGACTAAGATCTATGTAAACAACCACAAACCTATATAGTTAGTTCAACCATGAGTTAATAAACAATAAAAATTCAAACATACACTAAAACATTCAATATTAAGATCATTAATCACATATTCTGTTTCATTCAACTCCTATATTTCATTTACATTAAGGACATGACAAACCTATTACATTAAAATCATAAACTAGGTACATATGTATCTACAAACTCCCCCTTGGACCTAGTTTCTAACATTGTCTAGCATCCTTCATTAGCTCGTCAAACTTCTTATGCCTCTCCTCGACTGTGACTCCAGCATGTATCTCAAAAGCAAAGCAGAGTCTTATAACATTCTGAAACTGGAGGGCCTATACGATATCCTACAGATCATAGAATAATGGCCACCTATATAAAGTATAAACATCACTAGCTGACAGGTTGGTTAGCCACATTGGGTCAAATACCCGGATGGTCTCCATTTGGCGCTCTTTCTGTAATACTAAGACCGCTTCTCCTGTTCTCCAGTCATAATACCACCACTTGAAGTGGGGAGTGAAGTCCTGTGGCTTTTCCCTCATGGGAATCTTTGACATAGTGAGCGGAGGACTCCACTTCAGCACCACTTTAGGTTTCCCAGTCCTTGGGTCCACCTCCGACCTTCAAATATACCTCGTAGGTTGTTGATGCTTGAAGTTAACGCATCTAGTGTGGTATTCTTTCTTAAACACAGCTTCAAACCAGCCTGACATCTTCCTGGGGTTAGCATACAGCAGGTTCATGCGTGCCAGCTTGGTTGAGCTCAAAACCAGGGAGAGTCTTCAGATCATATGGGAACCTGAAGTACTCGATTCCCTTCTCCCTCTTCACAGCATATACATTAAGATTCTCAAAATAAGCCCATGCTATAATCTTGCCAGACACCTTTAGATGCTTCTTTACTTTGTAGAGCTTGGTGTAGGCACTCGGCTTTGGCACTGTGCGTTGGGCATGGATCTCTGCAAAACAAGCCGCCCACTCAGCCTTTTTGGTCTCAACATCGGTGTCCGAGGCTTGGGCTTGGCTTTTTGGTTTCTCGATCTCCCTCTCCATCGTATCCAGTTTAGCATACATACCACTGTCGAGAGTATTTCCAAAATCAGGAAGCACATTTCCCTCTCGATCAATATATTCAGGATAGTGCTGTGCTGTGACGTCTTCAATTTCTATCTCATCAACATCGTGGAGCTCGTCATCACTAGCAACCTCGACGGTAGGGGCATCTTTGACCAGTTCATCCGGATTTAACCGGAACATCTCTGCCAGTTGCTCATCAGTGAGATCATGAATGATGTCTCCTTCTTCGGGAGCATAGCTCACTGACCTCCTAACAATCCCGTGCAGATCAAGTATCATAGTGAATTGAGACTTGATCTGCTGAAGGGGAGCAACATCATATTCATCTCGCTGATATTGTAGATTTTTGTCTGAATCATATGCTCTTCTGCAGTCGAGGCACCCTGATCTTGATTTTTCTTGGTCCGCCTCTCTCTTGCTTCTGTAGCACCCGGTGCAGATGCATCTCCTCCTTCTTCATCATCTCCTCCATCTCCTGCACTCTCATCCTCTCCTCCCTCTGTCTCATCACCATCATCATCATCTTCATCCTCACCATCATCATCATCTTCATCCTCACCATCATCATCATCATCATCACCATCTCCCTCTCGTATCTTCTTAGGCTCATCCTTTGTGCCTTTAAGTTTGAGCAGGATGGTCCTCTTGGCATCCTCCAACTCTTCAATCTTCTTAGTAGATAACACGTTCTGCTCCTTGAGTTGGGCAATCTCTAGACTCTGAGCAGCCATTTGCTGAGCCTGCTCCTCAATCTGTTGTGCCTGCTAAGAGATCTGCAGTGATTGTGCAGCAGTAAGCTCCACTAACTATCTTAGTTGTGCAGTCTTCTCGTTATCGGCGGCAAACAACTTCAGCAACATACGCTTTAGTTCTGAAAGTTGTTCCTCTACCCCACTGGGAGGTAGAGATGATCCGGAAGGGAAAGATGGGTGAGATGATGGTCCTGCCTGGTGGCTAGTGGTGGTGGTGGTGATAGTGGTGAATATGGGAGGTGGTATATGTGTGGGTGGTGATGGGTGAGCTGTAGTGGTGGTGGATGGGATGTTGGTAAGTGGTTGAGTGGCTGAGGTAGTGGTGTGTGAGGTGGTAGTAGTGGTGGAAGTATTGGCTTAGGTAGTGGTTGTGGTTGTGGCTGAGGTCAAGGTGAACTTCAGTCTCTTCCCCTTCTTGCCATATGGGTAAGCCATTCTCTTCTTCCATGTGCCTTTAGACACTGTGGCTCCCCCTTGGATGCAGGGCGGGACTGGGGTATATGAGGGATCTGAATCAGTAGCAGCAGTGTCCCCGGACTCCCCTTGTCATCCACCAACCGCCCTTATACCTTTTTCTGTGGCAACCACCCTACTGCCCACAATCCTAGTCAAAGGCTCCTCATCACTCTTCTCCTGGTCATCAGAAGGGCAAAAATCCTGATGAAAACTGGTCGTGGTGGCTTCTCCATGAGTGGGTGGTGGAGATGTAACATGTGCAGTGCTGGCCCTAGAAGCAGCGGGGCCATAATCTCCACCAGTGTCACCGTCATCATCATCGGAGTCATCAGATGGGAGAGCAATATGCTCTACATATAAGTCACTCTCCTCATGGCGCCACTTACGCCTTGCCGGCGCCACGTACTCCTCCTGGGCCAGGTGCCCGAACAGTCTCCTCACAGGGGGCTTGACTAGCTTTCCACTGTAGACCTTCATTTGGCCCAAAGTCGTGTCATCCATCACCTCAAGTGATACCGCATCATGGCTCTCCTTAGGCAAGGCAAGCAGCTTCTCATCGATAATCATCTGTAAGAATATTGGGTACATACAAAAGCCATCCTTGACTTTGGCCTTAAGATTCTCTATTAGGTAGGCAAATATCATGCTGGAGAAGCTGAAGGGGTGGTTAAGCACCAGTGCCACGTAGGCATTCTGGATCTGGTCTTATAGGTCATCAAATCCACCCCTCCTCGACGCTATGCACTTCAGTATCACGTGTGCCAAGTACTTAAAATGGGGACATAGATTGCTTTTGTTTAGCACACCTGCATTGATGTCCCCAGAGTACTTCATCCTGAGGAAGCATCCCCTCACAGTCAGTGGGTGTAGCCTGGTTGGGTGATCAGCATCATCACCCAGATCCAGTACTCGTCAAAGATCTGCAGCTGACACCTCTATATCCTGCCCAAATATAGTACTCCGGATGCTGTAGGGCTCACGAGATCGATCAACTGATGCACCCTCCCAAAAGGCCTGTTGTATAGACTTGTAGGCAGTGCATGATGTAGATATGGCTTTGTGGATCCGTGATCTCTTCAGGAAAGCTATGATGCCAGCAAACCCGGCCGCGTTTCGAGTTGTGGCGTCTAGATGAGCACAAATATTGTGTTTGGTGTTTATGGTCCACCGATCAGCCATCAATCTGTAACACAAGAAGCATACACGTGAGATCATCACACAAGAGAAACCATTTCTAATTAGCCTGTTTGAGAGCAGTCTGGTTCAATCATGCAGTTGAACCATACGACTGGGTTCAGTCGTTTGACCTAACATGCGACTGAATACAGTCGGATGACCTATCATGCGACTGAGTTCAATTGGGTGATTGAGCCTGCGATTGGTTCAGTCGGCAGACTAAGTTCGTATTGTTCATTCGGCCAATTGAGTCATTCCGTCCAGCTCAGTCGTGCGATTGTAGTTCAACCGAGTGTCCAGTCGCATGACCTACTGTCTGTTCGATTGAGATTCAACTTTTGAGCTAATCTTAATATTAGACATCGTGGTTTGGCTCATTAGACTCGTAATAACCGTACTTAGCACCTAATAACTTTGATTTCAACATTTTAGTTAGTTTTATTATCTTATTTTTCCAACTTAAGTCTCGGTTCTTGTTAGGGCCGAATTCATTGATTTAGGGCAACAAATCGACTAAGATTTGAGTAGATTGCACCGCATTATACCTGTATAACAACCAGCAATCGTCAGAATATCGAAATATGAAGTCAAATTAGGTCAGAGGAAAATTTGGCAGAATAACGGTATGTTGTGCGATTTTAGGGCGAATGAGTGGTGATAAGTGTATGCGATCGACTATGGCCCTATTTATACTTAATCTGGTTTCAATCGGGCGACTGGACCCATTTGCTCTTTTCATTCGGGTGATTGGATCTCAGACGTGCGATTGGTTCAGTCGATCACATTCAGTCGGCCGACTGACTCATTTGGACAACTCCATTCGGCCGACTGGCTCAATCTTGTAATCCATTCGTGTGAATGGTTCGTACTCATGCTCTATTCGGTTGTCTAGTGCATAAGTATGGTCCAATCGTACGATTGGTCCATACTCATGGTCCAGTCGTGCGAATGGATAATACTCATGATTTTGACTTTATGACCATTTGACATTTAACCCCATTTAACTATTGATTAAACATTTTGAGCATCTGATCATCTCAGACATGATCCTTTTAACTTTTAAAACTTTTGATCACCTCAGTCGTGATCCTTTCAAACAAGACACATTTTGTCACCTCAGACGTGACCCATTTACCATTTGAACACATGTTTGGTCATCTCAGACGTGACCCTTTTAGGTGATTAAATCCCATATTGAATTCCACATCATAGTCCGACAAATAAAAACTAAATTTGACTAAAAGTTAGAACAAGATAAAACAACTATAACTAAGAAAAAAAACTAAACATATTTTTGTGATTTTGTGTGAGGTTGAAATTTTAAGATAGATATATAGTAGATTTCTTTCTAACACAGTACAGCTTTAAGATATTTGGACCATAGCTGGAACGATTCATTATGGAATCAAACAGGTAATCAAATCATTAGGGACATTTTACCAAAGCCTTTTGATGCTAGATTCTTGTTTTCATCGAGAGTCATTAGCAAGTTTAGGAAATCATACTGGTACTATAAGATGCACACATTGATTTGGACTTTCAAGAGTTGCTGCTCACGATGATTGTCGGTATACTTGTCCTCTTAAATCCATACACAGATTTTTGACACTCATTGGTGATGAATCAAGGTTTAATTATTTCAACAAACATTTGTGGATCGCACACTTATATGGTAATCAACATTCCTCAGGAGATTTTTGAGTGGTCTACACGTATTTTGACAAGAAGAAACTATTTTCAGAGCTTTCAAAGAGAAGCCAAGCCTCAGGTCAGTGCCACCGCACAGCAGAGAGGCGGCAAACAACAATGAATTCTAGAATATGTAGGTTATGTTTATCCTCAGGTCAGTGCCACTGCACAACTGAGAGGAACACAACCTATCTTCTTGTTAGAGCATATATTTTTTTTCTTTTTGCACATAACGCACCAACAACATTTGTTATTAGATTGATTGTGTTTATTTTTCATTTTTTCGTGCTTTGCTCTTTTTGTGGTCATCCGCACACATTTGTGGGGTTTATTTGCTCGTCACCCCTTATTGGAAATAACTTATTGTGTTAACTAGTGATAAGATGGGAACCCACAGTCAGTTGAACAGCTTAGTTTAAATTAAAGTCACCAATGACGTCTAATCATCTATTGTGTTGAATCTACCGACCCATCATGTAGTGGTCTAACAACCTCTAGATCTACTTTCTTTGTGTTACCTTAGTAGTAGCCAGTTTTACTGTCATTTTTCCTGATATATTGCTCAGACTTCTCAGACATGTACTTTGAATTTCGCATCTAATTCAATTTAATCTTTTAAGGTCCCAAATGGTTTGTTCCTGTGTACTATCATTTTCCATAGTCATTGAATCGGTTTCATAGATCCGATCTCATTTCTATCAGCTAGCATGTCCTTCTCCCTCGTATTTTTTTTAGTACTGAAATTAAAACAACTAATTTAATACTAATTTAACCTATTCTCCCCCTAAAATTCTAAAACCGAAAATATTTTTTGTGTTTTTGGATTTTAACGAGACAAGAAATTAAAATAAGAAAAATAAAAGAAGATAAAAAGAAAACGTTGTCAGACTAAGCATTTTCATCCTCTGGAATGACATCACTTTTATTTTTAACGTCGTTGACCTCTAACAAGTATAGAAAACATGGTTTATCAAAGGCTTTGTGTAGAGGTCAGCGCGTTGAAAATCCGTATTTATTTTAACAACATCGATTAAAATCTTTTCAAAACAATCACGTATAAAGTGATATTTAATACTGATGTGTTTGGTCTTAGGATGTTAGACTGGATTTTTTGTAATGGCTATTGCAGCAGAATTATCAACAAATATAGGAGTGTTAGAAAATTGCAAACCGTAGTCCCGCATCTGCTGTTGAATCCAGATGATTTGAGAACAGCAGTTTGCTGCAGCAAAATATTCAGCTTCACAAATTGACAATGCAACTGATGTATGCTTCTTACACTACAACGTGACTAATCTCCGCCCAAAGAATTGTCAACCTGCTGAGGTGGATTTGTAGTTCATTTTGCAGCCGCCATAATCCGAGTTACTGTACGCGGTAAGCTCAAAATCATCGTCATGAGGATACCACAACCTAAGTGTTGGTGTACCCTTCAGATAACAAAATATTCTCTTGACCCCTATAAGATGGTTAACTTTTGGTTTCACCTGATATCTTGAACATAGACATGTCACGTACATGATATCAGGTCTTGAGGCAGTGAGGTACATGAGAGATCCAATCATTCCTCAGTACATGGTGGCGTCGACCAGATCACCATTCTCGTCGGGTGCTAAATCATGGTTTGTAGCAAGTGGAGTCCCAGCTGCGGAAGCATTCTCCATGTCAAACCGACTGAGAATATCCCCTACATACTTGGTCTAATGTAGAAATATCCCCTTTGGTGTTTAATCCACCTTTAACCCGAGAAAGAACTTCATCTCTCTGATGGCACTCATTTGAAATTCTGCCTTCATTACTACTTCAAATTCTTTACATAAGTCTTCGTTCTTGGAGCCGAAGATTATGTCATCAAGAACAAGCAGTAGATCACCATCCTTTTCTTTGATGAATAGTGTACAGTCAATTACACCTCTGCGAAATCCGTGTTTCACAAGGTGAGTTGAGAGTTTTTCATACCATGCTCTCGAGGTTAGGTGAAGCCCGTAGAGAGCCTTATCCAGTTTGTAAACTCTGTCTCGATGATATGGATCCTCAAATCCTTCGGGTTGACTGAAATACACTGTTTCCCGGATTTCTCCATGAAGAAATGCACTCTTTACATCCAGTTGATAGACTTTAATCATCATGTAAGAGGCATAGGCTAGGAAGATACGGATGGCTTCCATTCTCGCCACAGGTGCAAATACTTCATTGTAATCAATTCCCTCGACTTGTCGAAATCCTTGAACTACAAGTCGAGCCTTGTTCCTGATGATGACACCTTGGTCATCTTTCTTACATTTCAAGACCCATTTGGTGCCAATGACCTTAGCACCTTTAGGTCTATCCACCATTGTCCATACGCCTAACTTCTTGAACTGAAGAAGTTCTTCTTGCATGGCACTTACCCATGCCTCATCATTTAGGGCTTTACTGGCGTATTTTGGTTCAAACTGTCACACAAAACAACGCTATGCACCATCGTGAAGATATCCCTTTTCCATTACCGAGGCATAATCAGCTGAATATAGCTGATTTCTTGTCTCAACTCCTGATCTGACATCCCCTATGACATTGTCCAAAGGATGATAGACATTGAGGCGTGGTCCAGGAGTGGTGGGAACAACTACCTCAGAATCAAGATTATGAACGTTTGGTTCCGGATCTGAGGCAGTAGGAGTGTGAGGTTCCGAAGACTCAAAGGCATCAACGTTAGATGCTTGTGGACTTGCAGTAGTAGGAACATGTTCCTCCTAATTGTTCTGGTCATTCTCCACGGCTTCATCGTCAGAGGAGGAGTCACTTACCTCGAGTGCTCCCCCTGAATGGTTAGATGATTCACCTTGCGAACCAGATGATGTGGAGTCTTGCGATGGTGTGTTTTAGACATCATACATCATTTTGGTTGCTAACTCATCATCAGAAGTGGAGATAGTGATGTTGAAGGACTTGAAGAATCCATCATAATCGAAAAAGAATGCGTGTCCTTTTCCAGCTGGAGGGGTGGTGTATCTCTGAACGTCCGAGTTACACCACATTTCTACTTGACCCGTTGAGTTGTTGTAAACTCTCTTATTCGGTATATTGTATCCTAGAAAGATTCCCTCTTCAGCCTTCTCGCTGAACTTTCCTTCCTGAGTTTTCTTAAATAGGGTGCAAGGTGCGCCAAACGGTTCGAGATACTCTAGATTTGGTTTACGTCGTTGAAGTAACTCGTAACACGTCTTGCCATGATGTTTTACCACCAGAACTCGATTTAACGTGTAACACGCATTTGCAACAGCCTCATTCCAGAAGGGCAGTTTCGAGTCTGCTAGCATCGTCCGTGCTGTCTCTATCAAGCTGCGATTCTTTCTCTTAGCAACGCCGTTCATCTGAGGAGTGTTGGCGAAAGTGAACTGGTGCAGAATTCCATTTTCTTTGCAGAAAGCCTCCATCCATTGGTTCTTGAACTCGGTTCCGTTGTCTGAGCGTACTTGTCTGACCTTCAGCTTGTAGAGTGACTCCAGTGTAGTTACTAACTCTTTGAATGACTCAAATGTTTCTGATTTTGATTTTTAGAAACATCACCCAAGAGAATCTTGAGTAGTCATCTGTAACTACATAGCAGTACAAATCGCCTGCGATGCTTCTTGTACTGACTGGACCAAACAGATCCATGTGAAGAAGCTCAAGAGTCAGTTCAATAGAATGAACTTTCTTTTCCTTATAAGACTTCTTCGTCTGTTTGCCTTTCTTGCAGGCGACACGAAAATCCAAGAGTTGGAAGTTTTTGATGTTTACTCCTCGCACTATATTATTCTGGATCAAGTGATTCATCTTCCGTGGATTGATGTGTCCCATTTTCCTATGCCAGGAGATAGAATCCTTCTCAGTAGCCTTTGACAAGAAGCACTGAACTTGATGATCCGTTGTAGAGGCCTTTGATAGATCCTAGACATAAAGGTCATTATATCTTGAGGAAAACATTAAGACATGGTCCTCTGGGATCGCATAGTCCTTTTTCAGGTTATAGCACTTCTTGTTGTCAAATACTACCTTAAATCCTTTGTCACATATTTGGGATACAGAAAGTAAGTTGTTTTGAAGTTATTGAACATAGTTTACTTTATCAAACTTCACTTTCAGATTACCCACTTCCCCTTGAGCTGTGATGCAACCTCCTTCATTTCCCGCAAAAGAAACATGACCTCCTTTAATTTGTTTGACGTTTGATAGGAGTGCCCGGTTTCCAGTCATGTGCCTTGATGCTCCGCTATCTACAATCCAAGTGTTAGTTTCAGCACTATAGCGAACACCCTGCACATATAAAGGAATTGATTAGTTTAGGTTAGGTACCCAAGCCTTAACTAGCTTGGGTGACCCAAAGGCATCACACATCATAAATTAAACCCACTGTCCATTTGAAGGCGAGTGCATATCATGCTTCTTACTGCTCTCAGTATCAGACACTTGATTAGATTTTTCTTTCCACATGCCAGTTTTGTGCAAGGCCTGTTTGTGATAAACAGACGACTGGTTTATGGTTTGAACTTTAGTTTCATTATTTCTTGTAGGTGGAGTAATAGAACTCCTTTTAGAAGAAATCTGTTTTGTATCATAAAGTTCAACTCTTCTTCTTGGTGTCTGATACTTAGGATAGTTAGAAGCGATGTGTCCTCTCTTTCCACAATTGTAGCATGATCGACCTTCAACATGTTGGGAAAGACGTCTCTGTGGGGAAGTGTGTGAGACCGGGGTGACTTTGGGCTTGTTGGGTTTTGTCACTTCTTGTTTAGATGTTTTATCTTCTTTAACAAAATTAATTGTTTGAACCTTTTTAACATCTTTACCCTATTGTTTATTTGGACATAGACATGAAGCACGTGATTGGTTAACTTGTTTGGTCTTTTTATGTTCATTATTAGACGTTGTTGAACCTGACTTAACCTCAACCTTCTCAAATTGCTCATCCAAATTAACCATAGCCATTTTAACCTTACATTTCAAAGTGTCCTCCTTCAGTTTAGTGACAGATTCCACCATTTGACAAGTGGAATTGGTGGAATCTGGATCACTAACTAGAGGTGTGGTCACCACATGATCCTTAATAGGATTGTTATTTACTAGTCGACATTTAGTATTTAACAAGATCTCATATGGTGGTGGAACCACTTTGTAACCTAATCCCTCCCTGTTATTTCGTTCTTTCACTAAGTTTTTAACTATGTGAGAAGAACTAGTCCAACTGTGCAGTTTTTGTTTTAATGAATTTACTTCGACTTCCAAAACTGCTTTTTCTTTTTTAGTTTCTTCAAGGGTGTTTAAATAGAACTTAATGTCATTTGCTTGGTTAAAATCCACAACTTCGGTTTCCCTAAGTTGTTTGTTTAACAGTTCTATTTTCTCTTTGTAACTGCGCTCATTATGTTTTAAAACGCGATTTGCTTCTTTGCACAGTTGGAAGTCCTTTACATTCAACACAAGCAAATTTTCAAATCAATGCTTTCCCTAAATTTATTACATTCAACACAAGCATGATTATCAAACAATTGGTCTTTAGAACTTACCTGAGAAGATTCAGTTGAATCCGCCATCAGTGCAGAGATTGTCTTTTCAGCTTCTGAAGATTTTGAACATGTAGTTTTGTCATCTTCTTCAATCACAGGCTTGACCACTTTCGCAGCTTCTTCAGTTTTTGACATGGCTATTCCGACTGCGATATCGTCTTCACTTTCAGTATCGTCATCCAACACCTCGACATTTGCAATGTTGGATTCTCCCGGAGACACAAACCGAAAGCTCCAATCTTGTCCTTCGTAAACCTGAGCGGTCAAGGCCTTAGGGTCTTTTCTTGATGAAGTAGGACTACTTGTGGGTTTATCCTGACGATTGAAAGATAAGAATTGATTCCCATTTCCTGTCTTCTTGGGCTTCACACATTCACGTTTGAAGAGCCCCTTTTCCCCATAGTTGAAGCATGTAACTTTGGTCTTGTCAAAACCAAAAGTTGTGTATGTCCAGTCTTCTTGACAAACTTCTTCGCTCTCCGGACAGCACTTGCTAAGGCCCACATGATGTCCATTCTTTCCAGCTCTATCTCGTCTTCCTGCTCGTAGTCCTCATCTGCCAGATGGCAATTCCCAATTTTCCCAGCAACTAGTCCGTCATAGGAGTGAACGACAACTGCTAAGAGATCCATATGCTCCTTTGCTACTTTCTACTGTCACGTTCCCGAGATTCTCGGTCTTCAGTTTTGTAGCATTGGCTTCAGATGCTATGTATTGGGTACAAGACGACCCTGACGTGTCAGACCCTGAAGTAGTAGCTTGAGATGTAGCAATTGAACTCGACACAAATGCCGTTTGAAGTGGTGCTCCAGATGTTTTAGCTTGTGGAGTTGAGTTGTCCAGTGACGGATTCTGATCATATGAAGACTTTTGGGCCCTGTACTTCATCCTCAACTCTTCCTCTCTCAGCTTCAGAATGAAATCATTGATATCTAACTTCGCCAGCATCTCATTCTGTCTAAGGTTGGATACAAAAGAAAACCACTTCTCTGGCAGCCCATCAGCAAAGTTTGACACCTTGTCCTCCATAGTCGTTGTGACTCCATAAGTGTGCAGCTCACTCATCAAGTGGTAGAACCTATCGATGACGTCATCCAAGCCTTCCTTACCATTGACAAGAAGTTTTCGAACTCCTTATTCAACGTTTTAGCCTTTAGAGCTTTCAATGATGCATTCCCGTCATACCGTTTTTCCAATTCATCCCACAGCTTCTTTGCTTGCTTGTTCTCAGAAAATTGATGGAAGATGTACTTAGGAATTGACAGAGTTAGCATTGCATATACTTTCTTCTCAGTATTGTACTTTACCTTTTGGCCATCAGTCATGCCACCTAAGGTAAGTTTGACTCCATCTACACCTACAGGCATGCTATACCCAATCTCCATCGACTCTATTATACTTTTGCCTGACCAGATAATTATATCCGTCCTCAAAGTCTACTGGAATTGGAACATCTTCATTAACTTTCATCATTGGTGAGTCAACTACTTCATAAATATCTTCATCCTCTAAGATTTCATTATACCATTCATCAAGAAAATCATAGTCAATATCATCAAGTGCTTCTATTTGTTGTTGTATTTCTTCCTCTTCAACATGCACTGTGTCTTCAACAATCTTTTGAGCTTTTGTTTTAGATATTGATTCTGGTTCAACTTCATCTATCTTCCTTTTTCCTTTCTTAGCTTTAGTAAACTTCCCAACCACTATAACTTGGGATTCTTCTTCATTATCTTTCTCAGTCAAAGAAGCTTCAGTTTCTTTCTCTTTCTCTTGCACAGTTTCTTTAAATTTCTCTATCTCTTTATTAAGCTTTCTGATCTTTTCTTCTAAATCAACAAGCAGTTCATCTTTCTTTACATTTTCAACCTCTAGCAAATTATTCTCATCTTGAAGTTTCTTTATCTTTTCATCTTCTTCAACAACTTTTGCTTTTAGATCATCGATTACTTTCTCATCATTATCAGTTTCAGTTTGAACACAAACATCACTTGTTTGTTTCAATACTGATTCATTCACCACCATCAATTGTTGTCCTTGAATTGGAGATTGTAGACCAGAACTTACATATTGTGTAATAGGCTCAGGTAACATAGCATCCATAAACTCAAAATCAAATGTTTGATTTTGATCCAAATTAGCATCAACAGCTTCATCATTCACATCATTTCCAATGAATCCATTCATGATCCATTTAGCAATGTTGAACCTTCTGTTTGTGACTAACGCAATGATAGGTGATGCAATGTCCACTGGGAAAGAATTCCATCCAGCACTTCTCTTGGACATGCAATGTTGAAATATGTAGCATAACAAATTCCAATGAGTATATACCCTTTCCCTGAAGAATTGTTTCTTAGGGAAGTTATCTGGGTGTTCCATCATCATGAAAACCTCTCTACACTCAGCAAAAGTGTACTCTGCTAGATCTTGAGGCTCATTGTCTCCTAGTCTAAGAGCAACTTTGATTTACTACTCAGAGATCTCTATCATTCTATCACTAGTCACAATGTAAGGCCCCGTTCCTGGGACGCCTACAGTTGGTCATTCATCGCACATAAAACATATAATTACATTTGCCTTAGGAAAACATTGCAGCGGAAACATTCAAAAATGACATCTCGTTTCATTATAATTACTTTTGCCAAATAATACATCATTATCCGGTTACAAAATACATGTTTGCATTACATCACAAAAGCTTTATATATGGATGTCATCCCAATAGAGTCGAGTAGCCTTGCCGTGCCATCCTCAGCAATCATTTACCTGCCAACTGGAAAACGTATAAAAAGTCAGCGTTGCTGAGTGAGTTCTAGTTTTAATAATAAAACATACTTTACTTACATTAAAACTATTCCTTTTATCATGCGATCATTCAACGTACGTATACACAGATAATGTCATTATTATCATTCATCTCATTCATTATCTTCCGTTCCTTTCATACATTCTTTCTTCCGAGTCTTTTGCGACAACATAGTCGCTCACCTCAATATCAATCTCAATGATTGCACGCTATCCGAGTCTTATGCACCCCTAGGGTTGCTCACCTCATTGCCCATCTTAATGATAGCAAGCTATCCGAGTCTTTTGCAACAACAAGGTTGCTCACCCCAAGGCAACATCACGATAGCACGTTACTCGAGTCATTTGCAACGACAAGGTTTCTCACCCCATAGGCAATCTAAATGATTGCACTTCATCCGAGTCTTTTGCAACACAAAGTCGCTCACCCCATATATATGCTTGCAAGCATTTCTTTCGTTCATTCGTCATTCATTAATGCATGCATTCTTACTTCATGTTCCTCTTTCATTATCTTTCACTTTATATTACATAATACTTCATTCATTCATTAACATGACATGTAAAGCCACAAGAAAGATAAGCATACATCATAATAAGGAACATATCATACACATTCATCATCATCATTTAGGGCAACATCATACATTCATAATATGCATAAACATGCAACATCATCATCATCCTGCCCTACATGCTCTCTAAGGCCATAACAGTCATCTTACATGCTCTTACGAGAACTTTACATCATAACTTACACCTGCACCTTCCCCCGAAGGCCAGAAGTCAAATTACACATTCCTCCGAGTGCAACAGCCCTATTCGAGCGTATGGACACCCTTCAGTCACATGGCCTCCGTGCGACTGAACATCATGCGACTGGACTCATGCGGATGATCATCTATGCGAATGAACATTCAATCGTGCGTATGGACCTTGTGCGAATGGGACTACTGCGAATGGGCACCTATGCGACTGACCTCATGCGAATGGACTCATGCGACTAAGCATCTATGCGACTGAACCCTCAGTCGTGCGATCCCCCATGCGACTGGACTCCCAGTCGTGCGACTAAAGCCTTAGTCGTGCGATTGAACCCACAATCGTGCGAATGAATCTCAATCGTGCGAATGACCCTCAATCACCTCTCATTTGGCCGTATGGCCTTCATTCGGTCGCCTAGCCCTAGCTGATGCTGAATGGAGTTCATCCCGAACCCAATCTGCCATTTTCAGCCTCCAAGCTCATCCAAACCCATTCTAAGCCTAAATTAACCCTCCTGGACCTTAGGAATGCATACCATAACACCATACAAGCACACACAAGCCCGGAAACATACCCGAATCGCATCACACACATCACACCCAAATGGGTCAAACACATACTCACACTAAAAACGGGTTTTAACATTTTCCAGCCCCAAAATCAGTTGAAAACAAGTAAAAGTGGGGTCCTAGAACTCACACAAACGAGCACAACGTCAAGGGCTTCGATTTGGCTTTCAACACGACGAGTTTGGACACCCGAAAATTTCACACCTGAAACACCCTCTTTTTCTCTTTTTCTTCTCCTTTCTCTCTTCCTCCCTCTAGGTTGGCTGAAATATGGGGGAAATAGGGAGAGTTGGCTGCCCCCTCCCCACTATTATCACCTCATTTCCCGACTTTTCTTCGTTGGCGAGTTTGGTCCCTCGACTTTGAACCTTATTTCCTTTTCTTTCTTCGTCGGCTTCAAAATAAGAAATATCCGGGTGTTACAAGTCCACCCCCCTTAAATAGGTTTTGTCCCTGAAACCTGTTATTCTTCAAACGAACGTGGATAATGTTGTCTCATTTCTTCCTCAGTCTCCCACGTTGACTCAGATCCTTTCCTGTGCTTCCACCCTACACGCACAAGAGGAACCACTTTATTCATCAGCCTTTTCTCCTTTCGATCGATGATTGCCACTGGTTGCTCCACATAATTGAGCCGTTCATCTACTTCGATATCTTCCAATAGGATAATCATATCTTCATCTGCTAAGCACTTCCTTAGATGAGATACATGGAATGTTGGGTGAATTCCACTTTACTCATCCGGTAACTCCAGTCTATAGGCCACCTCTCCTACTTGAGCAATGATTCGGAAAGAGCCTATATACCTTGGGCTCAACTTGCCCAGCTTTCGGAAGCGAATGATACCCTTCCAAGAAGAGACCTTCAACATAACCCGGTCACCCACCTGGAACTCAATCGGCCTGCGTCGTTTGTCAGCATACTACTTCTGTCTATCTTTGGCTGCCTTCATGAAGGCTTTAATCTTCTCAAGCTTCTCAGTCGTAGCTTCGATTACCTCGACGCTTCCCAATTCCTTCTGACCAATATCACCCCAACAAACGGGTGTTCTGCATCTCCTACAGTATAGTATCTCGTATGGAGGCATACCAATGCTGGCATGATAGCTGTTGTTGTATGAGAATTCGGCTAACGGTAGGTGGTCATCCCAACTTCCACCAAAATCAATCACACATGCCCAAAGCATGTATTCCAGCGTCTGAATGGTCCTTTCTGACTGACCATCAGTCTGGGGATGATAAGTCGTGCTGATATGTAACCTCGTCCCCATAGCGTCATGAAACTTCTTCCAAAATTTAGATGTAAACCGGGTGTCGCGATCCGACACAATAGACACCGGCACACCGTGACGAGTTACAATTTCCTTGATGAACAGATCCGCCAACCTCTCTGATGAATATGTCTCGCAAATCAGTAAGAAGTGAGCACTCTTCGTCAAGCAATCAACTATCACCCATATGCCATCGTACCCCTTCGGGGTACGCGGCAGCTTCGTAATGAAATCCATGGTGATGTGCTCCCACTTCCATTCCAGTATATCCAGAGGTTGTATCTTCCCATACGGCTTTTGGTGCTCGGGCTTCACCTGTAAGCAAGTAAGACACTTACACAACACAACCACCCACACGCGTAACGGCTTAATTATATACATGGTACATCGTGGCACCAGGATGAAAAGTACCGAGTCTTGTGAGCTTCATCCATGATCTTCACCCGTAGATCCCCAAAACGAGGAAAACCACACACGACCGAACTTGTTTTAACACCGAGTTGCATCCACACACCCAATCGTTTTCAAACCGTTTGTTTTCACCCAATTCCCCAACCAGACCTCTCATTCTTTCAGAGTTAAGATGATCCTCTTTCAATGCCTCATCTTGAAACTCCTTAACCTGCTTCATTACATCGGAGGTGATGATCAACTGATACGCTTTCACCTGATTCGGCTCGGGTCTCTCCTTTCGACTAAGGGCATCAGCCACCACATTGGCCTTGCCCGGATGGTAGTGGATCTCGCAATCATAATCCTTTATAAGTTCTAACCACCGTCTCTGCCTCATGTTCAGATCCTTCTGCTCGAAGAAGTACTTCAGACTCTTGTGGTCAGTGAATATGGTGCACTTCGTCCCGTACAGATAGTGCCTGCAAATCTTTAATGCAAAGACCACGGCTGCTAGCTCCAAGTCATGAGTAGGATAATTGACCTCATGAACCTTCAACTGTCGGGATGCATAGGCTATAACCTTTCCTCTCTGCATTAACACACACCCCAACCCCGAGTAAGAGGCATCGGAATAAACCACCAGATCTTCACTTCCATCGGGTAACGACAGAACAGGAGCTTGAGTCAATCTTGCCTTCAATTCTTCAAACGCCTTCTCTTGAGCTTGACCTCATACGAACTTCACATCTTTTCGCGTCAACTTAGTCAGTGGAGAAGCAATCTTAGAGAAGTCTTGGATGAATCTTCTATCGTAGCCCGCCAAACCCAAGAAACTACGAATCTCGGATGTCGTCTTTGGGGACTTCCATTGCATAACCGCATCCACTTTTGTCGGGTCCACCATTATCCCGTTGGGATTCACCACGTGACCCAAGAACTGAACCTCGCGCAACCAAAACGCGCACTTGGAGAATTTAGCATACAACTTCTCCCTTCTCAACGTCTCTAGAACCTCCCGAATGTGACCGGCATGCTCTGCTTCGCTCCTCGAGTAAATCAGGATATCACCAATAAACACAATCATTGATTTATCCAACATAGGCCGACACACACGGTTCATCAAATCCATAAAAGCAGCTGGCGCATTGGTCAAACCAAAAGACATGACGAGGAACTCGTAGTGACCATAGCGCGTACGGAAAGCTGTTTTAGGAATATCTTGCTCCTTGACCTTCAACTGATGATAACCAGACCGGAGATCTATTCTCGAAAACCAACTGGCACCCTGAAGCTGATCGAACAAATCATCTATCCTCGGTAAGGGGTATCGGTTCTTCACTGTCAACTTGTTCAGCTCGCGGTAGTCGATGCACATCCTCATACTACCGTCCTTCTTCTTTACAAACAGGACCGGAGCACCCCAAGGAGAGATACTCGGTCTAATGAACCCCTTATCAAGCACCTCTTGCAACTGCTCCATCAACTCTTTCATCTCGGTCGGAGCCAACCGATACGGTGCCTTGGCGACAGGTTGGGCTCCCGGTATCAGATCAATCTGAAATTCAATCTCTTTGTCAGGTGGCACTCCTGATAAGTCTTCTGGGAACACGTCTGGAAAGTCACACACAACCAGTACATCGGCTAGTTGTGGTGTTGGCGTATCCACATCCTTTACATAGGCTAGGTAGGCACTACATCCACGGCTCATACACTTTCCCGCCACCGCCATCGAGATCACCTTCGGAATCGTAGTAAACCGATCACCATAAACCGTCACTGAACTACCGTCAGGCGCCGACAACTAAATCATCTTCTCGACACCCAATGTTCGCCTCGTATTCCGCTAGCCAATCCATCCCAAGAACCAAATCAAACCCACCTAAGGTCATCACGAACGGTCTAACAGGAAACTTATGACCCTCGAGTTCCACATCACAATTCTCTATCATCTCAGAAATCCTGGTAGACTTACCTATGGAAGTTTGTACATCAAAGGGCGCATCAACACATCTACTACTAACAGGCAGCTTAGCACAGAAAGCAGCAGAAATAAAACTTTTACTGGCACCCGAATCAAATAACAAAGAAGCTAAAGTTTGGTTCACCAGAAACGTACCGGACACGGCATCAGGGTCCGTTCTAGCTTCCTCATGTGTCATGGTGAATGCCCTGGCGCTCGCCCTCGGTCCTTCACCTCCTGTCTTCTTTGCCCCAGAGCTCTCAGCCCTCGGCTTCTTGCAATCCTTGAACACGTGACCCTCTTCACCACAGTTAAAGCACCGGACCGTACGACATTCCTTTGCCATGTGCCCCGCCTTTCCACACTTGAAGCACAAGTTTGACCCCAACCTGCACTCCCCACTATGCTCCCGTCCACACTTACTACACCTTCTCGGTCCCGCACCCGACATGACCTCACGACGATCATCCACCCGTGCCTTCTTATTAACCGTCGAGGCATTACCCCGACCAAACCTCTTCCCCTGCCAGTTCCGATCACCACCGTTCTTTCTGCCACCATCAGTCACCACCACCGTTCTTTCATCATACAGTCTCCCCGCCAAATCCACCGCCGACCTGAACGTGCTCGGCCGGGCAGCGATCATGTGCCTGCGAATATTCGCCGGCAAACCCTGTATATACCTCTTGATCTTTCGGGACAGAGGTGTCACCTGATCCGGCACCAGACGTGCCATCTCGTTGAATTTCGTGGTGTACTGTTGGTGTGTCATAGTTCCCGCCTCCAGTTGCAAGAACTCCCTCTCAACCTTGTCCATTTCCCGATGAGGACAAAACTCCTCAATCACCAACCTTTTCAGCTCAGACCATCTCATTCTCCCAATGGCCCTGCTACCCTTGGCTTGGACAATATTGTCCCACCAACATAAAGCCGAATCCACAAAAGAGTGGGTAGCGAACTTCACCTTCTAGTCTTCACGGCATTCGCTGATATCCAGAACGGCCTCCATTTCCCTCACCCACCGGTGAGCAGCAGCAGTAGTGCCGTTCCCATCAAAAGTTGGGGGCTTGCACCTCACAAACGCCCCATAGTTGCAGCCCCGTACCATCCCTTGCACGGGCTCATCTTCTTCCTCCTCCTCATTATCGGAGAAAATCGTTTCAGGCTCCGGTTGCTCCCCCGAGGCCCTATTTCTCTCCTTCCGTTCCCCCTCCTTCATAGCTTTGATGACTTCGGTCACCACAGATGGTAAGATTGTCTGCATGACCTGATGTACTTCCTTAACAACAGCCTCCTTTACCGAGGCCCTCAAGTTCGCACTCTCATCCCCAGCCTCCGGATGAGGGGTCTCAGGTTCTGCAGGAACCTCTTTCTCAGCTCTAGGCCTTCCTCTTTTAGGGCGTGGTTTTGCATCAGGGCCACCACGGCCTCCACCCCTAGAAGCTCTAGAAGATCTACCACCAGCCATTCTCTATCACACTGAAAGATTCAAACACCAACACGGTCATTCAAGGAAACAACTCAGTTTATGTCAAGTATAGTAAGTTCCTAATTACAGTGGCCAGTTGTGATTAGCCACTTACTTTACTCTTCATACCCCAAGTATTACCTGTCCTGACTACATCAGTATTCAAATCTACATACAACACATAACCACATACCATGCGCACATAAAACCGGTTAACGTTAAGAAAATAACTGATGGCACGCAACTACTCAGTTTGGCATCCCATTCCCCTTTCGTCCCATTTTCAGTTTAAGTTAAGGTTTATTTCAAACAATTTACCCATTTCACTTAAACTTTGGCTCTGATACCAACTTGTAAGGCCCCGTTCCCGGGACGCCTACAGTTGGTCATTCATCGCACATAAAACATATAACTACATTTGCCTTAGGAAAATATTGCAGCGGAAACATTCAAAAATGACATCTCGTTTCATTATAATTACTTTTGCCAAATAATACATCATTATCCGGTTACAAAATACATGTTTGCATTACATCACAAAAAGCTTTATAAATGGATGCCATCCCAAAAGAGCCGAGTAGCCTTGCCGTGCCATCGTCAGCAATCATTTACCTGCCAACTGGAAAACGTAAAAAAAGTCAGTGTTGCTGAGTGAGTTCTAGTTTTAATAATAAAACATACTTTACTTTCATTAAAACTATTCCTTTTATCATGCGATCATTCAACGTACGTATACACAGATAATCTCATTATTATCATTCATCTCATTCATTATCTTCCGTTCCTTTCATACATTCTTTCTTCCAAGTCTTTTGCGACAACATAGTCTTCTGCAACAACAAGGTTGCTCACCCCAAGGCAACATCACGATAGCACGTTACTCGAGTGTTTTGCAACGACAAGGTTGCTCACCCCATAGGCAATCTAAATGATTGCACTTCATCCGAGTCTTTTGCAACACAAAGTCGCTCACCCCATATATATGCTTGCAAGCCTTTCTTTCGTTCATTCGTCATTCATTAATGCATGCATTCTTACTTCATGTTCCTCTTTCATTATCTTTCACTTTACATTACATAATACTTCATTCATTCATTAACATGACATGTAAAGCCACAAGAAAGATAAGCATACATCATAATAAGGAACATATCATACACATTCATCATCATCATTCATGGAAACATCATACATTCATGATATGCATAAACATGCAACATCATCATCATCCTGCCCTACATGCTCTCTAAGGCCATAACAGTTATCTTA
Organism: Flaveria ramosissima; assembly: GCA_025215565.1. Classification (NCBI taxonomy): domain Eukaryota; kingdom Viridiplantae; phylum Streptophyta; class Magnoliopsida; order Asterales; family Asteraceae; genus Flaveria; species Flaveria ramosissima. The sequence continues at coordinate 10,926,848 of CM046044.1, read as the reverse complement.
CATTCTCTTACGAGAACTTTACGTCATAACTTACACCTGCACCTTCCCCCGAAGGCCAGAAGTCAAACTACACATTCCTCCAAGTGCAACAGCCCTATTCGGGCGTATGGACACCCTTCAGTCGCATGGCCTCCGTGCGACTGAACATCATGCGACTGGACACATGCGGATGATCATCTATGCGAATGAACATTCAATCGTGCGTATGGACCTTGTGCGAATGGGACTACTGCGAATGGGCACCTATGCGACTGACCTCATGCGAATGGACTCATGCGACTAAGCATCTATGCGACTGAATCCTCAGTCGTGCGATCCCCTATGCGACTGGACTCCCAGTCGTGCGACTGAAGCCTTAGTCGTGCGATTGAACCCTCAATCGTGCGAATGAATCCCAATCGTGCGAATAACCCTCAATCCCCTCTCATTCGGCCGTATGGCCTTCATTCGGTCGCCTAGCCCTAGCCGATGCAGAATGGAGTTCATCCCGAACCCAATCTGCCATGTTCGGCCTCCAAGCTCATCCAAACCCATTCTAAGCCTAAATTAACCCTCCTGGACCTTAGGAATGCATACCATAACACCATACAAGCACACACAAGCCCGGAAACATACCCGAATTGCATCACACACATCACATCCAAATGGGTCAAACACATACTCACACCAAAAACGGGTTTTAACATTTTCCAGCCCCAAAATCAGTCGGAACAAGTAAAAGTGGGGTCCTAGAACTCACACAAACGAACACAACGTCAAGGGCTTCGATTTGGCTTGCCACACGACGAGTTTGGACACCCGAATCATCCGAAACACCTCTTTTTCTCTTTTTCATCTCCTTTCTCTCTTTATCCGGCTCTGATAAAGAGAGAAAGGAGAAGAACTTAGTCCTCAGAACTTCTTTATCAATCTAGCCTTAATAGCTGGGCATGCACACATGGCATATACATACTTAGTCCTCAGAATAAATTTGATCATCTCTTCATATCCAGTTGCTTCTCTAACATCTTCATCTAGAAAAGCTACCACATTATGCTTTGGCTCAAACTTTAGCTCAGCCATCTGAAATACATAAAGAAACAAGAATAAGTATGAAGGTATTCACATTAATATAACTCTAAAAATATTTTGTTAATTTTATATTCAAGCATTGTGAAAATATTCTAAGTTGTGAATCAAAAGATCGCAATCAGGAATTATCGGTGTTAATAGGGAATCAAGTTAATGTTTGCGGAATAAACATTAACCTTGTTTAATTGTTTTATAACTAAATATCAAATATAATTATTAATGATTATGACGAACACAATGAGAAGAACACAACTAATAAGCAAAAGAAAAGATTTGATTCAAACGTATTTCATTAAATTGATTAATGATTACAGATGAATAAATAATGAACAATAAATGCTACAAACGTGTTGATGTTGATGTGATGGCCGCTAGGGTTTATGTTTTTGTGAATTGATGTGATGTTTGGGTTTTCCTTATAGATGCTTGATTGTTTGTGTTCGTGTGTCATCGTTTGATGTGAAACCTAGGATCCATATTTATAGGCACATGTGTTTCAGTTAAGGAAACACCGGATCTCTTGGGATTCGCACAACTGTCTTGTTGACTTGTTGACTTGTAACACTTGCATTATTTAAATACAAGTGTATGGACTCCGCAGTTGCATAGTCTTCCGTAGGTGTTTGTTCTTCCGAAGGTATTCAGTCTTCCGAAGGTATTCAGTCTTTTGAAGGTATTCAGTCTTTCGAAGATGTTTGCTCATCCGCAAGAGTCTTCACTTGAACTCTAATTTTTACTTGAAATCCAAAGTTGATTGTTCATCCGTAGATGATCTTCAGATGTTTGTTACTTGTAAGAAACATATCTACGGAAGAACAAAATGTTCATCCGTAGATGTTTCTTACACTTGGTCAATTTCAGTAATTGACCAAGAATAATGTTTGTACCTGCAATCATACACAGATCAACACACATATGGGTTAACCTATATACACAATGCATACATTAAAAAAATGAATTACAATCATTCTTTGCAAGTAGTGATTTAAGTTCTAAGCCTATACAAAATGATCTAGATCTATTGTTCCTAGATCTAACAATACTCCCCCTTAGTCTTAAATACTTCTAATAAGCTCTTCAAAACTAAAAGTTCCTTCATCCTTGACACCATTTTCTTGTTGAAGTATGATACTGCATCCTTTTGATCATCATATTTGTACTTGATCTCCATTCAGCATATCTTTTGTAGTGTCTCATAACTTAATCCCAGAATATCTTCTTCTATTGTTAGGGTTTCCACAACACTTTGTGTTGGATTCTTTATGCCCAAGACACATAGAATATTGATGTGGTTAGTACGTTATGATCCAAGTCGGGTCATACCCAATAACAAGCTTAGCAAACACCAATTAATATTTAATTGATGATATGATCATGCAATTAAATAAATACACCAATTTAGAAAATGGGTTTTCTAAATAAGTTGCATATGAGATTGAACAACTTATATGGATATTTTGTTCATGGATATTATTTGAAATGTTGTTTAATTTAGTTAAATAACATCAAATAATAAAAGTGTGTGTATGTTATATAATTAAAAGGTTAATTATATACATATATCTTTATTAATCTTTAGTTTGACAAAAGATTAATGCATAAGGACCAATTGGGAAAATAACATAAAATGGGAACAACCCTAATAAGGGTTCGGCCGCCCCTTATGGCAGCCATCCCATTGTTTTGTTTTTTGGCTCTCTTGAGTTCATTCTCTCCAAGAACACACACATACATTCCAATCTTTGATCTCTCTCATATATGCAAGAACCTCAAGGCACAAACTCCTCAAAACTAGAAGAATATCTCGGTTGCAAAGGGGTTTAAAGGCCTTGATCTCGGCTGAAAAATGGGTTTTTCAGCAGCCTATTAGGTTCGGTTTTGGTGTTCAAATCCTAGCAACAATGGTGTTTTCTTAGAGGCTTGTGGGTATGGACACTTGAGGACTTCTACCCTTGAAGTCTTGGCCTTTCTTTTGACTCATTTCAGCCTCCTTTTGGTCGATTTTCACAGCATCCAGAAAGGTTTGTTATGGTATGATTATATCTCGTTTTGGGTGTTCTTGTTCATATTGTATGCTTGCTTTTCACATAATAAAGATCCTCTTGTTATGGGTTTGTTTATTTACACATGATAATGGTTATTTTCAGAAACTTTAACAAGTTTAAAGTTGAATATTCCGCTGCGTTTTGTATGTTTAAATGGTTAAACAAGATGTAAATGATCATACAAACCCCAACAATGGCATCTAGAGCCGGTTATGTGGAAACTAGCATCATTATCCTTGTAAAATCAGTTTTAAAGGATGTTTATCAAGTCTTTAGAGGCTGATTTTGGTTGATTTAATAAACCCCATGTCTTTCAAAGTTACATCTTCATGCTTATGATTAAACTTTGAAAGATAGAAATGTCAATTGGTTGATATGTTATGGTTGTTGTTTGTTTGGACAAACAAACCCTAATTTTCAGTTTATGTTGGCTGAAAATTTGGGGTTTGATGGGGTTTATTTTTTTTGTTAAATGATGTATATGGATACATATATTAGTGCATAACATAGCCTTGACCATGTATGTTTTGGATTTGGTTGATTGTAATCTTGTCATGTTGGTTGTATTCATTCTTTATGGGTTGTAATAATTTCTTTTTGTGTTTCTATTTGGGTTGTAATTTGTTTATTCATTTGGCAATGTAATAAATAGATTAGGAGTATTTTTTTTTACTAGAAAATATGTATTAGGATATATATTTTGTAAAATAAGATGCTCGGGATGGAAGCACAAAAGGAAGACACAAAGGATGGACTTGAAGCATTTGGATGCAAGTTCAAGTGGGGGTCTTTGGAGATCTCATCATTTGTGTATGTTGAACCCTTAGGAAAGACCTTATGACAACACTTGTGATGGCAAACAAGTGTAGTCAACTTAGTGGCTATGGTTATGCACATATGTTTGTATGATTATGCTTGTTTGGTTGTTTGTTGTATGATTGTTGTTTGATATTTGGATATGCAAAACCAACTCATTAGCAAACTTAACAAACTAAAAATTTATGGTTTCTAATCATTAAGTGGTTAATAAAAGGTTATTAAAAGGATTAATGATTTAATAAAAGAAGTTTTATTAAAAGAGAACCATAGGGTACCATGTATTTGAAAGCATGCGAATACAAGGTACATAGAGTTTTCATAACTAGAATTAATGGAAACTTAAATCCCTTTGGTAACAAGTCTAACACCATCCTTTTACACGACACTCGAATTTCTTGGGAACTATTTGTGGGATAAAGGTCACCTAACCACTTGTAGGGAACTTGTATCTTTGAGGTGAGTCTAACGTACTTGTGGGATAAAGGTCACCTAACTGCTTGTATGTGAAAACTCACACGTGTGTGTAAGTAGGACGACTTGAATTGGAAACCATGTGATTAGGGTCACCGAAGCATGGCGTACAATGGTGTTGATGGGATTAAACATGCCGACTAAACATATGATGTTTAACCGATCCCATAAGACTAGAAGTTGCAATAGGTTGCAATTGTCAACTGTTGACTACCTTGTTAATTTAAATAATGGGATAAAGGTCACCTAACCATCATTTAAATGTAACGTTGGATTCTAGATTTTAATTATTAATTGTCTATGAGACATGTAAAGGGTATTAATAGTTAAAATGCAATTTTTCAGAAATACTAAAATGAACTTTGTAATTTTGTAGTAATGGCAGCAAACCACGATGTTACTACCCCGACCGTCCCTACCCTATCACCGAGAACCATCTTAAAAGGGGATCGTCTTAACCATAATAAACTTATGGACTCAATTTCGAAATTTGAGAATCGTTCTCAAAATGAGTAAAGGCCTATGTCCTTGACGATCCCATACCTCACCAACCAACGCTGTTGATGTTAAGGCCTTTTGACGACTGGCTTAGGCACACTAAAGATTCTGTGCAAGTATCCTACCTCATGTTGGGAATATGATTCCCGAACTCCAAAAGGGTTTGGAGCATCATGGGGCATATGACATGATAATCTAGTTGAAGGAAATGTTCCTTCAACAAACTTTAGTAGATTGCTACGAAACGGTTCGAGCACCTTATACATGTCACATGGAAGAAACCCAATCGATATCATCTTATATATTCCTAAGATGAAAAGCCACATTGATAGCCTCAAGATGCTTAACTGTCCTGTCTCAAAGTAGTTGGCCAAGGATTTGATCCTTGATTGCCTAACTAAAGGTTTGTGACATTCATAATAAACTGTAATATGAATGGGTGGGACAAGAGCATTGGTGAACTTCACGCAATGCTCAAAGCAACCGAGGCAGGGATGGGTAGAAAGGTTCTACCTATTCTCTCGATCAATGAGGAAGGCTATAATAAATGGCCAATCCCGATCCTAAGGCAATTATTGCCAAAGGAAAGGAATACATCAAAGCAAAGGTTAATGCGAAACCTCGAAAAGCCTAACCTTATGAAGCCTAAGGTAACGAAGAACATTCCATGCTTTGAGTATGGAGAGATAGGACAATGAAAAGGAATCGTTCCTCCTATCTCAAGGAGTTGAAAGACAAGAGGGATGTTGAGCAAACCTCAAATACAATTTCCATGATTCACACATCGTATTAAATGTCATTTCTTCAAACACATGGGTATTGGATACCGGATGTGAAACTCATTCTTGCAATTGTTGCAAAGGGGATCAAAAGAAATGTGCGCTTCAAGGAAGGAAACTCTATTTTGAGACTTTCAAATTGTTTGGAAGTTGTTCTCAAAACCTTTTGTATGCCCTAGTTTGACTAGGAACATAATTAAGGTTTCCTATTAAAACAATGTGATCATGATTTAAAGTTTGTAAATAATGATATTAAGTTTTATGGATGATGTATTTCATTTTAAGGACATACCTTCTAATGATATCCATGAATTGGTTCATGATAATTCGTCCTACAATAACTTATTATACACATTAAGCACCAAGAAACTTAAAATGGGTTTAAGTTGTTATTATCTTTGACATTATCGTATTAGTCACATAAAACAAGAATTGGATTCAAACACTTCAAAAGAATGGTCTTTTGGAAACAAATGAAAATGTTTCATTTGATAAGTGTGAACCAAAAGACTTACTAGGAATAATACATTTGGATGTATGTAGTCCTTTTAAGACAATGACAAAGATTGGTGAAAGATACTTCATTATTTTACCGACGATTACAGTCGGTATTATTGTGTGCACTTGTTGACGCACAAGTATGAAGCTTTTGAAATGTTCAAAATCTTCAATAATGAAGTAGAATATCAACTCTACATAACTATCTGTGTTCTTCATTCTGATAAAGAAGAAACTGAACCCTATTTGGATATGGTTCAATTTATCATGGCTAAGAGCTTACCATCTTTATCACTTGGGTTTTCGCATTGCTCTTTAAGTCTCATATTTTGAATATGACCCGGACCAAGAAAGTGTGGATTAGTTGAATATCCTAGAGACTGTATAGGATACTGTTTCTTCGACTCAACAGAGCAAAAGTATTTATTGCTCGAAAGGCTAAGTTCTTGGAAACCGAGTTCTTTATGGAAGGAATGACGTATAGAACTGTGGAACTTGATAAGGATCAAAATCCACAAGCCCGGTACACTTTTGGTTGACACTAGCTAACAACAAGAGGTTGTTGATGATAATCAAGAGGTTGATAAATATACACAAAACGTTCACAAATCTGGTAGAGTTAGTATTCCATCTAAGTGATATGAACATTCCAAGAATGGATGCTATGTGGTTGACCCCTGAAGGCTAACCATATACCAAGATGCTATGTCCAATTTGGATTGGGACAAATTGCTAGAAGCTATGAACGTAAGGATGCAATCCATGTATAACAACCAAGTTTGGGAATTGGTTGACCATTCCTTAACTCCAAACCGGTTGGATAAAAGTGGGTTTTCAAGACGAAAACAAATATGCATGGAGACTTGAATACTTATAAGTCAAGACTTATAGCATAAGGTTTCCATCAAACTCAATTGGTTGATTATGATGAAACTCTTACGCCCGTGGCAATGCTAAAGTCGATTAGGATATTATGTGCCATAACTGCATATTCTGAATATGAGTTTTGCAAATGGATGTCAAAACCGCTTTTCTTAATGAACATCTCGTAGAGAATGTCCATATAGTTCAGCATGATGGTTTTGTCGATCCATGACATCCTAATAATGCATATAAGTTAAAGTGATCAATCTATGGATTGAAACAAGCATCGAGAAGGTTGTGTATATATATGAAGGCTAGTGGGGAGCATAATTGTATTCTTAGTGTTGTATGTTGATGACACACTACTATTTGGAAATAATATTCCAACCTTGGAAGGTGTTAAAACCTAGCTTGGAAGATGTTTTTCATATAAGATCTCGTTTAAGCCACCCATATTTTGGAATAAGGATCTATAAGGATAGATCGAGGTGGTTGATAGGGTTAAATCAAAGTGTATATATATTGATAAAATCTTGAAAAGGTTCAAGAGATGAAAAACTCTTAGAAAGGTATGGTACCTATTCAAGGAGGGACAGTGTTGACTACGTCTCAATGTCCAAGCTCATAGGATGAGCAAAATCAAATGAAGGATATCCCATACACATTTGCTATAGGATCCATCATTTGTTTGATGATATGCACTAGACCGGACGAGTCATGCTTATTAAGTATGACAAAGTAGATACTAATAGAAATAACCATCGGATGGCTCTTAAAAGTATATTGAAATACCTTAGTAGGACTAAGGATATGTTTCTAATATGCGGATCTGTTGAAAAGGAAGTCGTTGTAAAGGGTTACACGGATGCAGGCTTCCAAAAACTGATCGAGATGATTTTGATCATAATTGGGGTATACCTCCATTATGAATGGAGGAGAAGTGTCCTTGAAAGGTTCAAAGCAAGACACGGTAGCATTGTTCACTACAAAAATCCGAATACATAGCCGCTTCATTGGCAGCTTGGGAAGCTGCATGAATAAATTTGTCCATTGCTTATCTAGGGATGATCTCTACCATTCAAGACCCCCTAGAAATCTTTGGTAATTACGTGGGTAAGATTACTCAAATCAAGGAACCCGTACTCATCAAAAGACTAAGCACCTTGAGCGGAGATTCAACATCATAAGGGATGGAGTTGAAAAGGGTAAAGATATGTATTCGTAAAGTTCATAAAGATCAAAACATTGCTGATCCACTAACGAAGCTCCTTGATAAGGGCAAAGTATGAGGGTCATACTTGTGCCTTAGGACTTAGATTTACTGGTGATATGAATTGATCTGTTTAGCATATAAAACATGGAACATTTGTAATATTTAACTCTTTTATATATTTGAGTTATGTTCCCTTTTAGCATGTTTATATCCATGAATATGTTTATTATTCTAAATGTCCATAGTCGGTCATATTTGTGGGAACAAATATGAATGTAAGACTATTATGAACATGGATTGGTAGATATTCATAAGGTATGAATATAGAGCAATTGGTTGCTACCAAGGTTCATAGATATTTGTGGGATGCAAATATTGGACTGACCCGCGTCTCAAAATTTACTACATAGAATCTCTTTGATTGATCATAAGTAATTTTGAGTAAAGGCGAATATCATTTAGTATCCTCAGACCTGAGATGCATATTGGGTTTTGATATTCACCAAATGTTGTACCTTGAGTTAGTTCTTCACTGTTCTGAAATAATGGACAGTACATAAGGCTATGTTCAGGTGTGACACAAGGTGATTGTGAGAAACGTATGCAGTCAAGATGGGATTTGTTCCTCTTATTCGTTGAGAGTATGATGTCTAAGGCCTGATTAAGTTAAATCAACAAGGAATGATCATTCTGTGTCCTTGGATTTAACATGACATCTGTAACAAAAGGATAAATGATTGATTCACCTAAATCATTTCAAGTTTGGAACTTGAAGGGGATGATGTTATTGAATGGCTTATAGTCATGCGTATTAAGGGTAGTAAACCGTTGTTAGGCGGTATTTACTGCTTGCATCAATCTTCTATGTATCTTGTGCAAGTGGGAGATTGTTGGATTCTTTATGCCCAAGACACATAGAATATTGATGTGGTTAGTACGTTATGATCCAAGTCGGGTCATACCCAATAACAAGCTTAGCAAACACCAATTAATATTTAATTGATGATATGATCATGCAATTAAATAAATACACCAATTTAGAAAATGGGTTTTCTAAATAAGTTGCATATGAGATTGAACAACTTATATGGATATTTTGTTCATGGATATTATTTGAAATGTTGTTTAATTTAGTTAAATAACATCAAATAATAAAGTGTGTGTATGTTATATAATTAAAAGGTTAATTATATACATATATCTTTATTAATCTTTAGTTTGACAAAAGATTAATGCATAAGGACCAATTGGGAAAATAACATAAAATGGGAACAACCCTAATAGGGTTCGGCCGCCCCTTATGGCAGCCATCCCATTGTTTTGTTTTTTGGCTCTCTTGAGTTCATTCTCTCCAAGAACACACACATACATTCCAATCTTTGATCTCTCTCATATATGCAAGAACCTCAAGGCACAAACTCCTCAAAACTAGAAGAATATCTCGGTTGCAAAGGGGTTTTTAAGGCCTTGATCTCGGCTGAAAAATGGGTTTTTCAGCAGCCTATTAGGTTCGGTTTTGGTGTTCAAATCCTAGCAACAATGGTGTTTTCTTAGAGGCTTGTGGGTATGGACACTTGAGGACTTCTACCCTTGAAGTCTTGGCCTTTCTTTTGACTCATTTCAGCCTCCTTTTGGTCGATTTTCACAGCATCCAGAAAGGTTTGTTATGGTATGATTATATCTCGCTTTGGGTGTTCTTGTTCATATTGTATGCTTGCTTTTCACATAATAAAGATCCTCTTGTTATGGGTTTGTTTATTTACACATGATAATGGTTATTTTCAGAAACTTTAACAAGTTTAAAGTTGAATATTCCGCTGCGTTTTGTATGTTTAAATGGTTAAACAAGATGTAAATGATCATACAAACCCCAACACTTTGATTGTTAACTATTTTCAGCTTATCTTGTTTAGACATTCTCAGTTCAGATACTTCCTTGATATCAGTTCCTTTCAGCAGCCCAACCTCATATCTTCATCTTTTATAGGCTTTTTATTGCAGTTGTCAATAACTTGAATGATATGCAAGTACATGCATAGGTCATTCTGAACTTGTTCATCTTTGAGTTTTGGGAAGAACTTATCATGTAGATAAGAAGTGTAGCTTGGATGTTGAAGTTTAATTTCAATAGGATCAAACAGCGTTATACTCTTAACTTTCTTCTTGTCTTCTGTAACACCTGGTTATTTACTATTTCGAAGCCGGCGAAGGAAGAAAAAAAATAAAGTCCAAAGTCGAGGGATCAAACTCGCCAACGAAAGAAAGTCGGGTGAGTGGGAGTATATAAGGGAGAGGGCAGCCCTTACCCTCTCCCCCATACTCACAAATCAACCATCTAGAGAGGAGAAGAGGGAAAGAAGAAGAAAAGAGGAAAAAGGGTTGGTGCGGGTGGTTCGGGTGGCCAAACTCGTTGTGTAGCAAGCGCAATCGAAGCCCTTGTCGTTGTGCTCGTTTGTGTGAGTTCTAGGACCCCACTTTTACTTATTTTCAACCGATTTTGGGGCTGGAAAGCATCAAAAACCTGTTTTTGTATGTGTGTGTTTGACCCATTTGGGTGTGATATGTGTGATGCGTTTAGAGTATGTTTCCGGGTTTGTGTGTGTTTGTATGGTGTTGTGGTATGCATTCCTAAGGTCTAAGATGGTTAATTTAGGCTTAGAATGGGTTTGGATGAGCTTGGAGGCCGAAAATGGCGGATTGGGTTCGGAACAAACTCCATTCTGCATCAGCTAGGGCTAGGCGACCGAATGGAGGCCATACGGCCGATTGAGAGGCGATTGAGGTTCATTCGCATGATTGGGATTCATTCGCACGATTGAGGGTTTAATCGCACGACTAAGGTTTCATTCGCACGATTGGGAGTCCAGTCGCATGGGGAGTCATACGACTGAGGGTCCAGTCGCATAGGTGCTTAGTCGCATGAGTCCATTCGCAAGAGGTCAGTCGCATAGGTGTTCATTCGAATTAGTTCCATTTGCATGAGGTCCATACGCACGATGGATGTCCATTCGCATAGATGTTCATCCGCATGAGTCCAATCGCATGATGTTCAGTCGCATGGATGCCATGCGACTGAAGGGTGTCCATACGCACGAATAGAGCTGTTGCACCCGAAGGAAAGTGTAGTTCGACTTCTGACTTTCGGGGGAAAAAGCAGATGTAAGTTTTGACGTGAAGGTTCCCGTAGAGCATGTAAGAGGGTTATATGACCTTAGAAAGTATGTTAGGCATGGTGATGATGATGATGCATGTTTATGCATGTTATGTATGTATGATGTTGCCTTGTATGATGATGATGTCCGTGTATGATATGTTCCTCATTATGATGTATGTTTATCTTTCCTGTGGCTTTACATGTTATGATAATGAATCAAATGAAGTATTATGTAACGTAAAGTGGAAAGAAATGAAAAGTCTTGCATGTATCGGATAACGGGTCCTTCTTTGTGATCGACCATTTATGTAGAACCTCTACCGCTTACCTCTAGCACTGCGGCATACGCTCAGCTGTTCAATTATTGACTTCGGCCCAGTAGCTAAATTGTTCGGGGTGTAGCATATGGTAGTGGTACAGATGATATCCGATGCGCAAGTAAAGTTATATTGAACGAATGAAAGGATGAATGAATGAGATAATAAAGATATTATCTATGTGTACGTATGATGTGTGATCATACAAAAGTAACGAACGGTTTTATATGGAAGAAAAGTATGTTTTATTATAAAACTAGAACTCACTCAGCGACGCTGAATTTTTATTATGTTTTCCAGTTGGCAGGTAACGTTTGCTGAGGATGGCACTGCAAGGCTACTCGGCTCTTTTGGGATGACATCCATTTATAATGCTTTTGTGATGTAATGCAAACATGTATTTTGTAAACGGATAATGATGTATTATCTGGCAATATAATGAAATGAGGTGTCATTTTTGAATGTTTCCGCTGCAATATTTTCATGAGGCAAATGTAATTATATGTTTTATGTGCGATGAGGATCCAACTGTAGGCGTCCCGGTAACGGGGCCTTACAAGTTGGTATCAGAGCCAAAGTTTAAGTGAAATGGGTACATTTTTCTTCAAATAAACCTTAACTTAAACTGAAAATGGGACGGAAGGGGAATGGGATGCCAATCTGAGTAGCTGCATGCCATCAGGTATTTTCGTAAAGTTAACCGATTTTATGTGCGCATGGTATGTGGTTATGTGTTGTATGTAGATTTAAATACTGATGTAGTCAAGACAGGTAATACTTCGGGTATGAAGAGTAAAGTAAGTGGCTAATCATAACTAGCCACTATAATTAGGGACTTACTATACTTGACATAAACTGAGTTGTTTCTTTGAATGACCGTGTTGGTGTTTGAATCTTTCAGTGTGAGTTAGAGAATGGCTGGAGGGAGATATTCTAAAGCTTCAAGGGGTGGAGGCCGTGGCGGGCCTGATGTTGAGCCGCGACCCAAAAGAGGAAGACCAAGGGTCGAAAAGGTGGTTCCCGAGGAACCAAAGACCCCTCATCCGGAAGCTGGGGATGAGAGTTCAAACCTGAGGGCCTCGGTAAAGGAGGCTGTTGTTGAAGAAGTACACCAGGTCATGCGGACAATCTTACCGTTTGTGGTGACCGAAGTCATTAAGGCGGTGAAAGAAGGAGAAAGAAAGGAGAGAAACAGGTCTTCGGGGGAACGAGAGTAACCAGAGCCCGAAACGATTTTCTCTGATAATGAAGACGAGGAAGAGGAAGATGAGCCTGTGCGAGAGGTGGCACGCGGCTGTAAGTGTGGGGTGTTTATGAGATGCAAGCCCCCTACTTTCGACGGTAATGGCAATGCTGCCGCTGCTCACCGATGGGTGAGAGAAATGGAGGCTGTTTTCGACATCAGCGAGTGCCGGGAAGATCAGAAGGTGAAGTTTGCCACTCATTAATTTGTGGACTCGGCACTATGCTGGTGGGACAACATTGTCCAAGCAGAGGGTAATCGGGCAATCGGGAGAATGAGATGGCCCAAACTGAAAAAGATGTTGATTGAGGAGTTTTGTCCTCACAGGGAAATGGATAAGATAGAGAGGGAGTTTCTGCAGCTGGAGGCGGGAACCATGACACACCAGCAGTATACCACCAAATTCAATGAAATGGCATGGTTGGTGCTAGATCAGGTGACGCCTCTGTCTCGGAAGATCAAGAGGTACATTCAGGGCTTACCGGTGGATGTTCGCAGGCATATGATCGCCGCCCGGCTAAGTACTTTTAGGTCGGTGGTCCATTTGACCGGAAGACTATATGATGAGAGGGAAGTGGTGGAGACTGAAGCAAATAGGAGGGGTGGTGGTGATCGGAACTAGAATGGGAGAAGGTTTGGTCGGGGTGATGCCTCGACGAGGAACAAAAAGGCACGGGTGGATGACCGTCGCGTGGCCACACTGGGAGCGGGATCGAGGAAGTGTGGCAAGTGTGGAAAGCAGCATGCTGGATAATGTAGGCTGGGTTCGAATGTGTGCTTCAAGTGTGGGAAGACAGGGCATATGGCAAAGGATTGCCTGGCGGGCAAATGTTTTAACTGTGGGGAAACTGGTCATATGAGCAGGGATTGTAATAAGCCGAGGGCTAAGGGTTCCGGGGCGAAAAGGACGGGAGGTGATGGATCGAGGGCGAGCGCCAGGGCATTCACCATGACACAGGAGGAAGCTAGGATGGACCCTGATGTTTTGTCCGGTACGTTTCTAGTGAACCAAACTTTAGCTTCTGTGTTATTTGATTCGGGTGCCAGTAAGAGTTTTATTTCTGCTGCTTTCTGTGCTAAGCTGCCTGTTAGTGGTAGATGTGTTGATGCGCCCTTTGATGTAGAAACTGCCATAGGTAAGTCTACCAGGATTTCTGAGATGATAGAGAACTATGATGTGGAACTTGAGGGTCATAAGTTTCCTGTTAGACCGTTCGTGATGACCTTAGGTGGTTTTGATTTGGTTCTTGGGATGGATTGGTTAGCGGACTACGAGGCGAACATTGTGTGTCGCAAGAAGATGATTCAGTTGTCGGCGCCATACGCTAGTTCAGTGACGGTTTATGGTGATTGGGTTACTACGATTCCGAAGGTGATCTCGATGGCGGTGGCGGGAAAGTGTATGAGGCATGGATGTAGTGCCTACTTGGCCTATGTAAAGGATGTGGATACGCCAACACCACAACTAGCCGATGTACCAGTTGTGTGTGATTTTCCAGATGTGTTCCCAGAAGATTTATCAGGAGTGCCACCTGACAGAGAGATCGAGTTTTAGATTGATCTAATACCGGGTGCCCAACCTGTTGCCAAGGCACCGTATCGGTTGGCTCAGACAGAGATGAAAGAGTTGATGGAGCAGTTGCAAGAGTTGGTTGATAAGGGGTTCATTAGACCGATTATCTCTCTTTGGGGTGCTCCGGTCCTTTTTGTGAAGAAGAAAGACGGTAGTATGAGGATGTGTATTGACTACCGTGAGCTGAACAAGTTGACGATTAAGAACCGATACCCCTTACCGAGGATAGATGATTTGTTCGATCAGCTTCAGGGTGCCAGTTGGTTTTCGAGGATAGATCTTCGATCTGGTTATCATCAGTTGAAGGTGAAGGAACAAGATATCCCTAATATAGCTTTCCGCACGCGCTATGGTCACTATGAGTTCCTCGTCATGTCTTTTGGTTTGACCAACGCGCCAGCTGCTTTTATGGATCTGATGAATCGAGTGTGTCGGCCGATGTTGGATAAATCAGTGATCGTGTTTATTGATGATATCCTGATTTACTCGAGGAGTGAGGCAGAGCATGCCGGTCACATTCAGGAAGTTCTAGAGACGTTGAGAAGGGAGAAGTTGTATGCTAAATTCTCCAAGTGCGCATTCTGGTTGCGCGAGGTTCAATTCTTGGGTCACGTGGGGAATCCCGACGGGATTATGGTAGATCCGGCGAAAGTGGAGGCGGTTATGCAATGGAAGTCGCCAAAGATGCCATTCGAGATTCGTAGCTTCTTGGGTTTGGCGGGCTACTACAGACGATTTATCCAAGACTTCTCTAAGATTGCTTCTCCACTGACTAAGTTGACCCGGAAAGATGTAAGGTTTGTATGGGGTCAGGCTCAAGAGAAGAAGTTTGAAGAATTGAAGGCGAGATTGACTCAAGCTCCTGTTCTGTCATTACCCGATGGAAGTGAAGATCTGGTGGTGTATTCTGATGCTTCCTACTCGGGGTTGGGGTGCGTTTTAATGCAAAGAGAAAAGGTTATAGCCTATGCATCCCGACAGTTGAAGGTTCATGAGGTCAATTACCCCACTCATGACTTGGAGCTGGCAGCCGTGGTCTTTGCATTAAAGATTTGGAGAAACTATCTTTACGGGACGAAGTGCACCATTTTCACTGACCACAAGAGCCTGAAGTACGTCTTTGAGCAGAAGGATCTGAACATGAGGCAGAGACGGTGGTTGGAACTTATAAAGGATTATGATTGCGAGATCCACTACCATCCCGGCAAGGCCAATGTGGTGGTTGATGCCCTTAGACGGAAGGAGAGGCCCGAGCCGATTCGGGTGAAAGCATATCAACTGATCATGACCTCTGATGTAATGAAGCAAGTCAAAGAGTTTCAAGACGAGGCACTAAAGGAAGATCATCTTAACTCTGAAAGAATGAGAGGTCTGGTTGGGGAATTGGGTGAAAACACACTCGGTGTTAGAACCCGATTCGGTCATGTGTGGATTCCTCGTCTTGGGGATCTATGGGTGAGGATAATGGATGAAGCTCACAAGACTCGATACTCCATCCATCCTGACGCCAAGAAAATGTACCATGACATGAAGAAGGATTATTGGTGGTCGGGTATGAAGCGCAACGTGGTGGAGTATGTGAGTAAGTGCCTTACTTGCTTACAGGTGAAGGCCGAGCATCAAAAGTCGTATGGGAAGATCCAACCTTTGGATATACTGGAATGGAAGTGGGAGCACATCACCATGGATTTCATTACCAAGCTGCCGCGTACCCCGAAAGGGTACGATGCCATATGGGTGATAGTTGACCGTTTGACGAAGAGTGCTCACTTCCTACCGATTCGCGAGATATATTCATCTGAGAGGTTGGCTGATCTGTTCATCAAGGAAATTGTAACTCGTCATGGTGTGCCGTTGTCCATTGTGTCAGATCGCGACACTCGGTTTACATCTAAATTTTGGAAGAAATTCCACGACGCTATGGGGACGAGATTACATATTAGCACGGCTTATCATCCCCAGACTGATGGTCAGTTAGAAAGGACCATTCAGACACTGGAAGACATGCTTCGGGTATGTGTGATTGACTTTGGTGGAAGTTGGGATGACCACCTACCGTTAGCCGAATTCTCATACAACAACAGCTATCATGCCAGCATTGGTATGCCTCCATATGAGATGCTATACAGTAGGAGATGCAGAACACCCGTTTGTTGGGGTGATATTGGTCAAAAGGAATTGGGGAGCGTTGAGGTAATCGAGGCTACGACTGAGAAGTTTGAGAAGATTAAAGCCTTCATGAAGGCAGCCAAAGATGGACAGAAGTCGTATGCTGATAAACGACGCAAGCCGATTGAGTTCTAGTTGGGTGACCGGGTTATGTTGACGGTCTCACCTTGGAAGGGTATCATTCGCTTCCGAAAGCGAGGGAAAATTGAGCCCATGGTATATAGGCCCTTTCTCAATCATTGCTCGAGTAGGAGAGGTGGCCTATAGACTAGAGTTACCGGATGAGTTAAGTGGAATTCACCCGACATTCCATGTATCTCATCTAAGGAAGTGCTTAGCTGATGAAGATATGATTGTTCCACTAGGGGATATCGAAGTGGACGAACGGCTCAATTATGTGGAGCAACCAGTGGCAATCATCGACCGAATGTAGAAAAGGCTGAGAAATAAAGTGGTTCCTCTTGTGCGTGTACAGTGGAAGCACAGGAAGGGATCCTAGTCAACGTGGGAGACTGAGGAAGAAATGAAACATCATTATCCACGTTTGTTCGAAGAATAACAGGTTTTGGGGACAAAACCTATTTAAGGGGGGTGGACTTGTAACACCCGGTTATTTACTATTTTGAAGCCAGCAAATGAAGAAAAAGAAATAAAGTCCAAAGTCGAGGGACCAAACTCGCCAATGAAAGAGAGTCGGGCGAGTGGGACTATATAAGGGAGAGGGCAGCCCTTACCCTCTCCCCCACACTCACAAATCAGCCATCTAGAGAGGAGAAGAGGGAAAGAAGAAGAAAAGAGGAAAAAGGGTGGGTTCGGGTGGTTCGGGTGGCCAAACTCGTTGTGTAGCAAGCCAAATTGAAGCCCTTGACGTTGTGCTCGTTTGTGTGAGTTCTAGGACCCCACTTTTACTTGTTTTCAACCGATTTTCGGGCTGGAAAGCATCAAAAACCCGTTTTTGTATGTGTGTGTGTTTGACCCATTTGGGTGTGATGTGTGTGATGCGTTTAGTGTATGTTTCCAGGCTTTTGTGTGTTTGTATGGTGTTGTGGTATGCATTCCTAAGGTCTAAGATGGTTAATTTAGGCTTAGAATGGGTTTGGATGAGCTTGGAGGCCGAAAATGGCAGATTGGGTTCGGGATAAACTCCATTATGCATCAGCTAGGGCTAGGCGACCGAATGGAGGCCATATGGACGATTGAGAGGCGATTGAGGTTCATTCGCACGATTGGGATTCATTCGCACGATTGAGGGTTCAATCGCACGACTACGGTTTCATTCGCACGACTGGGAGTCCAGTCGCATGGGGAGTCATACGACTGAGGATCCAGTCGCATAGGTGCTTAGTCGCATTAGTCCATTCCCAAGAGGTCAGTCGCATAGGTGTTCATTCGCATTAGTTCCATCCCCATGAGGTCCATACGCACGACTGGATGTCCATTCGCATAGATGTTCATCCGTATGACTCCAATCGCCTGATGTTCAGTCGCATGGAGGCCATGCGACTGAAGGGTGTCCATACGCACGAATAGAGCTGTTGCACCCGAAGGAATGTGTAGTTCGACTTCTGACTTTCGGGGGAAAGTGCAGATGTAAGTTTTGACGTGAAGGTTCCCGTAGAGCATGTAAGAAGGTTATATGACCTTAGAAAGTATGTTGGGCATGGTGATGATGATGTTGCATGTTTATGCATGTTATGTATGTATGATGTTGCCGTGTATGATGATGATGTCCGTGTATGATATGTTCCTTATTATGATGTATGTTTATTGTTCCTGTGGCTTTACGTGTTATGATAATGAATGAAATGAAGTATTATGTAACGTAAAGTGGAAAGAAATGAAAAGTCTTGCATGTATCAGATAACGGGTCTTTCTTTGTGATCGACCATTTATATAGAACCTCTACCGCTTACCTCTAGCACTGCGGCATACGCTCAGTTGTTCAATTATTGACTTCAGCCCAGTAGCTAAATTGTTCGGGGTGTAGCATATGGTAGTGGTACGGATGATATCCGATGCGCAAGTAAAGTTTTATTGAACGAATGAATGGATGAATGAAGGAGATAATAAAGATATTATCTATGTGTACGTATGATGTGTGATCATTCAAAAGTAACGAACGGTTTTATATGAAAGAAAAGTATGTTTTATTATAAAACTAGAACTCACTCAGCGACGCTGACTTTTTATTATGTTTTCCAGTTGGCAGGTAACGTTTGCTGAGGATGGCACTGCAAGGCTACTCGGCTCTTTTGGGATGGCATCCATTTATAATGCTTTTGTGATGTAATGCAAACATGTATTTTGTAAACGGATAATGATGTATTATTTGGCAAAAGTGTTTATAATGAAATGAGGTGTCATTTTTGAATGCTTCCGCTACAATATTTTCATGAGGCAAATGTAATTATATGTTTTATGTGCGATGAGGATCCAACTGTAGGCGTCCGGGGAACGGGGCCTTACATCTTCATTTCTCACCATCACTAGTTCTTTATTCTTCTCCACATATCCCCACTCAGTAATGGGAAGAATGAATTGATTTCCTTCAATTACTTTGATGGCTGCTGTTTTTCTGTTAGTGTATCCAACCCTCCTCAATAAATCATCATCAACTTGTGTAGAGGAGTTGGAGTTTGATCTTTTTTCCCTTTTGAGTCTTTGCTTGTGTTCTTCATCTTCCCTTTTTCCTTCTTTGAGAACATCATCCTTGAACTTAGTTTTCCAACTTTCCAACCAATACAGAGAAATCTCATCCTCTTGGGCTTATTGGGGAGTTGGAGATGATCAGGCTTTGAAGGTCTTTAATGTCAGCATCAGGCGACATCAAGATTGATTCAAGTAGCTGGAAGTATTCAACTCTTGGAGATAATCTTTTGATAAGTGCACAATCCCACTCCGAGTCAAATTCCTGGCAATAATCCTGTTTTCCTCAGCAGAAGTGGGAGTTGTAATATGATCAAACAACTAGATTAGAGAAGATTTTTCTTCAGTAATCTCTCTCACAATTGTGCCCAATGGCCATACATTTCCTTGTATTACCTCTCTAAGTTCTCTGATAAGTTTTTCTTTTCCTTTGTGTTGGTCCTAGCTTTCAACTGTTACTGGCTCAGTAGGGATCTTCATTTGATGTTCATGAATAGGATTAGAGGATTCAGTTCTGAATCTTACTCCAGTTTCTAACTCCACCTTCATAACATGTTCCATCATTCTCCTTAGCTCACCCACTTTTCTTCCCTTAAGCTCATGCAATTTGTAATTGTGACCTTGTAACCAACAAGTCATATTGTATTTGTTGAGCTTTATCACAGTGACCCCAATCTTTCTTGATTTTTTGAATAGATTGAAATGTTGTGAAGGCATTATAGTCACAGTTAGGGATCATGAATCTAGCTAGCTTAAATTCTTTCAGTAGATCCTTCATTTCAGTCACATTCATCATCTCAACCATGTCGTATGGAAACCCATGGTTGATAAGGGTCGTGAACAAAGCTGATTTAGGCCTCTCTTCCAATATGTCTTTTGTTGTAAGTAGATCATGCCATTGATTCTTCTTATTCTTTATGAGGCTTTTCTTCAGTTAGTTCTTTCCATTCAGCATCACTATCAGCTTCAGCATGAGTTACAGGCTTTAAAGTGGAAACATCCACTGAAGGAGTGTGCTCTGGAAATGTAAGCCTTGATCTTTTAGGTGAATCTTCAACATTGATCACTTCTTTCTTTGTAGAGCCTAATTGCTTCCTCTTCTTGGTGTGTAGAATAAGTTGCTTAGAAGTCTCAGCAGGTTCCTTTGTTTGTTTTGTTGCACGAGCATTTGATTCAAGGGCGCAAATCTTCATCTTCAGCTCATCAATCTTTTCATCTTTGCTTTTTTAACACAACAAACTGAATAGTGAAAGAGTTGGTTGCATGTTCAATTTCCAATGCCAGCTTCTCCTTTTTAGTTTTCTCATTCTTTACTAAATCTTGAAGTTCTTTAACCAGCTCATGCAATGCATCAATCACTTCATTGTTTTCTAGTATGTTCTCCTTCAATCTTTTCAGACTTGATTCTTGCTTTATCAGCTGATCATCCTTTTCTTTAATCATCCCCTTCAACTCTTGAATTCTTTGCTTTCTATTGTTAGACTTGACAACAAGCTTGTTGTATTCAGCCACCAAATAGCTTTTGCTAATAGGGATGTCATCTTCACTTAGATCATCTTCATGATAGGCAATTACATCAACATAGTTTGCTCCTTCTTCCCCTTCGTGATGTTCAGCTGCCAACTCATCATTATGTGCTACACTAACTGAGCTTGAGCTTGATACAGCTGCTTGATCTTCCTGTTCTTCATGTTGATGTTGATTTTGTTGATGATCAGTGACTGGTGAGACAGGTTCAGTATCATTTGAATAGACAGGGGATTTAGTTTTGGTTAGTGATAGTTGCACTGTACTTCCTTATGAAGCTAACTCTATCTCCCCAGTGTAAATGCTTTCAGTGGATTGGTTTTCAGGAGTTGGAGGATGTTGAAAAAGTTGTATTTGCAGTTGAATTGGAGATGTAAGGTGAGTTGGATAGATTGGTTGAGTGTTTTGACTGGCTGGTGATTGTGGTTGTGGATATTGAGGTTGTGGAGATTGATAATGTTGGTGAATGGGTGATTGATGAGGTGAGGGTGAGGCTTCCACAGTGTCAGCAGGTGAACTTCCTTGCTGGTCTTCCAATACCAGTTCTTGTGGGATGTTGGCATTAGAATCCACCATATGAGCAAACATTGACATGTCTTCTCCTAGGTATTTTCCACTAATCTTGCACAAATACATCACCATCTCTTGCTATTCCAGGCAATTCACCATTGATGATCAGTTATAGGAACCTTGGGAACATGAACATCTTTTTCTACCTTCTGAACTCTTATTTGATCACACAAGCATCCAAGGATGTACTTAGAGTAGGTGTAAGTTCTCCCTTCAAATACACCAATGATTCCAGATGATATGTGCCTTGAAAATCTGTCTAGTCCAGACTTCCTGTTTGAAATGCACTTCGGATAGGTGTGACATGGGAATCTATATGGTTTGCACAATCTTCCTTTCTTGATCTCCCGTTTGTCGAAATCTGCATCATATCCCATCAAATGGAAGATCTTTTCTATGTATTCATTCTCGAACACATCTGGATGACATATCTCGATTTCTCCCAAGTTGAGATTTCTACTGATACATTGTTCATCAATCCTTAAGTGTTCATTCCTAATATCTGCATGAATCACCTCATCTTCTCCTTCCTTTTCTACTCTAGCTGAGTTCCAGAAATCAACAATGTGTGATTGATGTATCACCGGCTCCGCTGATAGAGCATAGAATAACCTGGATCGTCGCCGATATCTGATGATATCCCTACACCCTTCCGATATAGGGTCATCAACATTCAGAAATGCACACACATTATGCTCTCTAGCAAATCGATTAGCCATCTGTTCATGAGAGTTAAAAAGAATATATTAGAATCAACATTACAGATATGAGAATGCGAACAATTTTAATGATAATCAAAAATCAAACAGTTCATTATTGATGATTATGACATGTTTTACCTTCAAACCAATGATCTGGAATCAAGATTATAAGTTGTTTGATGTTTTGATTTGGTAATTTTGAATTTTTGTGAAAGGGGGAAAGGTTTGTTGAGTGGGTTTTTCTAGGTCTGAAAAAGTGTTATGAAAGAGTGAATAATAAATATTAAAGTCAAGAACATCATTTATGAACACTTGACCACATTAATTTCCTTTATTTAATAAAGTGGGTCCTTCTTTTCTTATTACTCTTCCGTGGAATTTATTTGTTCCGCAGTTTACAGTTCATCCGTAGGACATCTGCGGATGCCTAACTTAAAACCAAAATTTAAAGTTTGTATAGAAGTATAACTTGATTTTCCATAGGTTACCAATCTATGGAAATGAATTATACTTGTAAAATATTAACCCATTCGTAGGTTACCAATCTACGGATAGTCATATTTTACTTTCCCTTAAGTTTCGCACGGTAGCATCTGCTAATGTTTACAATGCACTGTAGCTTCCGCTGATGCTTAAACTACAGTGTAGCTTCTGCTGATGCTTAAAATGCCACGTCTGAAACGTATTTTATTGTATGGTTCTAATTAACTGATAGAACCATTTATTTCTATTGGACCTTGTTGACTTTGTATTCATAACAATTGTGCACAAGAAGGTTTAAATTTTCAAAGCTTCATGTATTGAAAAGCCAAGTTAGTGCTCAGGATCCAATTCCTTCATATTGACATTTCATTTGACATGTTTGTTTTGTTCACTTATTTTCATGATTCTACTCCCCTTAAATTTTTGATTAATGATGAATGAAGGCATTTATCATAAATTTTTAAGAAGAATATCATGAAAGACACATGTCTGTCTAAACAAAAAGAAATTAAACTGAACAAAATTGAAAGGAGTACTATGTACAAGCATATATACACATAGAATGGGATCATACTATAACACTAAGCATCTTCTTGATTAATTTGTTTAAATGATACCTGATCTTAGTTCTTATTGCAAGTATGTTTGTCCACTTAAATACATACAAGAGTATTGTATCAACTAGGCATGTTGTTTATCATGTTTTCATGTTTATTGGTGAGTAACTGTTATGGGCTTCACATTCAAATCATTTAGAGTTTGTCCTCCCTTTTTGAGTCAAATCATCACTTTTTCACACTTAGAAACTATGTACTTTAAGTTATAAGTTCTATCTTGAGATGCATTTGACATCTCATTAATGCATTGTTGTAAAAGCTCTAGATTTAATATACAGTTGATCACAGAGGATTCTTTTGAGAGCTTAGATATGATCATCATTAGGTCACCAGGTCTTTTCTTACGTAAAACAGAGGTGCCTTTAACCCAGGTCTTTGCTACACAATACAGAGGGATGATGAGTATCATGATCTTTTCACTCGTTGGTTACAAATGTATACCATTGTCATCATACACCCAGGTCTGTGTTTACACGAAACAGAGGGAATATGATTTGCAAAGATAGACATTATAAAGTGTTGGTACAGTGTGCTTAGATGAGTGATTTGGTCACATCAGAATAAGACTCACTTGCATTATGTGAAGTTTCCCACAAACTGTCACTTTGCATTATGTTTGGCATGCTCTTAGTGTAGTTACCACTCAAGATGAACCTACTCACATATCAAGTAACTTGATCAGATTTTAATAATATTTAAGAATTCAAGTAGAAGCAAAGGCATAGAGTACTATCATTTCCTAAACATATATCATGCTGAATTAAAATACACCGAAAGAAAGACAATATTTTTATTATAAGCTTTAGTAGATGTTTTAGAAGTTTCTTCCGATGGTAAATTGCTTTCGGAAGAAAATTGTACTAAGACATAAATTTCTTCCGAAGATAATTATAAATCTTCCGAAAGAAAATAATTTTTTTTGTTTACTATTTACAAGAATAGACACATGTTTTCTTTGGTTTTCATAATGATTAATCTAAGTTAATCATTCCCAGAGACTCAATTAGAAAATTAAATCTAGATGAATCAAAAGCTTCAGTGAATAAATCAGCAAGCTGATTTGTTGTATCCACTTTGACTAACTTGATCAAACCTTTTTCTGAGCAATCTCTCAGAAAATGGTATCTTATTTTAATATGCTTTGTTTTACTATGTTGCACAAGATTTCACTTATAGCATCTTACCTTTGACTTATAAACACCAATCTTTGATGATTTACTTGCAGCAGCCAAATTTTTATTTCTCCTGAGATATTGTTTGTCTCTATAAGCAATCATTGCCATTTGCCATTATAGATCCATCTCCTTCACTACATCTAGATGTAGTTCTTCCAAGTCTTGCTGGAAAATGTTGGCAGATGATAATGAGCTTCCCAGGTAAGCTTGAAAACTTGAACTGAAAGCTGCAAAAGCAGTTTTTTGTTCTTCAGAGTCCAGAATGACAGTGATGGGCTCTGTTTGGTTGTTATTTGATGAAGACTTTGCTGATGATGTATCTCTTCGATCATCAGTTCTTCCTTTATCTTTTATTAACTTACTTTGAGAAGATTTCTTTGAATGCTTTGATGCATAGAAACTTACTTCCTCTTCATCTTCGCTCAAAGTATAAGAGTTATCATTATCATTGTTGGAAATGAAGGCACTTCGAGCACTTTTTGTTTCTTTAAAGTGATAAGGTGAGACATGTGTTCTAACACTCTTGTTTCTTGATTTTTCATCCATTTCAAGAGCCTCAACTTTAGCTGCCAATGTATCCAAACCATTTGCTTTGAGGTAAGTGGTGTTCTTGAACATGGAACAGTTTGCTTCCAACTTTCAGGCAAAGTATGGAGCATCTGTTGAGTTTTGTCACATGTAAAACACTTAGTTTAACCATTCAAACTATGAAAACGCAGCGGAATAAGAGGTTTAACATATGGTTTATAATCTGAAAATTTTTTCCATATTAAACCACCAACAAAACCCAAGAATAAGGATCATAATCATATGTGAAATAGTGTGCTATCAAACAAATCAAAACAACCATAGGGTGTTCATAGAAACAACTTTTCTAGAACAAGATGTTGTAGATGAAAATAGGTAGATGATGATGTTCTTGAATGTGTCTAGCCTTCAAAGGGGTAGACCTCAAGAAGTGATACCCATAAGCTCTTCAAACACCTTGCTTGTTAGGATGCAACACCAAAGATAGCTCTTCTTTTGCTCCTCCAAAACCGAAATTATCCAGCCCCTTTTTCAGCTTCTAAAACCCGAAAATCAGCCCTGGTTTTTGGAGGTTCTATTGCTTGTGTTGTAGAGAGAAAAAGTGTGAATGATGATTGAGTGTAAGAGAGGAGAAACACTTTCAAAGACTAAGATAAAAGCTGGTCCCAATGACCCTTTTGGGCGGCCGAATGGTGTATCCAAAATGGGTTTTTCCCCATTTAAGTTTTATATAAAATTACTCTCTTAACCCTTAACTTTATAAAATTAAAACCTCTTTTAATTTTATAACAATAACACACTTTTATTTGTTATTATTTAACCAACTTAAATAATGAAACAAATAATATCTCTTGAACAAACTATCCATATAGTATTGTTGTATTACAAAGCAATGTTTTAGAAAACCCATTTTCTAAATTGGTGTCAATGTTTATTTGTATTATCTCATCAACAAATATATTTATTGGTGTTTGTTTAGCTTGTTATTGGGTATGACCCGACTTGGATCATAATGTACTAACCACATCAATCTTGTATGTGTCTTGGGCATACAAGATCCAAGAATCACCCACTTGCAAAGATTCATAAAGATTGATGCAAGCAGTAAATACCGCCTAACAACGGTTCACTACCCTCAATACGTATGACTTAGTGCCATTCAATAACATCATCCCCTTCAAGTACCATACTTGAAAAGTTTTAGGTGAATCAATCATATATCCTTTTGTCGCAGATGTCATGTTAAATCCTAGAGACATAGAGTGATCATTCTCTATTGATTTAACTTTATCAGGCCTTAGACATCTTACTCTCAACAAATAAGAGGGACAAATCCCATCTTGACAACATACGTCTCTCACAATTACCTTATATCATACCTGAACTCAGACTAATGTGCTGCCATGTTTCAGAATAGCGAAGAGCTAAGTCAAAGTATAATATTCGGTAAATATCAAGACCCAATATGTATCTCAGGTCAAAGGATACCAAATGATGTTCGCCGTTACTCAAAATTACTTATGGTCAATTAGGAAGATTCCATGTAGTAATATTTGAGATGCAGGTCAGTCCAATATTTGCATCGCACAAATATCTATGAACTTTGGCAGTAACCTTTTGCTCTACATTAATCTATATGAATGTCTACCCATCCAAGTTCATAATAGCATTACCTTCATGCTTGTTCCCATAAGTATGAACAACTACGGACATTCTGAGTGAATACTTTACTCATGGATCTTAAACATGCAAAATAGGAATATTAGTTGAATCATTATAACCGAATAATTCATTCAAGTAATAAAGGGTTACAATATCTCATTATAGAAATTAAAGATCAAATCCAGTCACTAGAATATTGAAGCCCCATGGCACAAACATGACTTTCATGCTTTGCCTTTTCAAGAAGCTTCGTGAGTGGATCCGCAATGTTTTGATCCGTGTGAACTTTGCGAATACATATCTTTCCCTTTTCAACTTCTTCCCTTATATAGTTGAATATCCGTTCAATGTGCGTAGTCTTCTGATGTGCACGGGGTTCCTTGATTTGAGCAATCGCACCCACGTTATCACATAGAATTTCTAGGGGGTCCTGAATGGAAGGGACCACCCCTAGATCGGCAATGAACTTCTTTAACCATGCAGCATCATGAGCTACTAATGAAGCGGCAATGTATTCTGACTCTGTAGTTGATAATGCCACCACATCTTGCTTACAGCTCTTCCAAGAGATTGCTCTTCCATTCAAAATGAAAATGTACCCCGATTGTGATTGTGAATCATCCCGATCAGTTTGGAAACTCGCATCCGTGTAACCTTGATAGGATCGGAGCTAGTTTGATCAATTAGATTTGAATTTGCAGCGGAATATAACAGAAATTAGATCAAATTCAAACAAGACAAGTATAAATATGCAATCACACAATGACGATTATAGAGAGGTAAATTTTCTGTTAATGGAAGATTTTCATTCACGCCAATGCTTCGGGTTACAAAACAACTAGGTCAACATTCCTTTTATAAAGGAATGTGACGTCAGCCGATGTCACTTGATAGTGACATCTAACTGATTTAACAAACTACTGAAAATAACTAATCTACTGAAGATGTCCACAACAACTGAGGACACCTTCACAAAAAGCTAAGTGTAAAACAGAATTACAACTACTGAATTTATAACATCTGAAGTGTAAGAACTTCAGACGTTTTACAATAATAAAACTACTGAAAGGAAACTACTGAAAAGTAAAACATTACAACTACTGAAAAGAAACACTTCAGCTGTTTGAGACAACTTCTGAGAACTTGGTCTTCAGACTTTGTCTTCAACATATGTCTTTAGACTTTGTCTTCAGCTATTGTCTTCAGACTTTTATCTTCAGACTTTGTCTTCAGACTTTGTCTTCAGCAGATGTAGATCTCTTCAGTTGTTGTGATGTCTATGGGACTTAAAGGTTTTTTTGATTTGGCTCATTGGTTCTTTTGGTCCAACAAACTCCCCCTGAACCAATGCAACCAAAACCTTTAAGTTTATTGAAGTCCCACTTATTAGCAGACATATTTTCTGGATCAGCTCAGAAATCACCAAGTCAAGCTCAGGCCAGGAAGAGGTTTCAAAAAGTTTGATTGGCAAAAGATGAATGGGAAATCTGTCTTGGGGAATTTGGACATAGAGTTGTTACCCCAATCATTAAACCTACTTCCCAATGATGAGTCTGTTAGACTCTCTGACATAGGTCTCAAGAAGAACAACTTTATCTTCTATTGTGAGTTCTTCAGCTTCACTCTCAAAGAAGAACTCAGGCCCATAGTACTCAGACAAGTATCTCACAGTCTTTCCATTCTTCAGCTCCACAGTTGTTATTTCTCTGTAAGCAAACTCATCAGGATGAGAACCTTCAAGTAACAACTGGAGCTCATTTCTTCTGATTTCTTCAAGCTTCTTGTAAATTAACCCATTCTTCACCATTTTGTTTTCCAACAAGGTTTGTGGAGTCATCTTAGTCTTGTAAGCTCGCTTGAAATCATCAAGGATTTCCCAGGGTGACACTACAATGGCCAGCATTATCACGGCATCCACAGTCTTTCTTACTTGGCCATTGTATCTACTTGGAATATTTTTCCTATGAATTCTGTCACTAACTCTGGGGTCAGGCCAAATCCTTACTCTCTCTTTCTGATACTGAAAAGTAAATCTGAGAGCATACAGCCTCTGAGCATGTTTCTTCATAGCTTGTATGGATGAAGACTTAGGAAATTCCTTATCAACCATCCTTAACAGCTGCTCATCATGTTGTTTCTGCTGTTCTTCTTCTTTAATCTTCACTTTAACCATTTGCCTTTGAGTGTCAGGAGTGATTGTTGTTGGTTGACTCCTAGGATCAGGTTTCTTCATTTTAATCACAGCAGAGATTGGTAGACTATCCTCCTCATCATCTTCTTCTTCTTCTTCCATCCTCAACACCCTTCTCTTTCTCTTAGGTGCATCACTGGTGGTTGATTGAGTGGGTTTCTTGGGTAAAGGAGTTGGTTTTGAGGGTTGTGAGAGTGGTTGTTTTGAGGATTGTGAGATTGATTGTTTTGGGGTTTGTGAGGTTGATTTTGAGGGTTGTTTTGGTAAGGGAGATTGTAAAGGCTGCTCTATCATTTTGGTTGTGAGGGTGGCTTTGGATAACTTTGCCATGTCAGACCTTTTCCCAGCACCAGCTTCATCCAGAGCTTCTATGATCAATCCTTTGTTGAAGGTTTCAGAAGAGCAGATTTTGGTGGTTATCTCCAAAATACTATCTCTAGACCATGACTTTACTTCAATAATAGGTCTTCCCAAGTGTTTTGACAAGAATCTGATCATAGCTTCCAACCTTTCCCTTTCTTTCTCATTGCAGCTGGCCCATCTATTTTCAATCTCTTGAATCTCTAGCCGTCTGATCTCAGAATCAAGTTTGGTAGTGTCAAAGCCTTGTCTGAAAAGCTGATCAATGATCTTATCCATAGACCTGCTGTGTTGCTCATCAGCTTCTTTGATCAGCTCCTCCAACTTCTTCTCATCCTCAGTCTGTTCAGCAGCACTTTTCTTTCTCTTGTAAGTAATTATCTCTTTTCCTTTCTTCTCTTTGGCTTCTTCCTCTTCAACTCTCTTTCTTTTATCTTCTTTCACTGACTTATACTCCCCCTTTTTGGTTGCATTGGGTTCAGGGGTTTGAATGTCAGAAAGTTTCTTGGAAACAACATCATCAACAAGGGTTTGAAGATTTGAGGAAATCCGCTCATCAATGGTTTGATGGACAAAGTAGTGAGATTGGAGTGGAGTGATGAGAGGTAAGGAAGATTTAAATGCAACAATCATTTGCTCAGAGGGGTTCTGTCCCTGAGAAATGGTGCCTGAAACAAAGGCTGGTGGCTGATTTGTTGAGAGTGGCTTAGTGTTTGGGAGAGCTTCAAAAGAAGCTGCCAACTGTGGGTGAATTGGGGCAGATGGACTTGATTCCTGAGATATGTTACCAAGTAATTCTTGTAGTCTGCATACCTCAGCCTCAAGAATGGTGTTTTGGGCTAGAACTTCAAAGAAAAAGCCCAGGTCATCATCAGTTGTAGCTGAATCAGCTGACCTCGTGAGTAAATCAGGATGAACATGTGCTGAGTGTAGATCAGTATTCACATGTGCCCCTTTGTCTTGGAACTGGGGACTTCCTGCCTCAGGATTAAGTCCTTCATTGGCAGTTGCCTCTGGTGAGGTCTTAGAGATGATACCAGCTTCATCCTGTTCATGTTCTGAAACAGGGGAAGAGGTAGCCTCACCAGATGTTCTAATCTCCTCCTCTACACTGGGAGATTGAACTTTGTAATCCCTATGCTGTGGGTTGTGAACTACATTATAATCCTCTCCCTCAGCTGTTGAGGTTTTCCCAGTGTTAATAGGTTTCTGGGGAGGGGTAGAGGAATGTAGTTGAGTCAGCATTTGTGCAATGACTGCAGTTGGGCTAGTAGGGGTGGTTTCAGTGGGAGATAAAGGTGAAAAGGATTGCACCTGGGGTGAATGGTGCTCTTCAATGGCAATCTTCTCAAGTGAGAGAGATTCCAGTAATGTGGTTTCCCCAATGTTGGTTGCATCAAGATCCTGTTGAGAGGATACATGAGCGGTTTCAGCTGGTAGAGTCTTTGAAACTACAAGGGGATTAAGGCTAGTAGTTTCATCCTGCGTTTGTGCTGCAGGGGCGTCATCAGGGGACTCAACTCCCTGAGTAGCCTTTTTGGTTTTCTTGGATTT
The DNA here is from genome assembly GCA_025215565.1 of Flaveria ramosissima. NCBI lineage: Eukaryota > Viridiplantae > Streptophyta > Magnoliopsida > Asterales > Asteraceae > Flaveria > Flaveria ramosissima. Next base: position 10,896,120 of record CM046044.1, on the reverse strand, counting down.
TGGTTTGGAAAGGACTTTGGATCTAGAGGTGGAGGCTGTGGGTTCCATGTGCTTGGGTTTTAGCAGTTTGGCAGCCTCTTTGAGTTGTGGATTTGAGTTGTGCCTGGAGTATACTTCTGGCAAAACTACCATAGCAGGGACTCCAAGGCCAACAAGGCCATCAGATTTTAATTGATTGATAATCATGGCCATAAGAAACCTTGGATATAATATCCATCTATTAGCCATAGGTTTCATTGCCAGATCTTTTAATTCCAAAAATATTATTTCAGAAAAATTTAAGCTTTGGCGTTCAAGGATAGAATACAATACCTGTTGCCACCTGGATGACATTTGATCCCATGAAGATGTTTTGGGGGCAAGACAGACATTGATCATATGGAAAATGAGACGCTCAGCATCATGGAAGTGCTTCTTCATAATAGTAGTAGCACTTAGGTCACCCTCATATCCATGGTTAACAAAGGATAAATCAATGGTGCCTTTGGGGTATCTGGTGACATAGGTGGCATCATTCAGGTCTAGGGTTTGGCGAATGATCTCAGAAGTGATGACCACCTTTTTCTGGTTGACAAACGACTGGAGAGTGATCGAGTCATCATTCTCAGCAGTATGAACAGTGACGTTTGTCCAGAATTGGCGAAGGGTATCGGGATAGATGGTAGGATTCAAGAGGAAGGCTGTGTGATATTGGGAATCAACCATCAGATCAATGGCAGCATCAAACTTGGTCCAAAAGGCTGATTTGGTAAGGTAAGCGACACAATTGTGTCGAGGTTTGATTTGCATGGTCGCCATTAATGGAAGATGAACGTTTGGAAAGTGAGTTATAAAAAGTTTGAAGTTAGGGTTAGGTATTTATAGGTTATGAAACGGCTGAAAGAAAACAACTGAAAGTTTTGCTCTGATACCATTTGATAGGATCGGATCTAGTTTGATCAATTAGATATGAATTTGCAGCGGAATATAACAGAAATTAGATCAAATTCAAACAAGACAAGTATGAATATGCAATCACACAATGACGATTATAGAGAGATAAATTTTCTGTTAATGGAAGATTTTCATTCACGCCAATGCTTCGGGTTACAAAACAACTAGGTCAACATTCCTTTTATAAAGGAATGTGACGTCAGCTGATGTCACTTGATAGTGACATCTAACTGATTTAACAAACTACTGAAAATAACTAATGTACTGAAGATGTCCACGACAACTGAGGACACCTTCACAAAAAGCTAAGTGTAAAACAGAATTACAACTACTGAAACTATAACATCTGAAGTGTAAGAACTTCAGACATTTTACAATAATAAAACTACTGAAAGGAAACTACTGAAAAGTAAAACATTACAACTACTAAAAGGAAACACTTCAGCTGTTTGAGACAACTTCTGAGAACTTGGTCTTCAAAATATGTCTTTAGACTTTGTCTTCAGCTATTGTCTTTAGACTTTTATCTTCAGACTTTGTCTTCAGACTTTGTCTTCAGACTTTGTCTTCAGCAGATGTAGATCTCTTCAGTTGTTGTGATGTCTGTGGGACTTAAAGGTTTTTCTGATCTGGCTCATTGGTTCTTTTGGTCCAACAAACCTTTTACTACGAGCTCTTCTTCACCAGATCCATAGATTAGGAACATATCTTTAGTCCTCCTTAGGTACTTAAGTATGTTTTTAACAGCCATCCAATGACTGCTTCCTGGATTTTGTTGGTATCGACTTGTCATGCTCAAAGCGCATGACACGTCCGGTCTAGTGCATATCATTGCATACATGATGGATCCTTAGCAGACGCATACGCGATTCCCTTCATTTTGTCTTAATTATCCTTTGAGCTTGGACATTGAGTCTTACTCAATATTGTTCCTCTTTGAATAGGTACGTTACCTTTCTTAGAGTTTTCCATCTTGAACCTTTTCAAGATCTTATCAATGTATGCACTTTGATTCAAACCTATCAACCGCCTTGATCTATCCCTATAGATCTTTATTCCTAAAATATAGGCGGCTTCACCAAGATCCTTAATGGAGAAACAACTTCCAAGCCAGGTTTTTACACCTTCCATGGTTGGAATGTCATTTCCAAATAGTAGGATGTCATCAACATAGAATACTAAGAAAATGGTGATGCTCCCACTAGCCTTCTTATATACACATGCTTCATCAGTGTTTTTGATGAACCCAAATTTGGTTATATCTTCATCAAAACGGTGATTCCAACTTCTTGATGCTTGCTTCAATCCATAGATTGATTTCCTTAACTTGCATATTTTGTTAGGATGTTTTGAGTTGACAAAACCTTCAGGCTGAACCATATAGACATCTTCCTCAAGATATCCATTTAGAAAAGCGGTTTTGACATCCATTTGCCAAATCTCATAATCATAATGAGCAGCTATGGCAAATAATAACCTAATAGACTTTAGCATTGCAACTGGTGAGAAGGTCTCATCATAATCAACCCCTTGAGTTTGAGTGAAACCTTTTGCTACAAGTCTAGCTTTATAAGTATCCAAGTTTCCATGCATATCGGTTGTCTTCTTGAAAACCCACTTACTTCCAACTATCTTGGAGTTAAGAGGTGGTTCAACAAGTCCCACACTTGGTTGTCATACATGGATTGCATCTCTACGTTCATGGCTTCAAGCCATTTGTCACAATCCAAATTGGACATTGCATCATGATAGGTGGTTGGTTCCTCGGAATCTACCACATAGCTTCCATTTACGAAAAATCCATATCTTTCAGGTGGATTACAAATTCTACCAGATCTGCGAACGTTTTGTGTATATTGATCAACCACTTGATCATTCTCAACATCCTCATGATGAGTGCTAGTGTCAACCAAACGTGTATCGGTTTGTGGTTCTTGATCCTCCTCAAGATCCGTAGTTCTACTGCTAGTTCCTTCCGTAAGGAACTTAGCTTCTAAGAACTCAGCCTTCTTGGCAACAAACTCCTTTTGTTCCAATGGATTATAGAAATAATATCCCATAGAATCTCTGGGATATCCAATGAAGATACACTTAGTGGAACGACTTTCTAGCTAGTTTGAGGTGGGAGTCTTAACATAAGCCTCACAACCCCATACATTTAAATATGTCAGTGACGGAACTCTTCCATGCCATATTTCAAAAGGTGTCGTTTCCACTTTCTTGGTTGGGGCCATATTCAAAATATGGGCCGTAGAGAGCAAAGCGAAACCCCAAAATGATAGAGGCAATGAGCTTCTAGCCATCATAGATCGAACCATATCTAATAGAGTTCGATTTCTCCTCTCAGACACACCATTATGTTGTGGTGTTCCTGGTGGAGGTAGTTGTGAGACAATATCACAACTTCAAAGATGATTTCTAAAAGCATCACTTAGGTATTCACCTCCTCTATCGGTGCGGATAATTTTTATCTTCTTATTGAGTTGATTTTCTACTTCATTTTAGAAGATTTTAAACATTTCAAAAGCTTCATCTTTGTGTCTTAACAAGTACACATAACCGTATCGACTATAGTCGTCGGTAAAGGTAATGAAGTATCTTTCATGGTACCTAGTCATTGGCTTAAAGGGACCACATACATCCGAATGTATGATGCCTAATAAATCTTTTGCCCGTTCGGACTTGCCACTAAAAGGTGCCTTAGTCATTTTACCTTCTAAACAAGATTCACATACATTGAATGAATCATATTCATTTGCTTTTAAAAGACCGTTCTTTTGAAGTGTTTGTATGCGCTTCTTGTTTATATGACCAAGACGGCAATGCCAAAGATAGGTATCACTCAAATCCAATTTGAGTTTCTTAGTGGTGGTTTGCTAGAATGAGCTATCATATAATGTGTTTTCACGAACCAATTCATAAATACCATTAATGGGTAGCTTTAAAATAATACGTGCCATTTAAAGAAACATGAATTTCATTCTCAATAAATGACAATACATAACCATATTGTCTTAATTAGGCAACAGAAATCATGTTCCTAGTCAAACTAGGAGCATACAAAATATTGTTCAAAATTACTTCCAAACCATTTGGAAGCTTCAAGATGTAGTCCCTTCGGCCTTCAACTTGAACCTTTGCCCCATTCCCCATGTAGAGGCTCACATCCCCTTTCTTGAAGTCCTTACTTCTTTTGAACCCCTGCAATAAGTTGCAAATATGAGGTCCACATCCGGTATCCAATACCCATGTGTTAGAGGATATTAAATTTAGACCAATATGGATCATAAAAATTGTACCTGCGGTTTCCCGGCATCCCTCTTTGCTTGCAACTCTTTGAGATAGACTGGGCAATTTCTTGCCCAATGTCCAATCTCCCCACACTTAAAGCATGGGTCATTTGAAGCAACCTTTTGCTTCTTCTCTGCTGGTTTTGGTGGTGGCGCTCTTACCACTCCTTTTCCCTTTCCCCTAATATGCCTTTTATCCTTGGCAACATTTGCCTTGGGTGCGGGGTGAGGCCTCTTCTTGTTCCCACCTTCATTGATGGTGAGAACGGGTAAAACCCTTTTACCCATGGCCGCCTTGGCAGTTTTGAGCATAGAGTGAAGCTCACTTATGTTCTTGTCCATCCGTTCATGTTATAATTCATGAAAAAATTGTCAAACCTTTTTGACAAAGAGTTGAGGATCAAATCCGTAGCCAACTCTTTCGAGACGGGACAATTCAACCTTTCGAGGCGGTGAATATGGCTTTTCATCTTAAGTACATAAGATGAAACAGATTGGGTGACGTCCATACGTCACGCATGGAGTGCCCAAACCGTTTCGAAGTGCTCAACCCGTGCTTGTTGTTGGAACGTTTCCTTCAACTAGGTTATCATGTCGTACGCTCCATGATGTTCATACTCCTTTTGGAGATCTGGAGTCATACTTGCCAACATAAGGCAAGACACTTGGACCGAGTCCTCAGTGTATTTCACCCAATTATTATAGGCCTCATCATCATCCTCACTAGGTTGATCGGGAATTGGATCGTCTAATATGTATGATCGTTTCTCTTGCTTGAGAACAATTCTCAAGTTTCGAAACCAATCAATAAAGTTATTATGGTTTAGACGCTCCTTTTGGAGAATGGTTCTTAGTGATAGTGAGTGAGCGGTCGGGATTTCATTGTTATCATTATTGTTGGTGGCCATCTACAGGATATAACAAAGTTCAATTTTAGTAATTTCGATATTGTTCATATTTTAATAATTAAAACCCTTTTTAAGTGTCTTACACAATTTTAAATCTAGAATCCAACGTTACATTTAAATAGTGGCTAGGTGACCTTTATACCATTATATAAATTAACAAGGTAGTCAATGTTTTGACAATTGCAACCCTTGCAAACTTCTAGGGTGGGATCGACTTTAAAACATATATGTATAGGCGGCATGTTAATCCCATCAACACCTTTTTAACCATATTGTAGGTGATCCATTTAACATGGTTTGCAAATCAGTTACCTACTTGCACACACATGTTGTTTTTCCAACATAAGTGGTTAGGTGAACTTTATCCTACAAATATGGTATCCCCACCTCAAGTCACAAGTTCCCTCAAAATGGTTAGGTGATCTTTATCCCATTAAGAGTTTCCAAATGACTCAAGTGTTGTACAAAAGGATGGTGTTAAACTTGTTAAAAAAAGAAATTAATGTTTTCATAATCTTAGTTTAGAAAACTCTATGTATCTTATATTTTCATGCTTACAAATACAAGGTACCCTACGGTTCACTTTTAATAAAACCTCTTTTATTAAAACCATTAATCCTTTTAATAACCTTTTATTAACCACTTAATGATAAAGAACCATCAAATTTTCAGCTTGTTATGTTTGTTAATGAGTTTGTAATGCATATCCAAATATCAACCAAACAATCAAACAACAAACATCCAAACAAGCATAAACATATAAACATGAGTGCATAACCATAGCAAATAAGTTGACCATACTTGTTTGCCATCATGTAAGGCCCCGTTCCCGGGACGCTCACAGTTGGTCATTTATCGCTCATAAATCATACATTTACATTTGTACTTCATAAACATCGCAGCGGAACGTTAAAATAAGCTTTCATTTCTATATAATTGCTTTTGCAGATTAATACAACATTCATTACAAAAATAGTTTGTTCGTATTACAATGCAAAAACATTAATCAGAAGAATGCCATCCCAAAAAGAGCCGAGTAGCCTTGCAGTGCCATCCTCAGCAATCATTACCTGCCAACTGGAAAACATATAAAAAGTCAGTGTTGTTGAGTGAGTTCTAGTTTTATAAAATAAACATAGTTTACTTTCATTATAAACTCTTCCTTTTATCATGTGATCATTCAACATATGTATACACAGATAATGTCATTATTATCTTTCATCTCATTCGTTATCTTTCATTCCTTTCATACATTCATTTTTCCGAGTCTGTTGTGACGACAGAGTCGCTCACCTCAATAGCAATCTTAATGATTGCATGCTATCCGAGTCTGTTACAACCATAGGGTTGCTCACCTCATTGCCCATCTTAGTGATAGCAAGCTATCCGAGTCTCTTGCAACAACAAGGTTGCTCACCTCAAGGCAACATCACGATAGCACGTTACTCGAGTCTCTTGCAACGACAAGGTTGCTCACCCCATAGGCAATCTCAATGATTGCACTTCATCCGAGTCTTTTGCAACACAAAGTCGCTCACCCCATATATATGCTTGCAAGCCTTTCTTCCGTTCATTCATCATTCATTAATGCATGCATTCTTACTTCATGTTCCTCTTTCATTATCTTTCACTTTACATTACATAATACTTCATTCATTCATTAACATGACATGTAAAGCCACAAGAAAGATAAGCATACATCATAATAAGGAATATATCATACACATCCTTCATCATCATACAGGGCAACATCATACATACATAACATGCATCAAGCATAAACATGCAACATCATCATCATCATGCCCTACATGCTCTCTAAGGCCATAACAGTCATCTTACATGCTCTTACGAGAAACTTTACGTCAAAACTTACATTTGCACCTTCCCCCGAAGGCCAGAAGTCAAACTACACATTCATTCGAGTGCAACAGCCCTATTCGAGCATATGGACACCCTTCAGTCGCATGGCCTCCATGCGACTGAACATCATGCGACTGGACTCATGCGGCTGAACATCTACGCGAATGAACATTCAATCGGGCGTATAGACCTCATGCGGATGGAACTACTGCGAATGGGCACCTATGCGCCTGACCTCATGCGAATGGACTCATGCGACTAAGCATCTATGCGACTGAACCCTCAGTCGTATGACTCCCCATGCGACTGGACTCCCAGTCGTGCAACTGAAGCCTTAGTCGTGCGATTGAACCCTCAATAGTGTGAATAAATCCCAATCGTGCGAATGACCTTCAATCGCCTCTCATTCGGCCGTATGGCCTCCATTCGGTCGCCTAGCCCTAGCTGGTGCAGAATGGAGTTCATCCCGAACCCAATCTGCCATTTTCGGCCTCCAAGCTCATCCAAACCCATTCTAAGCCTAAATTAACCCTCCTGGACCTTAGAAATGCATACCATAACACCATACAAGCACACACAAGCCCGGAAACATACACGAAACACATCATACACATCACACCCAAATGGGTCAAACACATACCCACACTAAAAACGGGTTTTAACATTTTCCAGCCCCAAAATCAGTTGAAAACAAGAAAAAGTGGGGTCCTAGAACTCACACAAACGAGCACAACGTCAAGGGCTTCGATTTGGCTTGCTACTCAACGAGTTTGGCCACCCGAATTACCCAAAACATTCCTTTTTCTCTTCTTCTTCTCCTTTCTCTCTTCTCCTTTCTTAAAAACTGAAATGTGGGGGTAGTGGGGAGAGTTGGCTGCCCTCTCCCTACTAATATCACCACATTTCCCAACTTTTCTTCGTTGGCGAGTTTCGTCCCTCGACTTTGAACTTTATTTCCTTTTCTTTCTTCGCCGGCTTCAAAATAATAAATATCCGGGTGTTACACATCACAAGTGTTGTCATAAGGTCTTTCCTAAGGGTGAGTATGACACATCAAAATGTGTCCATGAACTCCCACTTGAATCCACATCCAAATATTTCAAGTGTCCATGTCTTTTGTGTCATTCTTTGAGTCTTCATCTTGTGCATCTTCTTTTACAAAATCATATCCTAATACCATTTTTCTAATAAAAGAAATGCACCTAATCTATTTATTACATAACCAAATGAATAAATAAATTACAACCCAAGATACAAAACACAAATTACAACCCTTACAAGGAACAAAACCAACATGACATACAACAATCAACCAAAACCAAACACATAAGGCCAAGGCTATGTTATGCACCATAATACGAAACACATTCAACATCCAAGAACAACAATGAATCCCTTATTTTTGCCCTAAAGTTTCAGCCAACATAAACTAAAACTTTAAGGTTGTCCAAACAACATAATCAACCATTTGACATAATACTTTCAAGGTTTATACTAAAGCATGCAAGATTAAATCTTGAAACATAAGGGATTCATACACCCACAACAAAACAGCCCCTAATGGGTTGAAAAGGTCCATGAAAACTAACTTTTCAAGACCTTTTGAAGCACACATTCCACATAACCGGCTCTAGATGCCATTGTTGAGTTTTGTCACATGTAAAACACTTAGTTTAACCATTTAAACTATGAAAACGCAGCGGAATAAGAGGTCTAACATATGGTTAATAATCTGAAAATTTTTGCTATATTAAACCACCAACAAAACCCAAGAATAAGGATCATAATCATATGTGAAATAGTGTGCTATCAAAAAAATAAAAAAAACCATAGGATGTTCATAGAAACAACCTTTCTAGAACAAGATGTTGTAGATGAAAATAGGTAGATGATGATGTTCTTGAATGTGTATAGCCTTCAAAGGAGGACACCTCAAGAAGTGATACCCACAAGCTCTTCAAACACCTTGCTTGTTAGGATGCAACACCAAAGATAGCTCTTCTTTTGCTCCTCCAAAACCGAAATTATCCAGCCCCTTTTTCAGCTTCTAAAACCCGAAAATCAGCCCTGCTTTTTGGAGGTTCTATTGCTTGTGTTGTAGAGAGAAAAAGTGTAAATGATGATTGAGTGTAAGAGAGGAGAAACACTTTCAAAGACCAAGATAAAAGCTAGTCCCAATGACCCCTTTGGGCGGCCGAATGGTGTATCCAAAATGGGTTTTCCCCCCATTTTAGTTTTATATAAAATTACTCTCTTAACCCTTAACTTTATAAAATTAAAACCTTTTTTAATCTTATAACAATAAAACACTTTTATTTGTTATTATTTAACAAACTTAAATAATGAAACAAATAATATCTCTTGAACAAACTATCCATATAGTATTGTTGTATTACAAAGCAATGTTTTAGAAAACCCATTTTCTAAATTGGTGTCAATGTTTATTTGTATAATCTCATCAACAAATAAATATTTATTGGTGTTTGTTTAGCTTGTTATTGGGTATGACCCGACTTGGATCATAACGTACTAACCACATCAATCTTGTATGTGTCTTTGGCATACAAGATCCAACATCATCTTCTTGTTTAATTCCTCATTTGTGTATTTCAACTCCAAGATATTCATCTCTGTTACAAGTTCCATAAATCTATGGAGTTGTTGAGGAATTCATTCATCCTTAATATGATGAAAGGTTTCATATTGTGAACGAAGGGTGTCCTTCTTGATGCTTCTGATTTCATCACTCCCTTCATAGAGTGTATGAAGAATATTCCACAAGGGATTTGCTATTTTATGATTCTCACATCTGATCAATATTTCTTCACGTAAAGACATACTAAGTAAGTTGTATGCCTTAATATCGACTTTAACCTTTTTAATATCATCAGGTGACAGATTCTTTGTACTTATGGGTTGATTATTGTCATTATAACCCGGCCCAAGGGTGGGTGAAATATAAGAACCTTCAGTTATTGACACCCGTAAGACAGAATCTGTATAATTCACATGATTCCTGAACTTGATTTTCTAGGATTTAAAATCTGCTTTTGTTTCCAACTTTGGAGGTTGGTATGATGATCCACCAAAGTTACTCATGTTTTGATTTGTTGAATAAAATGTTAGTTAATGTATTTGTTCAAATAAACTTGATCAATTTATGAATGTCAATCAATAACCAAGATCTACTATTCAATTGATTTGAATATTGACCCAAGTTAATCAAGCAATGAAACAGTATTTGCTGAAGGACAATTCACAGTTTTAATCAATGCACACAAAAACGATTTGCTTAAAAACAATAGATCTAATCAACAAAAACTGACAAATCTAGTGAAACAAGCAAACAATTAAACACTATTAACACTGATAGATCAGTCGGTCTTAATCAATGAGCACTTGGCTCTAATACCACATGTGAATCCAATGATCGCAATTAGGAAATATCGGTGTTAATAGGGAATCAAGTTAATGTTTGCGGAATCAACATTAACCTTGTTTAATTGTTTTAATAACTAAATATGAAATATAATGATTAATGATTATGACGAACACAATTAATAAGCAAAAGAAAAGACTTGATTCAAACGTATTTCATTAAATTGATTAATGATTACAGATGAATTGATAATGAACAATAAATGCTACAAACGTGTTGATGTTTATGTCACGGCTGCTGGGGTTTATATTTGTGTGAATTGATGTGATGTTTGGGTTTGTCGTATTGATGCTTGATTGTTTGTGTTCGTGTGTCGTCGTTTGATGTGAAACCTAGAATCCATATTTACAGGCACATGTGTTTCAGTTAAGGAAACACCGGATCTCTTGGGATTCACACAACTGTCTTGTTGACTTATTGACTTGTTGACTTGTAACACTTGCATTATTTAAATACAAGTGTTTGCACTCCGCAACTGCATAGTCTTCCGTAGGTGTTTGATCTTCCGAAGGTATTCAGTCTTCCAAAGGCATTCAGTCTTCCGAAGTTATTCAGTCTTCCGATGGTGTTTGCTCATCCGTATGAGTCTTCACGTGAACTCTGATTTCACTTGAACTCTAGAGTTCCTTGTTCATCCGCAGATGATCTTCGGATGTTTGTTACTTGTAAGAAACATATCTACGAAAGAACAAAATGTTGATCCGTAGATGTTTCTTACACTTGGTCAATTTCAGTAATTGACCAAGAATAATGTTTGTACCTGCAATCATACACATAGCAACACATATATGGGTTAGCCTATATACACAATGAATACATCAAAATAATGAATTACAATCATTCATTGCAAGTATTGATTAAAGTTCTAATCCTATACAAAATAATCTGGATCTGTTGTTCCTAGATCTAACATAAGTGTTCAACACACTTAAGTTCTCAAATGTTTTTGAACACAAATCAATCATTCTTATGAGTTTTTGACAATCATGTTCAAGGGTTTGCAAGAACACAAAACATAGTTTAACCCGTTAAACTTTCTGAAAACGCAGCGGAATAACAACTTTATAATCTTACTTATAAGCTGAAAAACATGTTCTTTAGGTGACCATATAAATGTATAAAGCAAACCCAAAATCAAAGGATCATAATATGTGAATGAGCAAGCTATGAACACATTAAACAACATAATATGACAGCCATAAAGGGCTGCCATAACTACCTTCCAGCAGCTAAAAAACGTGGATGAAAGGGGATGAGATGAAGGTGATGATGATGTCGAATATGCAGCCTAGACTCCAAGAAGAGGAGCCCTCAAGCTTGTATACCCCAAGCCTCCTTGCAAGCACCTCTTGTTAGGGAGATTCAACACCAAAACACACCACAAAATGCTCTCTAGAACCCCTTAATGCTGCTGCCTTGGCCGTAGCTTTGAGAGAAAGAGAGAGAGTTTATTTTTGTGTTTTGCATGTGAAGTGAAGTGAGTCTTAGAGAGTCCAACACTCTTTCATAAAGAGTGTGTGTTACCAAGGCAAAAGAAAGAACCCCATTGGCCCATGGGGTGGCCGAAAATTTTAAAAGGTGGCTGGGATTCCCTCTCATTTTTATGTCTTGTTGACACATTAAAACTTCATGGACCCTCTTGGATTTTTAATGTGTGACAAGTGCAAGAACCATATAATATGTTTTATGCACTAATCTTTAATTAAACATTTTAATTAAAGATCACTAACATTACATTATCTTATGCTATTTAAACCCTTTTAAATAACAATGTGATTAATAAAACCCATCAACAAATCATCCTTATGATTTGACCCATTTCACATATAATTGTTTAGAAAACCAATTTTCTAAATTTGGTGTGTTATTATTCAATTGCATGATCACATCATCAATTAAATAATCGTTTGTGTTTGCAAAGCTTTTTATTTGGGTATAACCCGACTTGGATCATAACGTACTAACCACATCAATATTCTAAGTGTCTTGGGCACATAGAATCCTACAATCTCCCACTTGCCCAAGATTCATAGAAGATTGATGCAAGCAGTAAATACCGCCTAACAACGGTTTACTACCCTTAATACGCATGACTTATAGCCATTCAATAACATCATCCTATTCAAGTGTCCTACTTGAAATGATTTAGGTGAATAAATCATCTATCCTTTTGTTACAGATGTCATGTTAAATCCAAGGACATAGAATGATCATTCCTTGTTGATTTAACTTAATCAGGCCTTAGACATCTTGCTCTCAACGAATAAGAGGAACAAATTCCATCTTGACTACATACGTTTCTCACAAACACCTCGTGTCATACCTGAATATACCCTTATGTACTGTCCACTATTTCAGGACAGTGAAGAATAAGCTCAAGGTATAATACTTGGTGAATATCAAAACCCAACATGTATCTCAGGTCGGAGGATACCAAATGATATTCGCCTTTACTCAAATTTACTTATGATCAATCAGTAAGATTCCATGTAGTAAAATTTGAGATGCGGGTTAGTCCAATATTTGTATCCCACAAATATCTATGAACCTTGGTAGCAACCCATTGCTCTATATTCATCCTTATGAATATCAACCAATCCAAGTTCATAATATTCTTACCCTCACACTTGTTCCCACAAGTATGAACGACTACGGACATTTAGAGTAAACAATTTACTCATGGGTTAAACATGCTAAATTGGAACATTAATGGAAACATTATAACCAAATAATTTTATTCAAATAATAAAGAGTTCCACATATCCAAATACAAAATTTACAGATCAAATCCAATCACTAGAATATCGAAGTCCCATGGCACAAGTATGACCTTCATGCTTTGCCTTTTCAAGAAGCTTCGTGAGAGGATCCGCAATGTTTTGATCCGTGTGAACTTTGCCAATACATATCTTTCCCTTTTCAACTTCATCTCGTATGTAGTTGAATCTCCGCTCAATGTGCCTAGTCTTTTGATGAGCACGAGGTTCCTTGATTTGAGCAATCGCACCCTCGTTATCACAAAAGATCTCTAGGGGTTCCTGAATGGAAGGGACAACCCCTAGATCGGCAATGAATTTCTTCAACCATGCAGCTTCTTGAGCTGCCAATTAGGCGGCTACATATTCTGATTCTGTAGTTGATAGAGCCACCACATCCTGTTTGGAGCTCTTCCATGAGACCGCTCCTCCATTCAGAATGAAAATATATCCCGATTGTGACGGAGAATCATCACGATCGGTTTGGAAACTCGCATCCGTCTAACCTTTTACAACGAGTTCCTCATCACCAGATCCATAGATTAGGAACATATCTCTTGTCCTCCTTAGGTACTTAAGTATGTTCTTAACAGCCATCCAATGACAGTTTCCAGGATTTTGCTGGTAACGACTTGTCATGCTTAAGGCGCATGACACGTCCGGTCGAGTGCATATCATTGCATACATGATGGATCCAATAGCAGATGCGTATGGGACTGCCTTCATTTTATCTTGCTCATCTTTTGAGCTAGGACATTGAGTCGTACTCAATATCGTTCCTCTTTGAATAGGTACGGTACCTTTCTTAGAGTTCTCCATCTTGAACCTTTTCAAGATCTTATCAGTGTATGCACTTTGATTCAAACCAATCAACCGCCTTGATCTATCCTTATAGATCTTTATTCCCAGAATGTAGGCGGCTTCTCCAAGATCCTTAATGGAAAAACAACTTCCAAGCCAGGTTTTTACACCTTCCAAGGTTGGAATATCATTTCCAAATAGTAGTATGTCATCAACATACAATACCAGGAAAGTTATTGTGCTCCCACTAGCCTTCTTATACACAAGCCTCATCAGCGTTTTTGATGAAGCCAAATTTCTTTACCTCCTCATCAAAACGATGATTCCAGCTTCTAGATGCTTGTTTCAATCCATAGATTGATTTCTTTAACTTGCATACTTTATGAGGATGTTTTTGATCGACAAAACCTTCAGGCTGAACCATATAGACATCTTCCTCAAGATATCCATTTATGAAAGCCGTTTTGACATCCATTTGCCAAATCTCATAATCATAATGAGCAGCTATGGCAAACAATATCCTTATAGACTTTAGCATCGCAACAGGTGAGAAGGTTTCATCATAATCAACCCCTTGAGTTTGAGTGAAACCCTTTGCTACAAGTCTAGCTTTATAAGTATCCAAGTTTCCATGCATATCGGTTTTCTTCTTGAAAACCCACTTACTTCCAACTACCTTGGAATTAAGAGGTGGTACAACAAGTTCCCAAACTTGATTGTCATACATGGATTGCATCTCAACGTTCACGGCCTCAAGCCATTTGTCACAATCCAAATTGGACACTGCATCATGGTATGTGGTTGGTTCATCTGAATCTACCACATAGCATCCATCCATGAAAAATCCATATCTTTCAGGTGGATTACTAGTTCTACCACTTCTACGAACGTTTTGTGTGTATTGATCAACCACTTGATCAACCTCAACATCCTCATGTTGAGTGCTAGTTTCAACCAAACGTGCATCGGGTTGTGGTTCTTGATCCTCCTCAAGATCCACTGTTCTACTGCTAGTTCCTTCCATAAGGAACTTTGCTTCTAAGAACTCACCCTTTCTGGCAACAAACACCTTTTGTTCCAGTGGATCATAGAAATAATATCCCATAGAATCTCTAGGATATCCAATAAAGATACACTTGGTGGATCGGACTTCCAATTTGTTTGGGGTGGGAGTCTTAACGTAAGCCTCACAACCCCAGACCCTTAAGTATGATAAGGATGGAACTCTTCCATGCTATATCTCAAAAGGTGTCCTTTCCACCTTTTTGGTTGGGGCCATATTTAGAATACGGGCCGCGGAGAGCAAAGCGAAACCCCAAAATGATAGAGGCAATGTGCTTCTAGCCATCATAGATCGGACCATATCCAATAAGGTTCGATTCCTCCTCTCAGACACACCATTGTGTTGTGGTGTTCCAGGTGGAGTGAGTTGTGAGACAATCCCACAACTCCTAAGATGATCTTGAAAAGCATCACTAAGGTATTCACCTCCTCTATCGGTACGGAGAACTTTAATTGACTTGTTGAGTTGATTTTCCATTTCATTCTTGAAGATTTTGAACATTTCAAAAGCTTCATCTTTGTGCCTTAATAAGTACACATACCCATAGCGACTATAATCGTCGGTAAAGGTAATGAAGTATCTTTCACCATTCCTAGTCATTGGCTTAAAAGGACCACATACATCCGAATGTATGATTCTTAATAAATCTTTTGCCCTTTTATTAGTTCCACTAAAGGGTGCCTTAGTCATTTTACCTTGTAAACAAGATTCACATACATCAAATGAATCACATTCATTCGTTTTTAAAAGACCATTCTTTTGAAGTGTTTGTATACGTTTCTTGTTTATATGACCAAGACGACAATGCCAAAGATAGGTATCACTCAGATCCAACTTGAGTTTCTTGGTGTTAGTTTGGTACAATGAACTATTTAAATCATTTTCATGAACCAATTCATAAATACCATTAATGGGAATTGCATTAAAATAGAACGTATCATTTAAAGAAACATGAATATCATTTTCAACAAAAGATAATACATAATCATAATGTCTTAATTGGGATACAGAAATAATGTTCCTAGTCAGACTAGGAGCATACAAAACATTCTTCAAAATAACATCCAAGCCACTTGGAAGTTTTAGGATGTAGTCCCCACGAGCTTCAACTTGGACTTTGGTTCCATTGCCCATGAAGAGACTAACATCCCCTTGATTGAAGTCCCTACTGTAGGATTCGATGTGCCCAAGACACTTAGAATATTGATGTGGTTAGTACGTTATGATCCAAGTCGGGTTATACCCAATAACAAGCTTAGCAAACACCAAATAATATTTATTGATGATATGATCATGCAATAAAATATTAACACCAATTTAGAAAATGGGTTTTCTAAATAAGTTGCATATGACATGGAACAATTTATTAGGATATATTGTTCAATGATATTATTTGTAATGTTATTTAGATGACATTACAAATTAATAATGGCTATATATGTTATACAATTAATGGGTTAGTTGTATACATTTTCTAAGAGGGACAAATTCTAAGACCATTTTAACATTTGATTGTGTCTAACAAAAAAAAGGGGGGAAACCTATTCAAACCACATATTTCGGCCGCCCCCCCCTTGTTGGTCATTGGACCAATTTTGTTGATTAGATACAACAATTAAAGGCCTTTGAATGCTTCCTTGGACCAGCCATCTTGACACACACACATGCAACTAAACTCCAAGAAAAACTCTCTCTACCATCTTCTCCAAAGACTCACGGTTTTGAAGGTGTTTTGGCAGCTTCTTCTTGAAGTTTTTGGTGACCAAAATCCTAGCAACTAAGGTGTTTGCTTGAAGGCTTGTGGGTATAGACGTTTGAGGACTTCTAGCTTGAAGTCTTGGCCATTAATCAGCCCTCATTCAGCACTTTGTTGGACGTTTTTGAAGCTTCCAACAGCCCTCTCCTTGGTTGTTTCTTGCTGCTCAAAGAGGTAGAATCACAGCTCATTGTGGCTGTGATTTTATGTAGTTTTAGTACATTTTCATAGCTTGATCATTCACATATTATGATCCTTTTCTTTGGGTTTGTTTTTCATCTAAAATGGTCACTAAGGAACATTATTTTCAGCTTATAAAATGGGTTTTATTAAGTTGTAACTCCGCTGCGTTTTTCAGAAAGTTTAAGTGGTTAAACATTGATTTTATGTTCTAGCAAACCCAACAATGGCATCAAGAGCCGGTTATGTGGATGACTTGCTTGATTTATCTTTTGAAATTGGTTTTAAAAGATGACATTAGACATGTTATAGGCTGATTTTGGGCTGTTATAGTCTATATGAATGATTCCCCAAACTTTCAAGGTCATATCACACATGCTAGTGATTAGACCTTGAAAGAAACATATTATGAATGTTGGTTGTTTGGACAATGATTAAAACCCAAAATTTCAGTTTATGTTGGCTGAAATTTGGGGTTTTAAATGGGGTCTTCATTATATGAATAGATGATATGATCATTGGTTGTTTAGTGCATAACCTAGCTTGTGGCCTTGTGTTGTTTGGATGATTCAAGTGGTTGTTTTATTCATTCAATTTGGTTGTAATATTTGTGTTTATTCATTTGGGTTGTAATTATTCATTCATTTGGTTATGTAATAATAGATTAGGTTCATTTCCTTTACTAGAAAAATGTATTAGGATACAATTTTGTAAAAGGAAGATGTACAAGATCAAGACCCAAAGATGGACACAAAGACACAAGAAACATGGAGCATTTGGATGCGGTTTCTAGTGGGAGGTTCTTGGAACTTTTATGATATGGTTGACCCTTAGAAAGACCATAGACAACACTTGTGATGGCAAACAAGTGTTGTCAACATAAGGGCTATGGTTATGCACATATGATTGTTAATGTTTTATGCTTGGTTGATTGTTTGTTGTCTTGATTGTTTGGTTGATATTTGGATATTCAAAGCAAACTAATTAACAAACTTAACAAGCTGAAAATTGATGGTTCTTAAAGATTAATAAAAGGTTATTAAAATTATTTAATGATTTAAGGATTAAAATAGGTTTTAATCAAAGAACCATAAGGTACCTTGTATTTGAAAGCATGCAAATACAAGTACATAGAGTTTTCTAAACTTGTATTTTGAAACCTCTAAAACTTTTTTTCCAAACAAGATCAACACCGTCCTTTTACACAACACTTGAGTCACTTGGGAACTCTTAATGGGATAAAGGTCACCTAACCATTTTGAGGGAACTTGTGACTTGAGGTGAGAATGCCTTATTTGTGGGATAAAGGTCACCTAACCACTTGTTTTGGCAAACTCACACGTGGGTGTAAGTAGGGTGTCTTGATTTGCAAATCATGTCAAATGGATCACCTACGATGTGGTTTCCAAATGGTGTTGATGGGATTAACATGCCGACTTTACATATGATGTTTTAAGTCGATCCCATATTTCTAGAAGTTGCAAATGGTTGCAATCGTCAAACGTTGACCACCTTATTAATTTAAAACGTGGGATAAAGGTCACCTAACCACGATTTAAATGTAATGTTGGGTTCTAGATTTTAATATGAAAAGACCTTAAAAGGCATTAAATATTAAAATTAGCAATATCGAAAATACTAAAATTGATCTTTGTTAAATTTTGTAGATGGCCACCAATAATGAAAATCACGATAACTCGTCCGCGTCAAACCAATCACTACGAGCGATCCTCCAAAAGGAACGTCTAAATCATAACAACTTTATTGATTGGTATCGAAACTTGAGAATTGTTCTCAAGCAAGAGAGAAGATCATATGTTTTAGACGACCCTATCCCCGATCAACCTAACGAGGATGATGAGGAGGCCTTTAACGATTGGCTGAAATACACTGAGGACTCCGTCCAAGTGTCTTGTCTCATGCTAGCGAGCATGACTCCGGATCTCCAAAAGGAGTATGAACATCACGGAGCTTACGACATGATAACCCAGCTGAAGGAAACGTTCCAACAGCAAGCAAGGGTTGAGCGGTTCGAAACGGTTCGAGCGCTCCATGCATGTCGTATGGACGACAACCAATCTGTTTCATCTTATGTACTTAAGATGAAAAGTCATATTGACCGCCTCGAGAGGCTAAACTGCCCCGTCTCGAAGGAGTTGGCCACGGATTTGATCCTAAATGGCCTAACCAAGAAGTTCGAGACATTCGTGTTGAACTACAACATGAATGCATGGGACAAAAGCATTGGTGAACTTCACTCAATGCTCAAAACGGCCGAGGCGGCCATGGGTAAAAGGGTTTTACCCGTTCTCACCATCAATGAAGGTGGGAACAACAAAAGGCCTCATCCCGCACCCAAGGCAAAGGTTGCCAAGGGTAAGGGACATGCGTGGGGAAAGGGGAAATGGGTGGTAAGGGTACCACCCAAACCACAAGAGAAGAAGCAAAAGGTTGCTACAAATGACCCATGCTTCAAGTGTGGGGAGATAGGGCATTGGGCAAGGAATTGTCCTGTCCATCTCCAAGAGTTGAAAGCAAAGAGGGATGCCGGGCAGACCTCAGGTACAATATACATGATACATATTGATCTTAATGTTACATCTTCAAACACATGGGTATTGGATACCGGATGTGGAACTCATATTTGCAATTTGTTGCAGGGGTTCACAAGAAGTAGGGACTTCAAGAAAGGGGATGTTAGCCTCTTCATGGGCAATGGAACTAAAGTCTTAGTTGAAGCTCGTGGGGACTACATCCTAAGACTTCCAAGTGGCTTGGAAGTATTTTGAAGAATGTTTTGTATGCTCCTAGTTTGACTAGGAACATTATTTCTGTATCTCAATTAAGACATTATGATTATGTATTATCCTTTATTGAAAATGATATTCATGTTTCTTTAAATGGTATGTTCTATTTTAAAGCTATACCAATTAATGGTATTTATGAATTGGTTCATGAAAATACTTTAAATAGTTCATTGTACCAAACAAACACCAAGAAACTCAAGTTGGACTTGAGTGATACCTATCTTTGGCATTGTCGTCTTGGTCATATAAACAAGAAACGTTTACAAACACTTCAAAAGAATGGTCTTTTAAAAACAAATGAATGTGATTCATTTGATGTTTGTGAATCTTGTTTACAAGGTAAGATGACTAAGGCACCCTTTAGTGGAACTACCGAAAGGGCAAAAGATTTATTAGGAATCATACATTCGGATGTATGTGGTCCTTTTAAGCCAATGACTAGGAATGGTGAAAGATACTTCATTACCTTTACCGACGATTATAGTCGCTATGGGTATGTGTACTTATTAAGGCACAAAGATGAAGCTTTTGAAATGTTCAAAATATTCAAGAATGAAGTTGAAAATCAACTCAACAAGTCAATTAAAGTTCTCCGTACCGATAGAGGAGGTGAATACCTAAGTGATGTTTTTCAAGATCATCTTAGGAGTTGTGGGATTGTCTCACAACTCACTCCACCTGGAACACCACAACATAATGGTGTGTCTGAGAGGAGGAATCGAACCTTATTGGATATGGTCCGATCTATGATGGCTAGAAGCACATTACCTCTATCATTTTGGGGTTTCGCTTTGCTCTCCGCGGCCCGTATTTTAAATATGGCCCCAACCAAAAAGGTGGAAAAGACACCTTTTGAGATATGGCATGGAAGAGTTCCATCCCTATCATACTTAAGGGTTTGGGGATGTGAGGCTTATGTTAAGACTCCCACCCCAAACAAATTGGAAGTCCGATCCACCAAGTGTATCTTTATTGGATATCCTAGAGATTCTATGGGATATTATTTCTATGATCCACTGGAACAAAAGGTGTTTGTTGCCAGAAAGGGTGAGTTCTTAGAAGCAAAGTTCCTTATGGAAGGAGCTAGCAGTAGAACAGTGGATCTTGAGGAAGATCAAGAACCACAACCCGATGCACGTTTGGTTGAAACTAGCACTCAACATGAGGATGTTGAAGATGATCAAATGGTTGATCAATACACACAAAACGTTCGCAGAAGTGGTAGAACTAGTAATCCACCTGAAAGATACGGATTTTTCATGGATGGATGCTATATGGTAGATTCAGATGAACCAACCACATACCATGATGCAGTGTCCAATTTGGATTGTGACAAATGGCTTGAGGCCATGAACGTTGAGATGCAATCCATGTATGACAATCAAGTTTGGGAACTTGTTGTACCACCTCTTAATTCCAAAGTAGTTGGAAGTAAGTGGGTTTTCAAGAAGAAAACCGATATGCATGGAAACTTGGATACTTATAAAGCTAGACTTGTAGCAAAGGGTTTCACTCAAACTCAAGGGGTTGATTATGATGAAACCTTCTCACCTGTAGCGATGCTAAAGTCTATAAGGATATTATTTGCCATAGCTGCTCATTATGATTATGAGATTTGGCAAATGGATGTCAAAACTGCTTTCCTAAATGGATATCTTGAGGAAGATGTCTATATGGTTCAGCCTGAAGGTTTTGTCGATCCAAAACATCCTAATAAAGTATGCAAGTTAAAGAAATCAATCTATGGATTGAAACAAGCATCGAGAAGCTGGAATCACCGTTTTGATGAGGAAGTAAAGAAATTTGGCTTCATCAAAAACGCTGATGAGGCTTGTGTGTATAAGAAGGCTAGTGGGAGCACAGTAACTTTCCTAGTATTGTATGTTGATGACATACTACTATTTGGAAATGACATTCCAACCTTGGAAGGTGTAAAAACCTGGCTTGGAAGTTGTTTTTCCATCAAGGATCTTGGTGAAGCCGCCTATATTCTAGGAATAAAGATCTATAGGGATAGATCAAGG
Organism: Flaveria ramosissima; assembly: GCA_025215565.1. Classification (NCBI taxonomy): domain Eukaryota; kingdom Viridiplantae; phylum Streptophyta; class Magnoliopsida; order Asterales; family Asteraceae; genus Flaveria; species Flaveria ramosissima. The sequence continues at coordinate 10,874,300 of CM046044.1, read as the reverse complement.
CGGTTGATTGGTTTGAATCAAAGTGCATACATTGATAAAATCTTGAAAAGGTTCAAGATGGAGAACTCTAAGAAAGGTACCGTACCTATTCAAAGAGGAACGATATTGAGTACGAATCAATGTCCAAGCTCAAAGGAAGAGCAAGATAAAATGAAGGCAATCCCATACGCATCTGCTATAGGATCTATCATGTATGCAATGATATGCACTCGACCGGACGTGTCATGCGCCTTAAGCATGACAAGCCGTTACCAGCAGAATCCTGGAAACAGTCATTGGATGGCTGTTAAGAACATACTTAAGTACCTAAGGAGGACAAGAGATATGTTCCTGATCTATGGATCTGGTGACGAGGAACTCGTTGTAAAAGGTTACACGGATGCAAGTTTCCAAACCGATCGTGACGATTCACGATCACAATCGGGATACATTTTCATTCTGAATGGAGGAGCGGTCTCTTGGAAGAGCTCCAAGCAGGATGTGGTGGCTCTATCAACTACAGAATCAGAATATGTCGCCGCCTCATTGGCAGCTCAAGAAGCTGCATGGTTGAAGAAATTCATTGCCGATCTAGGGGTAGTCCCTTCCATTCAGGACCCCCTAGAGATCTTTTGTGATAACGAGGGTGCGATTGCTCAAATCAAGGAACCCCGTGCTCATCAAAAGACTAGGCACATTGAGCGGAGATTCAACTACATACGAGATGAAGTTGAAAAGGGAAAGATATGTATTCGCAAAGTTCACACGGATCAAAACGTTGCTGATCCTCTCACGAAGCTCCTTGAAAAGGCAAAGCATGAATGTCATACTTGTGCCATGGGACTTCGATATTCTAGTGATTGGATTTGATCTGTACATTTTGTATTTGGATATGTGGAACTCTTTATTATTTGAATAAAATTATTTGGTTATAATGTTTCAATTAATGTTCCAATTTAGCATGTTTAATCCATGAGTAAATTGTTTACTCTAAAATGTCCGTAGTCGCTCATACTTGTGGGAACAAGTGTGAAAGTAAGATTATTATGAACTTGGATTGGTTGATATTCATAAGGATGAATATAGAGCAATGGGTTGCTACCAAGGTTCATAGATATTTGTGGGATACAAATATTGGACTAACCCGCATCTCAAATTTTACTACATGGAATCTCATTGATTGATCATAAGTAAATTTGAGTAAAGGCGAATATCATTTGGTATCCTCCGACCTGAGATACATATTGGGTTTTGATGTTCACCAAGTATTATACCTTGAGCATATTCTTCACTGTCCTGAAATAGTGGACAGTACATAAGGATATGTCCAGGTATAACACGAGGTGTTTGTGAGAAACGTATGTAGTCAAGATGGAATTTGTTCCTCTTATTCGTTGAGAGTTAGATGTCTAAGGCCTGATTAAGTTAAATCAACAAGGAATGATCATTCTGTGTCCTTGGATTTAACATGACATCTGTAACAAAAGGATAGATGATTAATTCACCTAAATCATTTCAAGTAGGGCACTTGAAAGGGATGATGTTATTGAATGGCTATAAGTCATGCGTATTAAGGGTAGTAAACCGTTGTTAGGCGGTATTTACTGCTTGCATCAATCTTCTATGAATCTTGGGCAAGTGGGAGATTGTAGGATTCGATGTGCCCAAGAAACTTAGAATATTGATGTGGTTAGTACGTTATGATCCAAGTCGGGTTATACCCAATAACAAGCTTAGCAAACACCAAATAATATTTATTGATGATATGATCATGCAATAAAATATTAACACCAATTTAGAAAATGGGTTTTCTAAATAAGTTGCATATGACATGGAACAATTTATTAGGATATATTGTTCAATGATATTATTTGTAATGTTATTTAGATGACATTACAAATTAATAATGGCTATATATGTTATACAATTAATGGGTTAGTTGTATACATTTTCTAAGAGGGACAAATTCTAAGACCATTTTAACATTTGATTGTGTCTAACAAAAAAAAGGGGGAAACCTATTCAAACCACATATTTCGGCCGCCCCCCCCCCCCTTGTTGGTCATTGGACCAATTTTGTTGATTAGATACAACAATTAAAGGCCTTTGAATGCTTCCTTGGACCAGCCATCTTGACACACACACATGCAACTAAACTCCAAGAAAAACTCTCTCTACCATCTTCTCCAAAGACTCACGGTTTTGAAGGTGTTTTGGCAGCTTCTTCTTGAAGTTTTTGGTGACCAAAATCCTAGCAACTAAGGTGTTTGCTTGAAGGCTTGTGGGTATAGACGTTTGAGGACTTCTAGCTTGAAGTCTTGGCCATTAATCAGCCCTCATTCAGCACTTTGTTGGACGTTTTTGAAGCTTCCAACAGCCCTCTCCTTGGTTGTTTCTTGCTGCTCAAAGAGGTAGAATCACAGCTCATTGTGGCTGTGATTTTATGTAGTTTTAGTACATTTTCATAGCTTGATCATTCACATATTATGATCCTTTTCTTTGGGTTTGTTTTTCATCTAAAATGGTCACTAAGGAACATTATTTTCAGCTTATAAAATGGGTTTTATTAAGTTGTAACTCCGCTGCGTTTTTCAGAAAGTTTAAGTGGTTAAACATTGATTTTATGTTCTAGCAAACCCAACACCTACTTCTTTTGAACCCCTGCAACAAATTGCAGATATGAGTTCCACATCCGGTATCTAATACCCATGTGATAGAATATGTAACATTAAGATCAATATGAATCATGTATATTGTACCTGAGGTCTGCCCGGCATCCCTCTTTGCTTTCAACTCTTGGAGATGGACAGGACAATTTCTTGCCCAATATCCAATCTCCCCACACTTGAAGCATGGGTCATTGGTAGCAACCTTTTGCTTCTTCTCTTGTGGTTTGGGTGGCACCCTTGCCACCCCTTTCCCTTTTCCCCACACGGGTCCTTTACCCTTGGCAACCTTTGCCTTGGGTGCGGGATGAGGCCTTTTCTTGTTCCCTACTTCATTGATGGTGAGAACGGGTAAAACCCTTTTACCCATGGCCGCCTCGGCCGTTTTAAGCATTGAATGAAGCTCACCAATGCTCTTGTCCCATGCATTCATGTTGTAATTCAACACAAATGTCTCGAACTTCTTGGTAAGGCCATTAAGGATCAAATCTGTGGCCAATTCCTTCGAGACGGTACAATTAAGCCTCTCAAGGCGGTCAATATGACTTTTCGTCTTAAGTACATAAGATGAAACAGATTGGTTGTCGTCTATACGACATGCATGGAGTGCTCGAACCGTTTCGAAGCGCTCAACCCTTGCTTGCTGTTGGAACGTTTCCTTCAGCTGGGTTATCATGTCATAAGCTCCGTGATGTTCATACTCCTTTTGGAGATCCGGAGTCATGCTCGCTAGCATGAGGCAAGACACTTGGACGGAGTCCACAGTGTACTTCAGCCAATCGTTGTAGGCCTCCTCATCATCCTCAGTCGGCTGATCGGGGATAGGGTCGTCTAAAACATATGATCTTCTCTCTTGCTTGAGAACGATTCTCAAGTTTCGATACCAATCAATGAAATTATTATGATTTAGACGTTCCTTTTTGGAGGATCGCTCGTAATGATTGGGTGGACGCGGATGAGTTATCATGATTGTCATTATTGGTGGCCATCTACAAAATTTAACAAAGATCTATTTAGTATTTTTGATATTGCTATTTTTAATAATTAATGCCTTTTAAGGTCATTTTTATATTAAAATCTAGAACCCAACATTACATTTAAATTGTGGTTAGGTGACCTTTATCCCACGATTTAAATTAATAAGGTGGTCAACGATTGACGGTTGCAACCATTTGCAACTTCTAGAGGTATGGGATCGACTTTAAACATCATATGTAAAGTCGGCATGTAAATCCCATCAACACCATTTGGAAACCATATTTAGGTGATCCATTTAACATGGTTTGCAAATCAAGTTACCCTACTTGCACACACGTGTGAGTTTACCCACATAAGTTGTTAGGTGACCTTTATCCCACCAATGTGGTATCCCCACCTTAAATCACAAGTTCCCTCTAAATGGTTAGGTGACCTTTATCCCATTAAGAGTTTCCAAATGACTCAAGTGTTGTGCAAAAGGACGGTGTTAAACTTGTTTGTCAAAAGTATAGAGATTTCATAATTCTAGTTAGAAAACTCTATGTACTTGTATTTGCATGCTTTCAAATACAAGATACCCTATGGTCCTTTTAATAAAACCCATTTTATTACGAAATCATTAATCCTTTTAATAACCATTTATTAACACTTAGTGATTAAGAACCATTTTATATTAGCTTGTTAAGATCATTTTTATTGAGATTGTTTATCATTACCAAATATCATACAATCATTCATTAAACCACAATCAAACAAGCATAATATAAACAACCATAATGTGCATAACCATAGCTACTATTGTGACCACACTTGTTTGCCATCACAAGTGTGGTCATTTGGTCTTTCTAAAGGGTTGAATACAACACAAAATGAAGTCTTCATAGACTCCCACTTGAACTTGCATCCATATGCTTCAAGTCCTTTTCTTTGTATCTTCCTCTTGTGCTTCCTTCCCGAGCATCTTCTTTTATAAAATATATATCCTAATACATATTTTCTAGTAAAAGAAAATTACTCCTAATCTATTATTACATCTCAATGAATAAATAGACAAAATACATTTTTAAACAAAGCACAAATTAATATACAACCCCATTGAATGAAAATAATCAAATAAATACATTCAATCCAAACCAAACAACACAAGGTCTAAGCTAGGTTATGCACTATCATATGAACAATCATAAACATCATTCAACAAACAAAATAAACCCCATCAAACCCCAAATTTTCAGCCAACATAAACTGAAAATTTGGGTTTGTTTGTCCAAACAAACAACACCAAACATATCAACCAATTGACATTTCTATCTTTCAAAGTTTAATCATAAGCATGAAGATATAACTTTGAAAGACATGGGGTTTATTGAATCAACCAAAATCAGCCTATTATGAGTTGATAATCATCCTTTAAAACCAATTTTAAAGGAGAAGAACAAGCAAGCTATCCACATAACCGGCTCTTGATGCCATTGAAGGGTTTGCAAGAACACAAAACATAGTTTAACCCGTTAAACTTTCTGAAAACGCAGCGGAATAACAACTTTATAATCTTACTTATAAGCTGAAAAACATTTTCTTTAGGTGACCATATAAATGTATAAAGCAAACCCAAAATCAAAGGATCATAATATGTGAATGAGCAAGCTATGAACACATGAAACAACATATATGACAGCCACAAAGGGCTACCATAACTACCTTCCAGCAGCTCAAAAACATGGATGAAAGGGGATGAGATGAAGGTGATGATGATGTCGAATATGCAGCCTAGACTCCAAGAAGAGGAGCCCTCAAGCTTGTATACCCCAAGCCTCCTTGCAAGCACTTCTTGTTAGGGAGATTCAACACCAAAACACACCACAAAATGCTCTCCAAAACCCCTTCATGCTGCTGCCTTGGCCGTAGCTTTGAGAGAAAGAGAGAGAGTTTATTTTTGTGTTTTGCATGTGAAGTGAAGTGAGTCTTAGAGAATCCAACACTCTTTCATAAAGAGTGTGTGTTACCAAGGCAAAAGAAAGAACCCCATTGGCCCATGGGTTGGCCGAAAATTTTAAAAGGTGGCTGGGATTCCCTCTCATTTTTATGTCTTGTTGACACATTCAAAGTTCATGGACCCTTTTGGATTTTTAATGTGTGACAAGTGCAAGAACCATACTAATATGTTTTATGCACTAATCTTTAATTAAACATTTTAATTAAAGATCACTAACATTACATTATCTTATGTTATTTAAACCCTTTTAAATAACAATGTGATTAATAAAACCCATCAACAAATCATCCTTATGATTTGACCCATTTCACATATAATTGTTTAGAAAACCAATTTTCTAAATTTGGTGTGTTATTATTCAATTGCATGATCACATCATCAATTAAATAATCGTTTGTGTTTGCAAAGCTTGTTATTTGGGTATAACCCGACTTGGATCATAACGTACTAACCACATCAATATTCTAAGTGTCTTGGGCACATAGAATCCTACACATGTATCAATTTATAAGTCCTTCATTATTTTTAAATTTTACTTAAAAGATTTTATATTTAAAAATTTGATCATATTTATTTTTGAAAAATTTTTAAGTGTTAGAACCCTTACTGAATGTTTTATGTTTTAATCAAATTTTAACATATACCATCAATTAAGTAACTTGTTCCTTGTTAATATGAAAGAATTAGTTGAGTTTTGATGAATAACAAGCAAAATTTATTTGAAAATTTTATTTGTCGATTCATTTTTGTACCATAATTATTATTATTATTTTTCACTGATGAATCCATGAATCATCAAAAACATTTTGTGATGAAATTCAGTTATGTTGAGGTTAAACAAGTCGAAGACATGTGTTAATGTAAGACCGCGTTCCCGGGAAGCCTCACAGTTGGTTAATCATAGCATAAAATCAGTTTAATAATAAAACATTGCAGCGGAAATAAATAGACATTCGTTTTTAAAACTTAGAAAACATATTGTACTCGTACATTTGTCCTTTAATTTCAAACAAAACATGCTAATTGTTCTTAAATTACAATAAATATTTCATAAATAAGAATGCCATCCATAGCTCCCCAAGTAGCTCTGTGTGCCATCCTCAGCATCAGCTCTTACCTGCCAACTATTATGCATAAAAGTCAGCTTCGCTGAGTGAGTTCTAGTTTTAAATAATATAAGAAAATATAAACTTTATCATTCATATAATGACCATGCATACATCATAGTACATAACATTACTTGCATCATAATAAGCATGTTCATTATCTTTCATTTATTCATTTTCTTTCACTTTCATCATAAACGGGATTGCACAAAGCAAGAGCTCCATGTTGATTGACAACAAATGCCAATCCCTGTCGGTACACATGAAAACGGTAGCTAACCCCCAACAGTTGATCCACACTGCAAAGCACATAGCCCGCTCATGAATACGGATCCATCATCATACATCAGACTCACATAAGTGAAGTCTATCATAGTGCTTGCAAGACTTTTCATCATCAAACGGGCCCGGGGGTAACATGCATTAAGTTTCGCTTTTCATTAATATCATCTTTCTCTTTAATATATATAATACTTAACTTATTAAGTACACAACATGCCAAGTACTAATCATCATAAAACATAACCGACCCGCCGCGGGACAGCGGGGGTTCGGGGGCGGCAGCCCCTGACAGCGGGGTCCTAGGGGCGGCAGCCACTAGTGGGGTCCAAGGGGCAACGCCCCTGGCTGGGGCCGGGCTGACCTGGAAAACTCGTTCTTCCTGTTAAAACCTCTTAAAATCGTTCTTCCTGTCCCTGGAAAATTTTTATATTTAAGGATTTATATAGCACATTTACTTATAGAAAAATCGTTCTTCCTGTTAAAACCTCTTAAAATCTTGGTCATTTAAAAACGTAAATTTAGTATGCATAATAGCCCCAAAACATGGAAAACTTATAAAATGGGGGATCTAGAACTCACCTGGATACCACGAATAACTTCTAGGCTAAGCTTACAAGGCTAGGATCTCTCTACACAACCTGCAGAATAGCTAACACTTAAAGGGGTTACTTTCTGCCTAAATTCGCTGCTAATTTCGCTGCAAGATCAGCAATTTCGCAGCTAGGTTCGCCAACAGTTTCGCTGCTAGTTTCACCAGCAGTTTCGCTGCTAGTTTCGCTAGCACCTTCGCTGGCAGTTTCGCTGGCATCTTCGCTGCCAGCTTTGCTGCCAGTTTCGCCCAACTTTCGTTGGAAAAACATGTCTGCGAAACTGCCTGCGAAACACTAATTTCACAGGAAGATCCACAGTTTCGCTGGTTGAATATGCAAATTCGCTGGATGAACACACAGTTTCGCAGATCGCATAAAAATTACGAACCAGTCTGTTTTTAACCCAAAATCATAACTTTTTACGTCCAATCTCTTAGTTTATCATCCATGAGGCTAAATCTAAGCTTTATACATGTTTTCATACGTAAAAATGCGACCTTTATGCGATTCTTTGCAACTTTTCAAAACCCAAAACCCTAGAATCCGGGTTTGATCTACAGAAGGGTTTAGAGGTCGATTCTTACCTGGATTGTTGCTTCTTTCTTAGATCTTGATGCTCCAACACCCTGATCTTCAATCTCTTCACCTTGAAATCTTCAAATCTTGAGTTTTCTTCACTTTCTCTCTCTACTTTCTCTCTCTATGAATTTTGGTGGCTAGGGTTGTAATGAGGAAGATGAAGCTGGTTTTGGGTAGGTTAAGGGCTGATTATGGGCCTTAATCACTTAGGCTCTTGTCCATAAACCCAATTTGGCCCATAACCCATTTCCTTCTTTTATTAAATACCCATTATTTAAGCCCATTATCTTTAATGACTCGTTTCGACTTTTCGGAGTGTTACAGTTAACAACAATCTCAGATTCAATTTTAAATAATCAATCACATTTTATCATCAATTTTCAAATTATTCAAGATCTTAGGGTTCGAACGCCTAAATAAGGATCAAACGCCTGTTTGAATGTGATGATTATGGACAATGATTTGATGAAATATGCTTAACATGTTGTTTAGAATCACCGATTATACCTTAGAGTACCAACAATGTTAGATAATCAATCTAAACTAAAGAGTATGATGCTCGTCGGGTAAATAAGAATAAGAACAGAGTGTTAGTGAGTGAAAATGTTCGAATGAGAAGAAATCAGTCAAGTATTGAATTTATATAAGTGTAAAAAACCCTTGGACGCATTAAAACTGTGTAGGCGCATGACCATTGTTGGGACGCATGAGGTTTAGACGCATTGGCATTGTACAGGCGCATTACCCCTGTTCGGACGCATGAGTTACACTTGGTCAATTTTATCAAAGGACTTAGGTGCATTTGCACTGTTCAGGCGCATGAGCCCAGTTTTAGGCGCATGAGCACTGTTCAGGCGCATGACCTATCCTGAAACGCCTAACACTTTAACAAAAACATGTACCCACAGTTTGTATGAGAACTGTTTAGGCGCATGGGCTCTCAAGAATCCACACTTGGTTTGTTTTCAACATGAATTAATTGACACTGTTTAGGCGCATGACCTTGTGCAAAATGCCCCATCGGTGATTGGTCCATACACAAATGCACCTTTAACGTCCATTTGGTACACCTTGAATTTGATAGGATCAAATGTACCAATCTGTTATGATGCATGAACATAATTCAATGAAATACAAACAAAGTAATTGAATCAAGCAAGATATCAACAAAATTCACGGTTCATTAATATCAAGCAAAGACAAATTACAAAGTAAGTAAGCAGTTTCGTCTCTAAGCTTGTTACTCACTACATGCAAGTCTAAGCTATTTATACTGAAATAGAAGGAACTAACAAAATTAAAAAACTAGTCCCTATACTATTTCAAGTAATAAAAAGACACATAAAGACAACATGTTAATCTTTCTAGAGAACTAACAATACTCCCCTAAGATTTACATGGTCTTTGGTCTTCAAAATCTTCAATCTTGTTTTCTTTTTATCTTTTCTTCAGCTTTATCTTCTATCTTCTATCTTCAATCTTCATCATTTATCTTCAATCTTCATCACTCAAAAAAATCTTCAGGTTCTTTCTTGATTTTGAACATTGGATTCTTTTTGTACATCTCAAGTTTTTTCAAAGCATTAGAAATAACAGACTTAAATTTGCTAGCAAGAATGCCTTGTTCTGGTTTTGCTTCATTTGTCTTTATCTCCATTTTGTTCATTTTTTCCAATGTCTCTTTTGATAGACATGAGATATTAGCATATAACTCAATAGGATTTTGACTTTCCTTTGAGTATATTTCTAATACTCCTTTTCTTGAAATTCTCATGAATTCAATGTCTTTAATGTCTTTCTTAACAACGTTTGCATAATTTCCTTAATGATATTCTTTCCACTACAACTGTGGAGAATGTGGACACATTGCTTCCTATTGTCCTTCCTATCAGACACCGAGGAAGAAGATTGAACTTCAGGATTCAAAGACTAGGTCTTCTAAGAGGAGTTCTCTGACTCCACCTAGAAGAACTAGTGAACCTAAAGTTCAACCTATAAGCCAGTCGACGGTTTATCACAAACAGGCCTTGCACAAATCTGGCTTATGGAAAGAGAAGTCATCCTGCGCGTCTGATACTGATGACAAGAAGGAACCTGAGCTACCCTCACCCTCTAAGGGTCAATGGGTGGAATTTATGATGTGTGATGCCTCTGGGAAACCCAATCCAGTAAAGGCTTGGGTTCCTAACCTAAACTAATCCTTTACTTTGTAACCTCAAGGTTTTGAAGATGCTAAATTCCCTCATCATGTGTACAAGCTAAGCAAAGATTTATATGGTCTACATCTAGCTCCAAGAATCTGGTATGAGACCTTGTCCCAGCATTTGATTCAACATGGATGCATAGGAGGGAAAATTGATCCAACTCTATTTATCAAGATGGATGCAAACGATCTCTTATGTGTGCAAGTGTATGCTGGATTACAAAACAAACAAACATTATGCAGATCTATGATTGGTTACAAAACCAACTACTGGATTACGGGTTCAATTTTCTTAAAACTCCTATTTACATTGATAACACCGCTGCTATGTTTATAACTGATAATCCTGTTCAACATTAAAAAACAAAGCATATCAAAATTCGATATCATTTTCTCAGAGATAACTCTGAAACAGGTTTAATCATTTTGATTCAAATTTCAACTGAAAAACAATTAGCTGATCTGTTTACAAAAGTCTTTTTACCAGGAAGGTTTGAGTATCTGGTTGAGTCTATTGGTCTTATTAATCATGTTGAAAAGTGATTTTGTTTCATCAAAATGATAAGAACCCTCCATCCTTTTAATAAACAACTCAAAAGGAAAACTATCAAAGTTGACTGCCTGATTGTAAGTATTTTGTGTGTGTGTGTACTAAAAGTCAACACCACTCATATGAACTAAGATGAATACCCACCAATGCATAATTATTTAATTAAATCACAAGAATCTACTTCTTCAGTATGATTGCATGAGTTTACCCGCACAACATATCTGATCATGTCAGACTTTATCATCGAGTGAAGTATGCAACTGATTAAATCTGATGTACTATCATTTCTTATATGTTGTTGTAAGCATTCCTTAAGTCTGATGTAACCCAAAATATCCAAGTGTCTCTGCAACATGCACTAAGTACTGAAGTATAGAATGCTTCGGAAGTTTTACACAATGCATTAGAAAATACTCTAAGTGTAAAATCTTCCGAAGCCAAGACCAATATCTTCCGAAGCCAAACATGAAGTCTTCCGAAGCCTCAGAGACAAAGTCTTCCGAAGCTTCAACCTATGAAGACAGATTTCTTTCGAAGACTTTTAGTACACATGCTTTATCTGATGTACTGTTCCATAAAGCACCTTTCCGCTGCATCTCTGTAAAGTCACCAACTTACATGAGTTGGTGAAAAGGTCCATGCTTTTGATAACTGTACATTGAGGTCTTGAGTCTGTAACTTTCTACTTTATGTACTTTATCCTTTTTGTAATGTATAAGGATGTGAGCTATGGCATGTCATAGTCACAAGGTCAAAAGGCAGATATGCCTTTTGATCCTACAATTGATTTTGTTAGTGTCTAGTCAATTGTATCCAGCTGGCTTTCAAAGTATAGCTGGCTGTAGGTTGTCGTATAAGTATTTCAAGTTCTTGTATCTTTCTTTATGCTTTGTAACACTTGTAAAAGAACTTGAGAAAGTAATATACTGCCTCCTTGAAACCCAACTCTCTTGTTCTGTCTCTTTACTTTACTTGTGTTCTTTGTATCACCTTGGTTAATCCAGTTCACTGTTTGATTAAAGTTTAGTTGCTCTCCTCATTGTGTTGTTGTGTTGTAATTGTGTTCAAGCCCTTAAACGGTCCTGCAATTGGTATCAGAGCATTCCAGGCTCTTGATATAAGATCTCACCATCTTAAGATCCCTCGCACACACACAAAACTAAACTCTTCAAATGGCATCCATCTCAAAGACTGATATGGAGACTGGAACCATGAACAAATCCCCACTGATCACTCTTGATGATTTTGACACCTGGTGTATGAGAATGGAAGGTTTCATCAGGTCTCTTGATTCAAGAATGTGGGAATCTGTTGAGAATGGACCTTTCATACCCAGCACCCCCTCTGCTACTGGTGCTGGTATGATTCCAAAAGATGTGGCCAACTACTCGAATGAAGATAGAAAAAGAGTAGAGATTGATAGGAAGGCCATGACTGCTCTTCAGACTGCTCTCCCAAACTCTGTATACATAGGCTTTAAGAAGTGCAAAACAGCTAAACAGCTGTGGGATGCACTGAAGCTGATGTATGAAGGCTCCTCTGAAGACAAGGAGAACAAGAAGGATCTTCTGAAGTAGCAGTTTGAAAACTTCACCTTCAAAGCAGGTGAAACCATGACTCAACAATACTTCCGGTATGTTGAGATTGTGGATACCCTAGTGGATGGAGGAGTTCCTCTTGAGAACAGGGACATTGTAAGGAAGTTCATGTCCTCACTTCCTAGGCAATGGACACACTATTGTATGGTGATCAAGAGGACTGAGAACCTTAAAACTCTTACTCTGACAGAGTTGTATGGGATTCTCAGTGGATACTAGATGGAGATGAACATGCAAGGTTCATCTGGCAACTCCAACAATCAAATGGGTTCAGCCCTTCATGTGGTTGAAAGGGATAGCATAGAACCCCAACATTATCTCATATGCTACCCTGACAACTCACAAAAGGGTCCTTTCATCACCTTCCCGGAGACACCAAGGGAGAACTTTACTCAAGGAAGCCCATTCCAAGAGACAAGTTCTTCTCAAGCCTTTGTGTCTACTGATGAAAGCTGTGGGAATTATCTCTTCACTCTTGAAGACCTGGACTGTATCCATCCAGATGACCTAGAATACATGGAGATAGTTCAGCATATGGCTCTCCTCACTCATAGAGCCAAGAAGTTCTACAAGAGAACAGGAAGAAGATTTCCAAGCAATGCTACCAGTGGAAAGTTTGGGCTGGATAAAAGCAAAGTTAAGTGTTACAACTGTAACCTTATGGGCCACTTTGCTAGGGAGTGTAAGGCACCTAAAAAAAATGGGGACCAAACACAACCCAGACCAAACTACACTGACAAAGCCCCTCAGAATATGAAGCCAAAGCAACATGCTGCTGTTGCTGTTGAAGAGGGAGGCTTTGACTGGAGCTTTCAGGTGGAAGATGCTTCTCCAAACCAAGCACTGATGGCTGACCATGATGAAGCCAAGGTATTGGAACATCTCTGTACTCCTGAATGCATTGCTAAAGTAAATAGATACAGGTCCTATAACTTAGAGATGAGATCTGATCTTGAGTCATTAACATATTAAAATCTGATTTTAGAAAGTCTGAAAATGATTACAAGTTAAAGATAGAGGACTTGGAGAAAACCATTTCAGTACTAAAACATGAGCATACAGATTTTAGAACTCAGATCCAGGATCTCATAACTAAGTTGACTGAGTGCCAGGCTGAGCTTGTGATTAGCAAAGCCAAGGCAGAGAAGAGTGTTCTTGAAGAAGAGACCTTCAAGAACATGATATCCTCATCCCTGAACAACAAAGTGTGCTATCAAAATAGACAGGGACTGGGATCAAATGAGATAGCTCCTCCACACACAATCTTGTCTGTAAGATCTCCTAGGTGTGGAACTTGTGAAGATGAGCTTCCTCTCATAGATCCTATAAGTGAGGATGATGAAGAAGTGATAGTGAAGAATTCCTCTTAGAAGAGTGAAGAAGAGGATTCTTCCAAGGGCCGCTATCCTTCTGAGGAGATGAAATCTACTGTGATGACCAAGTCCAAGAGAAAGAACTTTATCACGAAGAGCAAGAGGAAAGCAAAGAAGGCTCAAGAGATCAAGGCTACTTTTGATGCTAAGCAGAAACAAGTTTTTATCTCTGCAGGTTTCAAAATAGTGAGGACTGAAGACATCAACCAAGACTCCTCAGCTAAGAGTCCTGGTTCTTGTTCAAATCATCTCAGTGCAAAGAAGAAGACTGAGCTGCTGTGTACCACTGCTGCATAGCATGGACCATCAAACTCCAAGAACAGTTCACAGCCCAAAAGAACTGTCTCAGCATCTACCAAGATGAAGGTGGAGAAGGGATGTGACCAAAGCCAGTCTTGCTCTCAAAGGAGACTGTTTGAAGAAGAAAATGTTATGTGTCATGTGTGAAAGTACTTCTCACATTGCTAAGGATTGCCCATACAATCCTAAAAGTACTGTCCACATGACCAATTCAAAGACTTCAAAGAGTCTCAAGAAGTTTCAAGCTTCGGAAGGAAAGTCGGTTTCCTTCGGAAGCTCCAAATCAAAGAAGAAGGTAAATGGAAAATTACCTTCGGAAGTAAAATTGGTCTCGGAAGAAAGGAGTTCTTCCGAAGCACTGAAGTCTGTTGCAGTGACTGTAGAATCTTCCGAAGGTTCAGTCATCAAAACTTGTGAAGTCCCAAAAGCTTCTAAGGTTTTGAAGGTCAAGTCCAAGACTCCAAAGGTGGTGTGGAAGTCTAAGAAAGACCAAATGACCAAAGTTTCTCCATCAATAACAGCTGAAGATCCCCATAGTACAACCATAGGATCTATTACTGTTGCATTGTCTTCTATTACACTTAGTGAGCCCAAGACAAGTAAGGCTTGGGTTTCCAAATGTAACTAATCATTTCTTTGTGCAGGAACAGCTCAAGACAAACAGGAATGTCTAAATAATTGACAGTGGCTGTTCCAGGCACATGACAGGCAATAGGTCTCTACTCCATAATTTTGAGAGAATTGATGGAGGACCAGTTGCTTTTGGAGGAGATGAAGGTGGTTACATTTCTGGAAGGGGCAAGGTCACAAATGGTAAGCTCAGCATTGAGAAGGTAAACTTTGTTAAGGAGCTTGGGTACAATCTCCTAGTGTATCCCAATTTTGTGATCAGAGTCATAACATGCTCTTTACTGAGCACGAGTGCATTGTTCTCAAGCCTGGAGTGGTCATTCCTCATGAGCATATCCTGCTCAGAGCCCCCAGGAAAGGGAACATGTACAAGATGGATTTGCAAGAAACATCTCCCTCTGGAGAAGTTTCATGCTTTCTATCTAAAGCAAATAGTGATGAGTCTTTCCTATGGCATAAAAGAATATGCCATGTAAACTTTAAGAACATGAATAAATTAATTAAACATGATCTGGTAACTGGAATGCCAAAGAAAGAGTTTACAAGTGATGATCATTGTGTTGCATGCCTGAAAGGGAAGCAACACAAGGTATCTCACAAGCCTAAGGAAAAGAACTCCATACTACTCCCCTACACTTGTTACATATGGATCTCTTTGGCCCCACCAGTGTAATGAGTCTAGGAAGGACCTCTTACTGTTTAGTGATCACAGATGATTTTACAAGATTCACTTGGGTTTTCTTTCTTAGAACTAAGGATGAAACCCCTGAGATTCTGAAGAATTTCATCTTAAAAGTTGAGAATCAATGTGATCACAAGGTCAAAACCATAAGATGTGATCAAGGAACTGAATTCAAGAACCAAATCCTTGATACATTTTGTGATGAAAAAGGTATTACAAGACAATATAGTGCTCCCAGGACTCCTCAGCAAAACGGAGTTGCTGAGAGGAGAAACATGACACTTATTGAAGCTGCAAGAACTATGTTGTCTGACTCTAAACTGCCCATCACCTTCTGGGAAGAGGCAGTTAATACTGCTTGCTATGTGCAAAATAGAGTTTTAGTAGTTAAGACACATGGTAAGACTCCTTATGAACTTTGGCACAAGAGGAAACCTTTCATTGGTTTTCTCAGGTCATTTGGATGTCCCTGAACCATCTTGAATACCAAAGATCAAATTGCCAAGTTTGGTGAGAAATCAGATGATGGACATTTCATTGGATACTCTTCCCAAGCTAAAGCTTATAGAGTATACAATCTCAGAACTAGAATTGTTGAGGAGTCAGCCAATGTGACTTTCAATGAACACATACCCTGTGTGGCTGGTTCTGGTCCTGATTGGCTATTTGATCTTGATTTAGTTACCAACTGTTTTAACAAATCTTGTGAGCATGTTTCAGGATCTGCAGAAAATTAAATACAGGTGATCCTGATCCAAGATTTGAGCTAGGAAGACCTCAACTCATACATCTTCAGCTCCAGTTGGAACTACTTCAGCAAATGAGGTTTCTATCAGCACAACAATGACAAATTCAGCTGATACATCTGGCATGCCTTCAAATTCCAGCTCAGAGGCCTCTCAACCAGATAAAGACACCTCACTTGTAGAAGACAACAATGGTGATGGTGATAGTGATCAGGAATTTCTTGATGCTAATAACCATACCATAGATGACAACATCAATGATGTCACACACTCATTGGATCAAGTTAATCTTGATAAGTGTGATAATGTGGAGGGTGAATCTTCTAGACCAGATCTAAATTTCTCAAATTTGGATCTTTCTCAGCAACTTGCTGTGATCCCTCAGCTAAGGATCCACAAGTCTCACCCCACCACAAACATCATTGGAGATGTTGTCACAGGGGTAAGAACAAGAGGACAAACCCATGAAGCAAATGTTTGTCTTCACTCTTGTTTCTTATCTCAGATAGAGCCCAAGAAAGTTGATGAAGCTCTAAAGGATGGAAGTTGGGTTGAAGCTATGCAACAAGAGCTGCTTCAATTCAAAAGGCAGAAAGTTTGGAACCTTTGTCCTCTTCCTCATGGGAAGACTACCATTGGAACCAAATGGGTTTTTAGAAATAAGAAGGATGATAGAGGAATCATCATCAAGAACAAGGCAAGACTAGTTGTTCAAGGATACACACAAGAAGAAGGGATTGACTACACTGATGTCTTTGCTCCTGTAGCAAGACTAGAAGCTGTTAGGATATTCCTGGCATTTGCTGCATCCAAGAACTTCAAGGTCTACCAACTTGATGTAAAGTGTGCTTTCTTATATGGAGTGATTGATGAGGAGGTTTATGTCAAACAGCCACCTGGTTTTGTAGACCCTGATCATCCTGATTATGTCTGCAAGCTTGACAAAGCTCTTTATGGGCTGCATCAGGCACCCAGGAAGTGGTATGAGACACTATCTGAGTATCTTTGTAAACATGGATACAGAGAGGTACTATAGATGGAACTCTCTTCATCAAAGGACAGGAAATGACTTATTGCTGGTTCAAGTATATGTAGATGACATCATCTTTGGTTCAACTAATCCAAAGCTCTGCAAAGACTTTGAGAAGCTGATGAAAGACAGATTTGAAATGAGTTCAATGGGAGAACTCAACTTCTTTCTGGGAATTCAAGTGAAGCAGGTTGAAGATGGCATCTTCATAAGTCAGTCAAAGTATGTTCAAGACATACTCAAGAGGTTCAACATGACTGATTGTAAGATTGCTAAGACACCCATAGCCAGAAACCACTCCCTTGGTCCAGATCTTGAGGGGGAGTGTGTAGATGAACATTTATACAGGGCTATGATTGGGTCTCTTATGTATCTTACAGCTAGCAGGCCTGATATCATGTTTGCTACATGTATTTGTGCAAGATATCAAGCCAACCCTAAGATGTCTCACTTAATCACTGTGAAAAGGATTTTAAGATACCTCAAAGGTGCTTCAACACTTGGTCTATGGTATCCAAAGAATCCTAATTTCAATCTGTATGCCTATACAGATAGTGATTATGGTGGTTGCAATATGACTGCAAAGTCTACATCTGGGGGATGTCAATTCCTTGGTGGAAGGGTTGTCTCATGGCAATGCAAGAAACAATCCTGTGTGTCTGCATCAACTGCTGAGGCTGAATACATTGCTGCTGCAAGCTGCTGTGCTCAAGTGCTTTGGATTCAAAATCAGATGCTGGACTATGGATTTAACTTCAAAGAGACTCCTATCCACATAGACAACAATAGTGCTATCTCTATCACTGAGAACCCTGTGCAGCACTCAAGGACCAAACACATCAACATCAGGTATCATTTAATAAGAGATAACTATGAAAAGGGATTAATTAAACTAGTCAAAGTTCATACAGATGAACAATATGCTGATCTGTTCACAAAAGCTTTTGATGAACAGAGATTTAAGTATCTGATATCAGCTATTGGGATGATTAACTTTGAGTAGACTTTTCTTAAAACTAATTCTAATTATTTCTTCTTAAAATATGTGTCCTAAGTTGTCTAGTTCATCACTTTCATAAGCTCATGTTTTCTTTGGATGTAAAATTCTTTTTGAAGACTTTCCTTAGATTCTTGAAAATTTTGATACTTCGGAAGATAAAATTTTATCTTCGGAAGAAAAACATGTCTTCAAAATAAATAACTGTCTAAGAGATTTTACCTTCGGAAGAAGTCAAACTCATCTTCCGAAGCTTAAAATTCTTATCTCAGACACTTATTTTTTATAAGGACTTTTTTCTTCCGAAGCAAAATTAACCTTCGGAAGCTTTGTTTATTCTTATACAAAGCATCCAAGGGTTTATTTCTCTTCCGAAGCATAAATTTTCAAGACTCTCAGGAAAATCTTCCGAAGCCATTTTAGCTTCGGAAGCTTTTTCAATCAAAACTTCCGAAGACAAATTACCTTCGGAAGCTTTTCGAATTCCAAGAAAACTACTTTTTGAGCAAAAGTAAACTACCTTTTCAGAGGTGGGACCGACTTCCGGATTTCAAAGTTTATCCTCTTTCATTAACTTTGGTTCAAATCCCTTTTCATATAAATACCCAACGTTCCCCCTTTTCTCCTATCTTCTTCCTCATTCTACTATTCTCTAACCTAATTCTCTAAACCGCCTTTGCTTTCTACCTTTCTTCACCCTTAAGCTTCTGAAATGGCCAACCTTAACCGCAGAAACAAGTACTCATATTTAGTCCTTCAATCTTGTGTCTCCTTTGCTCGGAATGCTAATGCTGACCTGGAACACACCTGATCAGGATTTAACCATTGTCTATGACTTATCCATAATTTTTTTTATTTTAATGTGCTGATCTTATCTGAATATGATCTCACTGTCAGGCATATGATGCATTATACATATAGTAGAGTTTTTATTCTGCTTTATTTTTGATTTATGCATGATTTATATGTGTAGACATGTTAATAATAATTAATTTTCTCAATTCCCAACTTATATAAACTTCTAAGTTTGTGAACTTAAAGTTTAGGGGGAGTGAAGATTTAAAAAAAAAATCAAAATAATTTGTGTGAAAAGGATGATGCTAAATTTACATGTATGTGTGTGTTTGATATATGAACAAACATGACAAA